>OX235270.1:142770977-143021014 GCA_944472135.2 Trichobilharzia regenti | reverse complement strand
GCCAGCAAACGTAAGTACATAACACTAGATATTAACGGCAAACGTATTCGTCTTTTCAGTTGGATACGGCATCAGATATCACCGTAATTTCCCGAACTACGTGGCGCAAACTTGGTTGCCCACAGATTCTGCCGACCGAGCATGTCGCCAAGAATGTCTCTGGAGATAACTGAAACTCGTGGGTGAGATAATTGCCAGGTTCAGTTTGGTGAGCATCACTTCAATGGTGTATGTTACGTTACAAACTACCATGATTTGTATTTGCTTGGTCTTGACTGGTTAGACAAGCTCCATATCTTTAATGTACCATTAAATTCAGTATGCTCTAATGTTTCGTCTTCACCACACAACGTTGTTCCCGGAGATGTATCTGATCAATCTCTCTTGCAACGCCGTCGTCAAAAGCACGCTTCTGTCTTCCAGGACAAACTTGGTTGCTGCAAACTGTTTGGCATCCAGCATATTCGTAGCCCCCCGTATCATCCCCAATCGAATGGACAGACTGAACGTTTCGTCGACACCCTTAAGCGTGCTTATGCAAAAGCGAAGGGGGAGGGAACAACAGAAGAAATTTTGGATAAATTCTTGCTGCATTATCGTACGAATGAAAAAGGACAGTTATGTGTCAGACACACAGATCACGCTCTATCCAGTACCACGCAAAGGTCAACTCGACAAAGAAGAGCTCCGAAACCTTTTCAAATAGATCCAAAAAGCAAGTCCTACACTCTTTACGGGGGGAGGTGATAGGATCCCACATATTTTGGTATTGACTGTTTAAACTTGCATATATGGTATGTTATCATTCTCACACATTTTGGTATTGACTGCTAATTTTGTATATTATCATTCTCACGCATTTTGGTAGTGACTGCTAATTTTGTATATATGGTATATTATCATTCCCACACATTTTGTTACTGACTGTCAACTTCGCACATATGGTATATTATCATCTCTCACGCACTTTGTTATTGGCTATTAAGATAAATTATTTCAAATGCTGTTAGCTGTCCATATTGTTGTAAAATGTATAAATACCATGGCTTTCTTTATCGTTGTTGCACTTCAATACACAGTCACAGTCCAGCCTTTGTCTTTTGATATTTGCGTGCTTTACTAAGTCGGAAGGTACGACGAGCAGATAGACAGATTAGTTCAGGCGCAGACAGAATAAGGTGAAAACGTCTTCATTCAATTCCCTACAGTTATAACAAATTGGCGACGGGGTTTACCTTAGTTCAGTGCAGTTATAACAATTGGCGACGGGGTTTTACCTTAATTCATCGCAGTTATAGCAAGCAAACGACGACAGTTTTTATTCTGTTCAGCGCAGCTATATAACATTTTTGACTGTGTTAATTACAACCCAATTACAATGTCTATCTCTCTGGACGATCTCAAATCTATCTTGCAGCAGCAGCAAGTTCAGAATGAAGCAGCTCAACTAAAATTAATCGAAGCTCTCACTCAGAAGCTGTCCATTCAAGTTCCATCAACATCTCATTCTGACAAATATGAAAGCATCTCAAATTCTATGAGTGAGTTCAACTACGACCCAATATCTGGTCTCGTATTTGATGCATGGTTCAATCGTTACGAAGACGTTTTCCGTATTGAATGCTACATGTTTGATGATGCTGCCAAAGTCCGATTGTTACTAAGAAAACTTGGTACTGTTGAGCACAACAGATATGTTAACTTCATTCTGCCCAAGAACCCACGTGAGTTATCATTCGATGAGACAGTCACCGTTTTATCACAAATCTTTGGTGAACAGTCATCCATGTTTAATATTCGGTATCAATGTTTTCAGTTGACAAAAATGCCTTCCGATGATTATGTCACTTACGCTGGCAAAGTGAACAAGGAATGTGAAAGGTTCAAACCACACGAAATGACATCAGATCAGTTCAAGTGTTTGATTTTTATTTGTGGGTTGAAGAACCCAGAAGATACTGACATACGAACTCGACTTCTGTCACTTGTGGAACAAGACCCGAAAATGACTTTACAAATGGTGACAGCAGAATGCCTACGTTTAATCAACTTGAAGCACGATACTGCTATGGTGGAGTGCAAACGACAGTCGTCTGAATTTGGTTCGATTAACACAGTGAAAAGTCCTCCGATCACCGTTAAGCACACAGCACGTCAGTCTCAGAATTCAGCTAAACCTCCTTCAGTGTGCTGGCACTGTGGTTCGTGGCATTTTGTCAAGTTCTGTCCTTTCAAGAAACATAAATGCCGTAATTGTCACCGTTTTGGACATAAGGAGGGTTACTGTACACCGCAGAAAAATTCTTCGGTGAGGAACAGAAGTAGTCGTTTCAAGCCGAAACAATCTCCTCGAGTACAGACCGTTTATACAACTTCCAAAGTCGAGTTCGCCAGCAAACGTAAGTACATAACACTAGATATTAACGGCAAACGTATTCGTCTTCAGTTGGATACGGCATCAGATATCACCGTAATTTCCCGAACTACGTGGCGCAAACTTGGTTGCCCACAGATTCTGCCGACCGAGCATGTCGCCAAGAATGTCTCTGGAGATATACTGAAACTCGTGGGTGAGATAAATTGCCAGGTTCAGTTTGGTGAGCATCACTTCAATGGTGTATGTTACGTTACAAACTACCATGATTTGGATTTGCTTGGTCTTGACTGGTTAGACAAGCTCCATATCTTTAATGTACCATTAAATTCAGTATGCTCTAATGTTTCGTCTTCACCACACAACGTTGTTCCCGGAGATGTATCTGATCAATCTCTCTTGCAACGCCGTCGTCAAAAGCACGCTTCTGTCGTCCAGGACAAACTTGGTTGCTGCAAACTGTTTGGCATCCAGCATATTCGTAGCCCCCCGTATCATCCCCACTCGAATGGACAGACTGAACGTTTCGTCGACACCCTTAAGCGTGCTTATGCAAAAGCGAAGGGGGAGGGAACAACAGAAAAAATTTTGGATAAATTCTTGCTGCATTATCGTACGAATGAAAAAGGATAGTTATGTGTCAGACACACAGATCACGCTCTATCCAGTACCACGCAAAGGTCAACTCGACAAAGAAGAGCTCCGAAACCTTTTCAAATAGATCCAAAAAGCAAGTCCTACACTCTTTACGGGGGGAGGTGATAGGATCCCACATATTTCGGTATTGACTGTTTAAACTTGCATATATGGTATGTTATTATTCTCACACATTTTGGTATTGACTGCTAATTTTGTATATTATCATTCTCACGCATTTTGGTAGTGACTGCTAATTTTGTATATATGGGATATTATCATTCCCACACATTTTGTTACTGACTGTCAACTTCGCACATATGGTATATTATCATCTCTCACGCACTTTGTTATTGGCTATTAAGATAAATTATTTCAAATGCTGTTAGCTGTCCATATTGTTGTAAAATGTATAAATACCATGGCTTTCTTTATCGTTGTTGCACCTCAATACACAGTCACAGTCCAGCCTTTGTCTTTTGATATTTGCGTGCTTTACTGAGTCGGAAGGTACGACGAGCAGATAGACAGATTAGTTCAGGCGCAGACAGAATAAGGTGAAAACGTCTATCATTCAATTCCCTACAGGTATAACAAATTGGCGACGGGGTTTACCTTAGTTCAGTGCAGTTATAACATAAATACTAGTTAATTTGATGGCAATTTATCCCTACCAGACTACTCCTCTACTTTATCATTGTTCTTACATGCATTAAACAGTTAGATATCTCACGTGTCTCTTTCTGTTACACCTGTAATATATCCCACATAAACAAGAGGAACGCTTCAATCCTGGGTGCCTTGAGACAAGTCACTCCGGGCAACGAGATGAGGAGGCGTATGTGGGAAAAACTCTCTCACTAGATTAGAGTAATAACGTTAATTTTCAAGCAGTATACCTATATGATATAAGAATTATTTAAGGCACATATAAAGCAGTCGGGAAAATTTTGTACAACATGCTTTTTTGACGGCTCAAGAATTGAACATCAATCTGAATTCTCAACAAAAATACAATGAAGGTTGTACAGATCTAATTTTTAAATGCTTTTGCTCTTATCATATACAAGGCTCCTCTGCTTCTCGTCAAGGAGCTACAACTTGGGCCCTGTAGAAATTCGTGAGACATCTAACAGGTCAGATTTTCCCATGAGTTGTAATCTTCGAGATCCCTAAATTCACTTCTCGATGGGGTATCGTTTGTCTGCCTCACGATAATCTTTCATTTACGCGCTCTATTTTATCTTAACTACCTTTGTTAAAGCAAAGACTTACTCTATGTTCATATTTGTCAAATGCTTAAATCTGGTTGCTTTGATGAAAAACACAACAACACCAATGTTTGGACAAAAATATATTTTTATTGAAAACGTCGTAGTTTCCGTGCTTAGATCAAAATGGATAGCATTAAACACTGCATATATATTACCATTCCAAGGAGTCTCCTCCTCCTACTTGTACATATCTTGTAAATGTACTTTCAGTGATGTATTATCCGTAATTGTACTTTAGTAATAATAATAATATTCTCATATAAACATATAAATTTACATGAAAATGTATGCCATTTTTACAGGCACGATCAAATATGATATAATATCAAATCGTAGATTGTCTACAAGTTAATAATGTTTCAACAGTTAAATATTTGATATATATATAAATACACATTGTCTGAACTAGGCTGTATAGTTATTGAATTGTACAATTGTCCTCCAGGTTGAGCGGGAAAATCGACTTCGTTTCGTTTTCATCCCGTGGTTGTCAGCATACGATAACCAACCAATATTGAGGTAAGTACAACGTTTACAAGGAATTGGAAGCTGTTTTAGAAAAGTAAAAGTGCTGAGGTGAATCATTAAATTGTAATGAAATAGGTAAGTGCAAGTATCATTAATAAATGCATTAATAAAGAAAACTCCCTAGGCTGACAACGTTCATTTGCAATGTATAATGCTACACGTATATCTCGTACTATCATGATGTCCACTTTTGGTTTTAATACATTTATCCTCAGTTGTGCCAGTTGTTTTTGTTTTATACCTTTTTGTGCATTTACTGCACAACCGTGCCCTTCAGAGAGTAGGAATATAATAAGTCATAAAGAGCTGTAAAATGTTAGGTTTAATGGGATATAATGAGGATCAAGTAAAGACGTTATTAGAAAATGAATGAGATAAGACACTGTGAAGTGGTATTTAAAGATCTGACAATGGATAGCAAGATAATTTATAAGATGCCCCATAAATCTGTGCAGATTTTGCAGTTTCCCAGGACGTTCTCTTCTTCCTGAAATAGCTTTTAATCACGTGGAAGCGTAGAACTTACCCAAGTATACTCTGTTCACTGATTGACCATAAATATCAGCATGAAACGGAACGCAGTTTGAGTCGTCCCTCAACTTTGATGGTGAGGCTTTACAATTTAACGTTTATAAGAACCTGTTTTCAATGCATGTAAGAAAATCGGAAAATTTAAACATTTGAAGAAGTATTAATTTATGATACTTCACGATTGTCAGCCACGCCTCATTAACCGTTAATGCCCAGCTCTTGCTACGCTCGGGCCCACGCTGTTCCTTGAAGTTTTCAGAAACGATTAGTTATAACGGACGAAAAAACCAAAACACCGATTGGCCGCTCGACATTTAATTATTGTTACACCAACATATAAAAATTATAACTGAACTAAGGTCTGTGAACAAATATTACAATAATAAATCATAATATTACTTCTGACGATGTTTCACTCTACTTTGTGAACAGCGACCGATGAGACGATGACTGTCGTATTGATGCCTCCGCGAAAATATTGGGAAGTTGATTTCGAGCAAACAACCAAGAATTGATCGTTCAAACTTCAACTCCATTGACAACGATTGTAATATAATATATATTTCTTCTTGTTTATGCAGGAACATACCTATTGTACAGGCGTTGATAAATTATTATATAAATTACACATAATTTGATGTATGATGAATTTACAGTTTGGTTGTTCTTTCTGACATTAGAGTCAGACGGAACAGTCTGCTATAAAGTTTGTTTGTGTAGCACATAAAGAGGTATAGAGATATTGTCTTCGCATTAAAAAAACCCAGACATCAGATGAATGTAATACAGATATCTGGGAAAAATAAAGCTTGAAGTCAATCCTCTTACATAACTTTGTTGTGAACAGCACCCTTGGCTTAAAGATTATTGATGTATTATGTTGAGATCAGTGATATATTTATTCCATTTTTCAGTAGTCTTATCGTAGTTTTATAACAGGAAAGAAATTTGATCGTGGATGCGAAAACTAGATAAGGTCATGTGAAGTTGTTTTACTGCATCAAATGGTCCCGAGGTCGGTTCCAGAATTCTCCATTTGCTCCATTTGTGTCTGCATGGCGGACTGTATTCGTAAGTTGAGTAAAATGTTGAAAACTGTTTGAAAACCAGTCGCTTCTTCATTTCAGATCATGAATACTCATTTACAGCATGTTCGCCAGCGTCTTCAAATGGTAGAATTGGATCGTTCATGGAATTTGATTGGTTATGAGGTAGATGGTTTGGAATTAATCCTCATTTCAGTTTAGATGCAGGGTTGTTCGACCTCGACCAGAAGATGAATAGGAGCAGCAAAATACCAGAAAGAGAAAGTATGTGAACATGAAAAGGATATTAATGTATATATATATAAATGTTTATGTCAGTTGTATATTATACTTTAGTAAACATTTACCTATATTGTAGTCGTGTTTTCACGTATTTATGCGAAGTCTTAGAGTTTATTTAATGTCATAATGTGTGTTAATGAGTCTGAGAGTTTTAGTGTTCTAATGACTGATGCGTTTTAGAAGTAAGTAATGAGTTCTGGTAGGGATAGTCATTTGGACAAAACAGTTTATATAGCAAGCGTTTGAAGGTTACAATGAGGGATAGGTCCTATTTCTAGGGTAAACTATTTCTGTATGTTCCGTACTACGTCTTTGTGCATCCATGCTGCTAGTTTACTTATAGTTTCCAGATTGCTAAGGGTGTTGAAGTGCGTTTTTTAGGTGCTGTAGTAGATTAGTAGTTGATTCATTCTAGGAGTAAATAGTTTATTGATATAATCAGTAGAGTGAAACAGTCTATGCAGAGAGCGTTTGAAGCTTGTAACTGAAGAGCAAGCTCTGACATCTAGGGGCAGGCTATTCTATATTTTAGAATACATGACTGTGAAGAAGTTTTCACGAAGTGTTGACTTAAAAGAATGAGTTGTCACTGTGGAAGTTTGGTTAGGCAGATCGTAAGAACATTCCTGTGCGAATTGTATGTCCCTGTTACCTGAGAATAATATTTTGTGAAGGACCTTAAAGAAGAATATTAGGTTTATAATAAGTCGCCTTGTCCGAAGTGGGTCAAGTTTTAGGATCATGCGCCGTGAGATGTAGTCTTTCTTACAATCGTAGCCAAGGAGTTTTGAGGTAAAATATCGTTGGATACTTTCCATTCTTAGCTTATCACGTGTGCGAGTGCTGCTTATAATAAATGGACAGTAATTTACAACAAGATTGATTTATAGCCACCAAAACGTTAAGCATGCTAATGATTTCACCTTATCAACTTTCAGATGAGCAGAATGAAGATTATTCAAAGTCGCAGATCTTAATGTTGGAGGAATAATAGTTCTCTCATTCAGACATAGGAAACCTTCAGGATGGACTGAAATCTCATCTCTTCACCTACAGAATTCCGAAAATCTTCGCCCACACTGAAAATTCCAACCTCTTTCTATTTCATTTATAGTGCTCTCGTATCATTTCCAAAAATCGTATCCACAGTTAACGGCTGGGCTAACAAACAGTGTCATCAGGAGAATTTTCAAATAATGAATTACGATATAAAGTGTCTGCGTGAAGTGTATTCTTAGCCGATCTGTGTTCATTAGTGTAATCATATGCACTGAGTTATAAATTCCATCTCTGAATCATGGCAGCAGATGATCTATTCAGAGATTTTCCTGGAATGTCAATGAAATTGAAAGCCTGATGATCAGTTCCAATGTGACACTAAGTAAGAAATAGATAACAATAATAATATATTCGCACCTCATGCGTATGATGGGTGCCATTTTCCAGGCTTCATCAACACGATAAGTAACACATACAAAATAATTACAAAAACTGGATATAAGTACTCTCAATCTAGTTGAAGATTGAACGATCACCTCATGGTTGTGTGCTCAAAACCCAACTTCCCAATATTTTCGCGGAGGCATCAATACACCAGTCATCGTCTCATCGTCGCTGTTCGAAAAGAACGTAGAAAAACCGTCAGAAGTAATATCGTGATTTATTATTGTAATATTTGTTCATAGACCTTAGTTTATTATGCTCCTTATATGTTGGTGTTAGAATAAAGAATTCTCGAGTCGCCAATCGGTGTTCTGGCTTCCGCGTCCGTTAGTACTAAGCGTTTCTGAAAGTCTTCGAGGGATAGCGAGAGGCCCGAGCGTAGCAAGAGCTGGGCATTAACGGTTAATGAGACGTGGCTGACAGTTTCTGACGTTTGTATAGTCTCCGTCAATCTTTCCGGGTGCCGGTCAAGTCCTCTTTGATCAAGCAATATCTGGAACGTTTTTGGAATTGGTCAAGTTCAACAATGCCTGGGTCAAAGAAGGGACAAAGTGTCTTGGATGCAAACAGGAAAGTAAGTCATTGTGACTTGTCTGTTAATTGTAACGATGTGTCTGATGTTAAGCATGACATGGTTGATGTCACTGTTTCGCCGTTCAGGGATAATAGGAACATCAAACTCCCTAAGTTTGAACCACGGTGTTTCGATGGAAACCCGGCTGATTATTTACACTTTGTAGAGGAGTTTGAGATCATGTTGATGGTTTATTATTAAATGATGAAATGAAGTTAACGTATTTGATGAGATGCTGCAATAGCTATACAGTGCTGTAAGTTTGTGAAGCCAAAAGAGGGGTACTATGAGGCTATGAGCATATTACGTCAAAGGTTTGGAAGACCTTCGATGATTGTAGGGAAATTATTCGTGGCTGTTAAGGGTAATGATGGTCAATTACAAGATGACTCCAAGGCACTCACTGAGTTTTTGGATAATCTTCTGACTAACAAGAATGCATTGATCTCGATGAATTGCATGAGTGACCCCAACTCGAGTTCCGTCCTAGAGGAAATAGCAAGATGCCTACACAGTCGACTGCAAAGGAAGTGTGTGAAGATAAGCTTCCGTATAGAGGATGAAGGTATCGAGCAAAAGTTCGACGGTATTCTGAAACTGGTAAAAGATAGTGTCAATCACGTCTCATTAACCGTTAATGCCCAGCTCTTGCTACGCTCGGGCCCACGCTGTTCCTTGAAGTTTTCAGAAACGATTAGTTATAACGGACGAAAAAACCAAAACACCGATTGGCCGCTCGACATTTAATTATTGTTACACCAACATATAAAAATTATAACTGAACTAAGGTCTGTGAACAAATATTACAATAATAAATCATAATATTACTTCTGACGATGTTTCACTCTACTTTGTGAACAGCGACCGATGAGACGATGACTGTCGTATTGATGCCTCCGCGAAAATATTGGGAAGTTGATTTTGAGCAAACAACCAAGAATTGATCGTTCAATCTTCATCTACATTGATATACCCCGGCAAAAAAGGGATCAAACCCTTTTTTCCTTCACGACCAATACACGTTGACTTGAATGCCATCGCGAGAACCTGGGTCACACGGACAGAGCTGAAATGGAAAACAAACAGAAAAGCCAACACACCACATACCCACACCCACAGCACAATCTAACACATCGCTGACGACCTGCACCTCCAGACAGAGACCTCCTCTTGACATCTTGCAACACAATCGCCACTTGCTAGAATGACTCTTGCAGAATGCAACGTGACCATAGCACCAACTCATGATACTCTACGCACATCCTCTTATCTACTAACTACCAATTACCACTGCAGTCGCTTATCACTTATTCTGCCTCAGTTCTAGTAGCGGTGAAGAATGCGAGCCTCAGTCGTTTACACTCTCGCTCCCCGGCGTGTCCGACCACAGCTAATCATTATTTCCATGTGCATGTCATTCTCAGCAATAGCCTCTCCGGTGTATACGACCCATCTCCTACCTTTAACGTCAATCAATTCATTCATGGATGTAGAAGAGTGGACACAACTTCAGAAGTAATCACGACGAAAATTTTAACAAAATTATGCAACAAAAACAAGGTACGAAAACAACGAGTAAACACAATGAATCCAAAAACACCAATTGATATGACACACCACACATATATACAAACAGTACACACAAACTCGCAGTTCATTTCTTGATGGAATTCCTTTGAAGAATCGCAGGGCTAACACCAGTACGCCTACAAACCTTCACAGGTTGACCATTGTAAGTTGTGGAATGTCCGGGCACAAACAAGATTATTCAACAATTACAATAATTGGAACTCACACAACTATTTAACACAAACATATGTACAATCACTACATCAAATGTTGTGGATTCTGACACGACAAACTACCCTTGAAGAACTGTAGGACTCACAGCAGTACGCATACATTCCTTCTCAGGTTGATGATACAAGTGGAGGTCGTCCGGACACAAACAGAATTACCAACAGCTAGATGACAAATGATACCAATTCAGTATAAACAATATGAACATATGTACAAAATCACACACCAAGCACACTGGACTTCTCATTGATGCGCTACCCTTTGAAGAATTGTAGGACTTACAGCAGTACGCCCACAACCCTTCTCAGGTTGACGCTCTAGGTTGGAAAATCGTCGCAGAGTTCATTTGCTCACTTCATTCTATCGTCTACATCCTCAAACCTGAACGGTAACACGCCCATATCTTTCTATCGTAGAATGCAGACGACTGACAAACATACGACGTATCTGATGAACCAAGCGTAGGTACGGAGTAATTTATACCAAAGATAATAACATTCAAATAGTAACTTGGAACTAGAAATGCCTTTATTCATGCAAGTCAATTTAACAATAACTCTCTCCTTTAAACTTGGCTTATCCACACTAAACTGAGCATTGATATTCGTTCTTTCAAACGAACTGATACTAGCATAGTCATTGCACAAGATACTTGAGTTGATTGGCGCCTTTTTCATTGTGAATGACAACACCAACGACGACTGATTTACACCAGTTGATGAACTTAGCGGTGGATCAGAAGCTGTTGTTGTTCGGCTTTCAGAAATTTGTCTAACTGCAAGACCACCACCACTGCTGTCTTTTGCTATCAGCTCAGGTTTAGCACTAGCATCTGATGATAGGTGGGCTACATGCTGATCACTAACACTGACGGTCTCACAAGTATGCATGCCTTCTGCAACTGCATCTGCATTCAATTCTACTTCACGTTTAAGTTGTACAGAAACTTTGTTCAACTCAGTAGTAGTAGGCATATCCCTCATCTCATCATGATCAACCAAAGACAAATGTGAAGTATCATGATCATAATCACGAATATTCACTTTACCGTCAACTTCATCATTTTCAAACTCTTTATTAACAGAAGTAGACAATTTTGGTTCCTCCTCGCAAATCCTAAAAGGTTTTATAACTTCACTCTGACTAGTAATACCTTGTAAAATTGCGGAGTCAGAACTGTCCTTTGAGAATGTAACTCTCCTCTGTGACACTCTATTCAACAATGGCTTACCAGTTGCAACTACAGGCTTCTTGACCACACCGTCATTGTCACACAATCCGGAGTCAGACCAGGAGTTTACATTTAACTTATCACTGAACTTGCTCACTGGTTCACAGTTCACCTTTGTACGCACTTCTTGCAAACGTGTGAAACACAACCGTGTTTGTCCTGCAGCTTGTAACTTATCTGTTGAGGATGTACTACGAAACCTGTTACAGTCACTAGATCTATATGCATTACTATACATCATGGAGCCTTCTCGATATCCACCTCTCTGAGGCCTATTCGTCATCAATGATTGCGTTTTACCCTCAGACTGCTCTATTCTAGGGGTGAGATTCAATATACTGGCAAACTGGCTCATAGATTGATTGACACTATCTTTTACTAGTTTCAGGATATCATCAAATTTTGGCTGGACACCCTCATTCTCCATACGGGAGCTTATCTTCACCCACTTCCTTTGCAGTCGAGTAGGTAGACTTCTTGCTATTACTTCTAGTATAAAACTCGAGTTGGGGTCACTCATGCAGTTCATCGAAATCCTTCCATTCTTGTAAATTAGCAAATTATCTAAAAACTCAGTGTGTGCCTTGGAGTCATCGTGTAACTGACCACCATTACCCTTAACAGCCTCGAATAATTTCCCTACAATCATCGAAGGTCTTCCAAACCTTTGACGTAATATGCTCATAGCCTCATAGTACCCCTCTTTTGGCTTCACAAACTTACAGCACTGTATAGCTATTGCAGCATCTCATCAAATACGTTAACTTCATTTCATCATTTAATAATAAACCACTCAACATGATCTCAAACTCCTCTACAAAGTGTAAATAATCAGCCGGGTTTCCATCGAAACACCGTGGTTCAAACTTAGGGAGTTTGATGTTCCTATTATCCCTGAACGGCGAAACAGTGACATCAACCATGTCATGCTTAACATCAGACACATCGTTACAATTAACAGACAAGTCACAATGACTTACTTTCCTGTTTGCATCCAAGACACTTTGTCCCTTCTTTGACCCAGGCATTGTTGAACTTGACCCAATTCCAAAAACGTTCCAGATATTGCTTGATCAAAGAGGACTTGACCGGCACCCGGAAAGATTGACGGCGACTATCCAAACTTTCACCAACTGTTTGAATTCACCAGAATCTGTTTCTATCGTCAGAAACTGTCAGCCACGTCTCATTAACCGTTAATGCCCAGCTCTTGCTACGCTCGGGCCCACGCTGTTCCTTGAAGTTTTCAGAAACGCTTAGTTATAACGGACGAAAAAACCAAAACACCGATTGGCCGCTCGACATTTAATTATTGTTACACCAACATATAAAAATTATAACTGAACTAAGGTCTGTGAACAAATATTACAATAATAAATCATAAGATTACTTCTGACGATGTTTCACTCTACTTTGTGAACAGCGACCGATGAGACGATGACTGTCGTATTGATGCCTCCGCGAAAATATTGGGAAGTTGATTTTGAGCAAACAACCAAGAATTGATCGTTCAATCTTCAACTACATTGATCGATAGTGTCAATAAATCTATGAGCAAGTTTTCCAGTATATTACCTCTCACCCCCAGAATATTGCAGTCTGAGGCAAAACGCAATGTTTGATGATGAAAGGGTCTCAGATAAGTGGATATCGAGAAGGCTCTATGGTTTGTAGTAATGCATATAGACTTAGTGAGTGTAACAGGTTTCGTGGTACATCCTCAACAGATAAGTTACAAGCCGCAGGACAAACACGGTTGTGTTTCACACGTTTGCAAGAAGTGCGTACAAAGGTGAACTGTGAACCAGTGAGCAAGTTCAGTGATAAGTTAAATGTAAACTCCTGGTCTGACTCCGGATTGTGTGACAATGACGGTGTGGTCAAGAAGCCTGTAGTTGCAACTGGTAAGCCATTGTTGAATAGAGTGTCACAGAGGAGAGTTACATTCTCAAAGGACAGTTCTGACTCCGCAATTTTACAAGGTATTACTAGTCAGAGTGAAGTTATAAAACCTTTTAGGATTTGCGAGGAGGAACCAAAATTGTCTACTTCTGTTAATAAAGAGTTTGAAAATGATGAAGTTGACGGTAAAGTGAATATTCGTGATTATGATCATGATACTTCACATTTGTCTTTGGTTGATCATGATGAGATGAGGGATATGCCTACTACTACTGAGTTGAACAAAGTTTCTGTACAACTTAAACGTGAAGTAGAATTGAATGCAGATGCAGTTGCAGAAGGCATGCATACTTGTGAGACCGTCAGTGTTAGTGATCAGCATGTAGCCCACCTATCATCAGATGCTAGTGCTAAACCTGAGCTGATAGCAAAAGACAGCAGTGGTGGTGGTCTTGCAGTTAGACAAATTTCTGAAAGCCGAACAACAACAGCTTCTGATCCACCGCTAAGTTCATCAACTGGTGTAAATCAGTCGTCGTTGGTGTTGTCATTCACAATGAAAAAGGCGCCAATCAACTCAAGTATCTTGTGCAATGACTATGCTAGTATCAGTTCGTTTGAAAGAACGAATATCAATGCTCAGTTTAGTGTGGATAAGCCAAGTTTAAAGGAGAGAGTTATTGTTAAATTGACTTGCATGAATAAAGGCATTTCTAGTTCCAAGTTACTATTTGAATGTTATTATCTTTGGTATAAATTACTCCGTACCTACGCTTGGTTCATCAGATACGTCGTATGTTTGTCAGTCGTCTGCATTCTACGATAGAAAGATATGGGCGTGTTACCGTTCAGGTTTGAGGATGTAGACGATAGAATGAAGTGAGCAAATGAACTCTGCGACGATTTTCCAACCTAGAGCGTCAACCTGAGAAGGGTTGTGGGCGTACTGCTGTAAGTCCTACAATTCTTCAAAGGGTAGCGCATCAATGAGAAGTCCAGTGTGCTTGGTGTGTGATTTTGTACATATGTTCATATTGTTTATACTGAATTGGTATCATTTGTCATCTAGCTGTTGGTAATTCTGTTTGTGTCCGGACGACCTCCACTTGTATCATCAACCTGAGAAGGAATGTATGCGTACTGCTGTGAGTCCTACAGTTCTTCAAGGGTAGTTTGTCGTGTCAGAATCCACAACATTTGATGTAGTGATTGTACATATGTTTGTGTTAAATAGTTGTGTGAGTTCCAATTATTGTAATTGTTGAATAATCTTGTTTGTGCCCGGACATTCCACAACTTACAATGGTCAACCTGTGAAGGTTTGTAGGCGTACTGGTGTTAGCCCTGCGATTCTTCAAAGGAATTCCATCAAGAAATGAACTGCGAGTTTGTGTGTAATGTTTGTATATATGTGTGGTGTGTCATATCAATTGGTGTTTTTGGATTCATTGTGTTTACTCGTTGTTTTCGTACCTTGTTTTTGTTGCATAATTTTGTTAAAATTTTCGTCGTGATTACTTCTGAAGTTGTGTCCACTCTTCTACATCCATGAATGAATTGATTGACGTTAAAGGTAGGAGATGGGTCGTATACACCGGAGAGGCTATTGCTGAGAATGACATGCACATGGAAATAATGATTAGCTGTGGTCGGACACGCCGGGGAGCGAGAGTGTATACGACTAAGGCTTACATGCGTCACTGTTTCAAGATGTCAAGTGGATGTCTTTAACTCGAAGGTGTGGGTCGTCATCGATGTTTCTGATTGTGCTGTGGGTATGCATGTGGTGTGTTGGCTTTCCTGTTTGTCTTCCATTTCAGCTCTGTCCGTGTGACCCAGGTTCCCGTGATGGCATCCAAGTCAACGTGTATTGGTCGTGAAGGAATAAAGGGATGGATCCCTTTTTTGGCGGGATGTGTCAATGTAGTTGAAGACTGAACGATCACCCCATGGTTGTGTGCTCAAAACCCAACTTCCCAATATTTTCGCGGAGGCATCAATACACCAGTCATCGTCTCATCGGTCGCTGTTCGAAAAGAACGTAGAAAAACCGTCAGAAGTAATATCGTGATTTATTATTGTAATATTTGTTCATAGACCTTAGTTTATTATGCTTCTTATATGTTGGTGTTAGAATAAAGAATTCTCGAGTCGCCAATCGGTGTTCTGGCTTCCGCGTCCGTTAGTACTAAGCGTTTCTGAAAGTCTTCGAGGGATAGCGAGAGGCCCGACGTAGTAAGAGCTGGGCATTAACGGTTTTTGAGACTTGATTGACAAGTTCAGCGAAAGTTAATGAAATAATTTCGGTAAGCATGCCTTACGTAGTCAATATGAATTTTTATACATTCTAATATATTTATTTATATGTTACAATCCTAGGCATCATTGTTTGAATTTATCGAAAACGAGCGTAACACCTGAAGTTTGCGTTACATGTAGTGCACATTGTGGGAATGACCTTATGCACGGTTTCATGTTTATGATCAATTCCTGCGTTTACTGGTTATATGTTGTCGTGAATTCGTTTGCCATTGTAACTGAAAGGCTTCTTGAACATTTTGCTTATTTTAAAGTTTTGAGGTAAATTTTTGTCACTGGATGCCAATCCGAAGGTTATTTCCAGTCTGAGGTTCCCAGTTATTAATTCGGTAGTTAATGATTATGGTAATTCAGCAATCGCTGAGCTAACTCACGTATGCTACGATAATATAGTTACACTCTAAAGTAAGTAAACTCCGTAACTGTTCTGCACTTATTCGATTATTTGCGCAAGCTATGACTGTGTGCTGGTTCATCAGCATCACTGGCAGTAATTAGACATGCTGCTTATCTTCTACGCATGTTCAGAAGTGCATTATCAGCCTTATTTCAGCCCTCCTAGCACATGTTCGGCATCGAATGCTGATTTTTAAGAAGGACCAGGGTTATCTCAGTACAGACTTGGTTCCTAGTTGCATTAAATTGGATAATGCGACAGACAACGTGCAATGAGGAAACAGGCATAAAATGAACTCACACAAGACACTTGGAGGATCTGGACTTCACCGATGACATATGTCTGATTTCCCACAAACTGGAAGATATGCAAGTGAAAAGCAACAAGTTGGGAGAAGAGGAATCCAGAGGAGATATGACTACAGGTGAACATAGGGAAAACAGAGGTGATGAAGATTCCTGACCAACAACAACAGACAACAATCGGCCAGCATAATTGGGAAGCATCGTTTCGACTACAGGCGAACGGAACTGACAAGGATATCAAAGCCAGAATCGGGAAAGCAAGACAAGCTTTCATTATTAATAATGTATTTCATATAAATTTACAAATTTACATGAAAATGCATGCCTTTTTACAGGTACGATCAGGTATGATATAGTCTCAAATCGTAGATTGTCTACAAGTTAATATTTCAACTGTTAAATTTTTGATACATATAATACACTCATTTTCTGAACCAGGCCGTATAGTTATTGAATTGTACAGTTGTCCTCCAGGGTTGAGCGGGAAAATCGAATTCCTTTCGTTTTCAAACCATGGTTGTAGGCATACGATAACCAACCAATATTGGGGTAAGTACAACGTTTACAAGGGATTGGAAGCTGTTTTAGAAAAATTAAAGTGCTAAGGTGAATCATTAAAGTGTAATGAAATAGGTAAGTGCAAGTATCATTAATAAATGCATTAATAAAGGAAACTCCCCAGGCTGACAACGTTCATTTGCAATGGATAATGCTACGCATATAACTCGTACTACCATGACGTCCACTTTTGGTTTTAATACATTAATCCTCATGCCAGTCGTTTTTATTTTATACCTTTTTTGCACTTAGTGCACAACCGTACCCTTCAGAGAATAGGAAAAGTATAAGTCATAATGAGCCATAAAATGTTAGGTTTAATGGAATATAATGAGGATCAAGTAAAGACGTTATTAGAAAATGAATGAGATAAGACACTGTGAAGTGGTATTCAAAGATCCGACAATGGATAGCAAGTTAATTTACAAGACGCCCCGTAAATCTGTGCAGAGCCCACGCGGTCGCATCTCAACAATAGGCTGAGTGAATGGTATGTATTTAAAGGCAGTAGCAAGATCTGCCTAGGCATTCATTATTATCTTTTTCAAGATAAAGATCTAAGCCCTCATAAAAATCAGAAATATCTCGAGCCTTTAATTTGTATATTGCTGTTCCTGCAGAATGGGGCGATTCACCTTAGTGACCGCCACCATATCTACTGATCAGCTAGCACCACCCTCCCTCCTTTATTACTCTTATGTCTGTGTGGAAGTCAACGGCACTCAGCATGAATAAAATAAGATCCGGATTTTCAAATCCAATGTGAAGTCATTGCTACTATACGCATCAGAGACTTGGCGAGTCATAAATAGCATCTCAAACCAGCTGCAGACCTTCATTAACAGTTATCTTCGCTCAATACTCAAGATCAGATGGCCAGAAAAGATCAGCAACAGGGATCTCTGGGAATGAGCGAACCAACCAGGAACCGATTGTGAAACAAATAGGCGGGAAGAAATGGAGATGGATTGGCTAGTCATATTCTGAGGAAACCATCAAGTGACATCACCGGACAAGCCATCGCCCGAGTGGAACCCGAAAGGGAAGCGGGCGGCGAGTTGGTTGTTAGTGCAAGGGGCGGCTTGTATCGCGGTACGTTCAACGTTTGCGTTACATTTTTACGTGATTCGTTACATAAAATTTATCTTGTTTTAGTACTTGCACAAGTACTATACCACTTCCATACTTGTAACCACTAACTCTCATTTCTAATAGTTATGGTTAATCAAAGTAAAAAGCAACGAACCCACTCCCCTGTAAAACTGGTGTCTAATTTAACGCCCTTGATTGCTACATCAAGCAACACACCCCCTACAAACGGCTATAATGAGTCACATAACTCACTTGTATGCCGTAAGCGTCGAGCTGTAACTGAGGATAAAACGGTACTGACAGCTAGTATTAGCACTACTCCTAAAAATTCAGTACCCTCTGCTCATACAGAACCCCTCCCTTCACCTTATGTGCTTATCGAAAAACTCCAGCCATCAAGCTCTTCTTCAGTACTATCTTCAGAAATAGAACTTCTAAAGTTGTCTATAGGTGAACTTAAGGCTGAATTAAGGGAAATAAAAAACGGTAAGTCAGTAAATGCTGGAAACATCGAAACCGATACCGAGATATCCAAATTATCGGATCAGATCAGCGATATCAGATCACAGGTCTGTGAACTGACACCTCTAACTATCCTCATGAAAACGGTAAACCTTAACCAACTTGACACAGAATCGGTAACTAAGGTAGATAACCTCATTAATTTTGTTACCACAGAAGTAACAAAACGACTTGACGCAAAACTGAGTGCTATCGTCTACAACGTTCCGGACAATGAGGCACTAAAAAAGGTACAGCGCATCTTACTTAGTGAGGCGAAAACGCCTAACTCCAAGACTAAGTGCTATAAGCTGAAGAATAGTCAACATGAAAAGTGTTGTCCTATTCGTTTTCGGTTCGAAACACCGGCAGAGACCAGAAAATTCATCCACTCCCAATACACTCTATCGCAAGCCAGAAACTACAAACATACAAAGGTCGGGGTGGACAAAACAGTCATAGAGAGGCGCGCATACAACTATCTCGCTAAGACTAATCGTGAAATAGGTAATAGGACATTGCAAGCAGCCATTATTCCCAACCCTGTGAAAGATACGGTAGACCCCACTGCATCACCCCTCTCAAAACACACAGAATTATCCCATCAGAGTGCAACACCAGCCGAAAGGCCACTAGACTGTAACCAAACAAATAACAAAACCATACCACCTATCACAGCAGAATCTAAAATGCCACTAAATAACCCCAGAAAAAATGCCAAAACCCCCGAAATTCCACTTTGTCTTCTCCTAGCCATAACTTCATTGCTAAAGGTAAGGAAAATATGCCCCTAAACCATACAAACAAAAACAGTGGCAGCTTAAATAAACCCACACTTCCCACGGTCAATAGTACTAGCACCCACAACGTGCTAAATCGCACCATGGCACACACTGATATCCAATGTCACAACAATGTCACCCTCAATAGTACAAATGGTAATAGTCAGAACTCGGCTATCAACAACCTAGGGTCTTCAGAGTATGGCACACAAACAAATTTTGACCGGATATATGGTACAAGTCTGCTGGGAACTAACCCACAATGCAGTACACATGAAACCCACACAAGGACACAACTAGCATCAAACAAGTATCAACTAGTATCAACTGGAACAACATATAGCATTCACTCGTGAAATCTACGTCAAGAATCCTCGGATACCATATCTAACTACGTGGAACTCAGGACTTTATCCACAGCAAACTCTGTAAAGGAAAGTCTGACTTTTTATTTTTGCAATATAAATCTGTTTATCGTTGTTGTTTTGATACTTCGATAATACAGCTATCTTATTTTTATATCCTCAAGACTTTTTTTCCGGAAATTGTGAAGTTTCTTATTTCTGTAATGGTTAAGTCTATCAAACGTGTAAGTACCGTTAAGAGACTGAGATCTAATACTAGTCAGCCATCTGAAGGCCTCAGCTCCGTTGACAATTCTACACTGTTTACACCAGCCATACCCAGAGTTATGGTATCTGATATCATGGAGGAATTAGCAGAGAATGCGGCTTGTAGCAAAAATGATTTACTGACACTTCAGAAGTCAATAGCAGAACTACAGAGCAAGTTTGACAGCATTATGCCTCTCACGCAACTGTGTGACCCACCACAAAACATCTGTTTTGAATCACTAATCAAATCCGAGCGCATAATTGACTATTTGGCTGAAGAAGCTGTTAAGAGGATTATGTCTTCACATAACGTCTTGGCCTATAACATTCCAGACAGAGAGCCGATTGCCAAACTTAAGAATTCGTGTCTAAAGGCTTGTAATATGTCGTTGACAGAATGTCAGGTTTGCGTCTTCGTAAGAAATCTGCAAACCACCCGTGTCCTGTGCTTTTCAAGTTTAGGTCTACCGAAGAAGCCAGGAATTTTCTGAAATCGGGTAAGAAAATAGGCTCTTCAACACCATACACTAACATTAGGGTTGCACCTGATTTAACACCATGCCAAAGGCGATGCCGCTCAGGAACAGTGAACCCTGATAACTCTAATAGGATAACTGTAGATGATGTTCCGTGCGTTATTCCGTCTATTGAAATATCTGATCACGGCATGCAACAGACATTTTCGCAGGTAGTGGCTAATGTTAGCCAAGCATTATATAACGATATTGATGCAGACACTGAAATGGTGGACATAGATGAGTCAACGGGAAATAATGTTGAAATACATCGTTTTCACACTGACGCAAAAGTCAAGACACCGAAACCATCAAAACCCATCCCACTGGTGGTCCAACCATTGCCTTATAAGTCAGTTACTCCTCGGTCTGACAATCCACACTCTGTAAAGCACCAGTCGAATGTAGCCACCCAAGTTGGCAAGTTTTCTAGGCGTTATGACAAACGTCCCATTTCCATTAAGAAAACTAAAGCTCATGAGGTGTTCAAGCCACAGAAACCCTACATAGCATGTGCTGACTGCCCTGTTAGCCATCATCAGCCAGATAATCATAAGAATAGGGAAAAAGAAGTAAATAAATTAAATACTAAACCCGGAGCAAGAAAGCTCTTTGATAAGAAAGAGACGAAAGCACCTGTAGGCCTTCTTTGTAAGAGAAAGTCAAATATGGTAGACGAAGCTCCTAGGGGTAGGCCTAATTGGTGCCAAGTGGAAAGCCAATTTTATCGAATCCCTAATTCTAGACAAACAGCACAGCAAAGTAGTAGGTATTGTTCTGCACATCCACTACGTAAACCCCTTGTCAACCAGCCCACTTCTAATATTCTGTCTACTGAAAGTTATAGAAAATACCCCAAACATCGGCCACAGACCACATTTAGCAAGCCAACAGAACCCATTCATATATCTTATGTGTCTAGTGGGGAGCATGTGCCGATTTCTGCACAAAACTTGCCATGGTCTGATGAATACCAGAAACAGATACCAACACTTCATTCTTATACTGGCAACAAATTACCGAATACACATATCGGTTATACCTTAGGGCAGGATTTTCACCAGCGTCAGTTAACAGAAACACCTGGAATCATGCATATAGCACGCATGATATCGGATCAATTCCTTGCTGGCATAGCGAACAGTCTACAGCTAGGGCAAGGCATATTTCCCGGGAGATAGCTGACACAGTGTCGACACCAAACGCGGATACTAATATCTCTAAAATATTAATATCTGATTATCACACAGGTGTCTCTCACTGCATACCATATCCAAACGTAAGCCCATCCCTGACTACCACCTCAAAAATCTACCTGAAGTCTTCCTACGATCCAAAGATATTGGTAAATGAGTCTGATAACATGTATATAGAGGATACTCACGGATTATTTTACCAAGATGTTGTCCGCTCACTGAAACCACATAGCCAGTGTTTATCTATTATCCTAGTAAATACGAGATCAGTTCTAAGCAAACATTTAGCACTAAGTACAATAGCTTCTATATGCAGACCGTCATTGATTATGATCACCGAAGCCTGGTGCACAAGTGAAATCTCCAATGACAGCCTAAGGATTGATAAATACAACCTTTTTCGCGGGGACAGACGGACAGGTCGTGGGGGTGGAACACTAATTTACTGTGAACAATCCATGTGTGCAACCCAGTTTAGTAACCCAATTCTGTCACAACTCAATGACTCGATCTGGGTCGAAATAAAAGTTGTCAGAAGTAAACCTATACTTGTGGGTTGTGTGTACCGGCCCCCTTCATCCAGCAGGGAATATGATAATATGCTTAGCAATATCTTTAATGTTACAGCCAATCTTCCTTTCAGTTATAAAATTATCGGAGGCGATTTCAACTTGCCAGAAGTATCATGGTCTTCACTCCGAGGACCCCAAAGGTACGATAATCTCATAAATTCCATCGTCACAGGAGGGTGGACACAACACATAAATTCACCCACTAGATCCGCAAATATCCTAGACCTTATTTTCACGAACAACATAACGCCATCTACCGTACATGTTGGACATGAATTTCCAGGTAGTGACCATAGAATAGTAGTTTGTTCTTTTGACATCTTTCCTGAAACAAAACGCAGAGATGAAGCTGGCCAGATACCTATGAGATTGTACACACATGCTGACTGGGACTTGTATCAGCACCTAATTAGATGTTCTAATTGGGACTCGTACTTTTCGAACCAGTCCTTAGATGCAATTCTTAACAACTTCTATCAGAATATTAACTCAATTCACGACGTCATTGCACCCGAGAAGATTCTTAACTTCAGATTCCCCCAAAGTGATTATATTCCGACATCGTTTAGAAGAAGTCTACGTAAGCACTCAATAAAATACTACAGATATCATGACTTATCGTCATTAATTGCCATAACGTCCCTTCTCAGTAGAATTGAAGAGTTGAGAAATATAGGCCTCAGAAACAAAGAAATGCAGGCCATTCATGCACCGCATAACTCAGGAGAAATAGCCAAACTTTTTAAAAGTAGGTTGATGAACTCCAAAACACCCTATCCGAAAATAATATACTTAGACGGCATTGCTTACGAAAATAATGAGGCGATATGTGAACTGTTTAGCAAGCACTTCGCCAGATTATACACCTTAGAGAACGATGAAGTCGTGGATTTCCCACGTAAAACAGACGAATGTTTAAGTGACATAATTTTCACCACACATGAGATCGATAAAGCTGTCGCAAATCTTAAGCTTAGTAACACTACTGGCCCAGACGGTATATCTTCCGTTCTGCTGAAAAAAGGTGGTAATGACATGAGTTTACTCTTACTCAAGTTATACTCAATTTCATTAAGCGATGGGACATACCCTAACTGCTGGAAGAAGTCTTATATTGTACCTATCCATAAATACGGGCCTATAGCTGATATCAACAACTACCGCCCCATCAACATCACGTCTGTAGTTTCACGTGTAATGGAAAAGATAGTTAAGACTCAAATCATTCAGTACTTGCTGTCAAATGACCTACTATCCCCATCCCAATACGGTTTCTTAAGTAGAAGGTCGTGCATTACTTGCCACTTAGATTATTTTGACTACATCACACAAAGCATTGATAATGGGCGTTCGGTAACAACATTGTTTCTTGACGTTAGCAAGGCCTTCGATAAAGTCCCACATATCAGACTCCTAACAAAACTCCAATCCTACGGAATAACCGGAAATCTTCACAAATGGATAAGTTCTTTTCTCACAGAAAGAGAGCAATTAGTCAAAATCAACCACCAGTTGTCTTCCTCAAAGCCGATAACCAGTGGTGTAATACAAGGTAGTGTTCTTGGCCCTATTCTATTCCTCTTATTTATAAATGACATAGTCTCTGTAATCAAGTATGGCAAGCCATACCTTTTTGCAGATGATCTCAAGATAGTATATGATTATGGGTACGGTGATATGAGCGTCGAAAGCAAGATCCAACAAGACTTAAATGATCTAGGCGATTGGAGCGAAAAGTGGCAACTGACTTTCAACCCAGACAAGTGCGGTATAACCCACCTTGGACGCTGGAAACCGATAATGTGCCTATATATGTACGGTAAGCTCCTCTCAAAACTGAACACAGTCACAGACCTCGGGATAACATACTCAGATTTATCCTTTTCCGATCACGCAAATAAGGTTGTATCTGACTGTAAACGACTTACTGGCTTTGTACTGCGTAACTTCTACACCCAAGAAGCAAGATTAGCTATATATAGGACATGTATCCGTCCCAAACTTGAATATTGTGCTCTCCTATTTAGTAACCTCAGGACTGTAGACAGAAAAAAAATCGAAAGTGTCCAGAGATTCCTCACGAAACGCATAATAGGGTTCGACCAACAAGTGGAATATGTTGACAGGTGTGTACGTCTGAAATTAGAGCCTCTGTGGTTAAGGAGAGTGAAGTGCAACCTATTTCTACTCTTCAAAGTCATTAGGAAACACTGCTACAGTAACTCATCCATAACTTGGGAAAATATTAAATCATATCAGCTGCGAAACCACGACTACCTTGTCAAGGTGGCTACCCACAGAAAATCCATTAGGGCAAACTTTTTCACCATAAAATATTGCACTCTTTGGAACCAACTACCACCTGAAATAAGATGTTGTGAAAACCCTGATGGGTTCAAACGGAGCCTAGAAAGACACTTTAACATGTCCACCCTAGCTCGTCTAAAAGACCACAACTGTTGGTAGAACGGAAATTGAAGGCCAGTCCAGTCTTCAGTATAGTCACATACGTATATCTCGACTCTAATACTCACGCAGCGAACGTTAACTAATTTACTGATTTCTATTCTCTATAATTTTCACTAAGTTGTGTTGGTAAAAGTAACACTGGAAATAATTGTAATAGCATCCACACCTTTTAACGTTTTACATATGTATATACTAATATAATAATACTTATTAATCATGCATGTTCAATTCTTAAATTAGATGGATATTAAAATACTTAAAATATTTATGCATCAAATGTTCTCTTGCTTTACCACGCTTGTTTCCCTTATAACACTCAATTATTGAACCTAGTGTAATATTTGATATACGAACTATATTATTGATTATACTCTTATCATATATGGTTTGATTTACTCTACGGCTCCCTGTAGACTAACCACCATTCTTCAGTATACACACACTGCAGTATTGTTAAAAAATGCCAAAATTTCGTTGGTTCTGTGTTAATATCTTTTTATAATATGTCTAGACACGTTACTTTGCAATGTCAGATGTTTACTATATATAAGACTGTCATGAAAATTTAGTACACTAAGTCCTGCCAACCGACCTTACCTTCAGTCCATACTACCTAAATTGAACCTTAACTATAGTATTCTGCTAAATCTTGCTCCACTATTCACAATACCTATTCGTTTCATTCTTTAAGGTTTTAACTTCTTATAAAGTAATCTGTTCATCAGGATGCATGCACACATATATAATATGTTCGTAAAGATGTACGTGGAGACCTATTGGAAGCACTCATTAAGAAAGCTAGGGAGATGGAATATGGGGTACGAACATGTCTGGTACCAAGCAATATATTTGCGGTAGCCATAATAATCATAGTCTCAGAGCCTAACATCAAAAAAGGAGGGAGGGTGGCGCTAGCTGATCAGTAGATATGGTGGTGGTCACTAAGGTGAATCGCCCCATTCTGCAGGAACAGCAATATACAAATTAAAGGCTCGAGATATTTCTGATTTTTATGAGGGCTTAGATCTTTATCTTGAAAAAGATAATAGTGAACGCCTTGACAGATAATGCTTCTACCTTTAAATATATACCATTCGCTCAGCCTATTGTTGAGATGCGACCACGTGGGATCTGCACAGATTTATGGGGCATCTTATAAATTAACTTGCTGTCCATTGCCGGATCTTTAAATACCACTTCACAATATCTTGTCTCATTCAATACCTGGCGGTACGTTCGAAATTGGTGACATTTTTGCACGTGTTTGCTCTGAAATTTATTTACTGCTTATTGTCATATAATTCTTGAAATTATGGTCCAAATCTCTAAAAAACGTGTTCGTAGAAACACAATTGTTTTAGATAGTGGCTTAAATTCGGTTATAACTGCATTACCGCCTCGTAATACAGTATCAACTACTAGCTCTCAAAATGGTTTGAGTGCAGATCTCACTCCTGTGATACAGGTGAAAGATGTTCTGTTAGAGAACTCTGAGTTCTGTAAACTAAACCTCCTTTTGAAAGATATGCAGAGGCAAGTAAGTGAAATTCAGAAAAAATTAGATCAGTTTGATAGTATGTCACTGCCAATCTCAAATACCACGGAGAGCCGTTCTGATATTGGCCAGGTTAAGTGTTTACTGGATGTAACTCAAAATAAGCTTTTGAATTTAGACCCAATAGCCTGTCTTTTAGAAAGGCATCCTAAAATATCTCCAGACAACCTAAATAAAGCTGAAAATCTGATTGACTGCTTGGCTACGGAGGTGATGAAGCGTATAACCTCTTCTCACCAAGCTATAGTTTACAACGTCCCAGACTCTCTGCCCCTGAAAACTGTAAGACACAAAATCCTGATTTGTTGCGGCATGGCTAGTGTTCCATGTGAATGCAAACGACTTCGTAAAAAGTCTAACCAGGCTAATTGCCCAATCATTTTTAAATTCAGTAATTCCCTTGATGCTAGTAAGTTTACTAAATGTCAGGATCACTTAAGACTGAATAGCAGTTATAAGTCTATAACCGTAGCTCAGGATAAAACACCGTGTCAGCGCAGAATAATGCGTAGTAATAACCTGGTCACCTCCTCTAGCTCTAGCTTTGATTTACCAAATAAGGATCGTGCACAGCAACAGACACCTAGTGCTGAAACTAGCATTCAGCAAACTACACAACAACCACACCTGCCAATGGAACTAGGAACTGATTTAGATACCAGTACCCCTGTAAACAAAGCCTCATCGAAAGATGTTAAAATGACTAGAACTTCTGCAAGTTGTTCTAAGAAATTTCCCCCCAAACGTAGTAACCTCACCACGATGAACAAATTTCGCAGGGTTGAGACTAATGATGGGGAAGAATACTTTGTATTCAATAAGCCTGCTGAGAGTAAGAATGCCAACAAACCATCACTTGTTACGAAAAACTCCTCTCGAAACATAAGTACATCTGGAGGTGTTCCGCATGCTCCACCTTATAGAAAGTCAGGCTCCAAGACTCCTAAAGTCTTGCAGCCAAAGCACCTTCCTTCACAATTCCCTTTAAGTTATAAAAACAACCCGAAGGTGTATACCGGTATGACGAATAGCAGTTGGATGGGTAGACCTTCTGATGCTATGCCTTTTAACCGCCAACCTAGGCCCAACCTGTACTACCCTTATATCCAGGAACACATGGTAAATTTTCCAGGTGTCCTGAATCACTGGTACGACCCATGGCACCTAGGACCACCTCATTGCACACCAACTCCGATGTGCAGACACCCAGTCCGACCTCCTTTTCATTCATAAATTCTTGCGGTGCTGACGCACAAATAGATTTAGGTTATGGTGACATTTTAAGCCAGTTTGTAGTATCCCGTGACTTATTCACGATATTGCTAATTAATGCACGCTCCTTAATCAATAAGATATCTGAACTAAGGACATTATTATTAGTCGCCAAGCCTACTGTAGCTCTGATTACTGAGTCATGGTGCTCATCCTCAGTACTTGATGTGCATATAGGTATCGATGATTACACTGTACACCGTGCAAACAGAGATTGCAAGCGTGGTGGAGGATGTCTCATATATATACATAACTCATTTGTAGTCAGTAAGGTGGAAGATGAAACAATGAATAATGTACCTGACTCACTCTGGGTTGTCTTACATGGAGATAAGTACAAACTTCTCATAGGCTGTGTTTATCGAGCACCAAGCGCAACAAAAGAAACTGATGCGTTATTAGCTAAATCGTTTGCACACGCATCCTCGTTTAGTGCTAATTACAAAATAATTGCAGGGGACTTCAATCTTCCAGAAGTCAATTGGCTAACTAGTTCCGGCCCCCAACGCTTCGACGAATTACTTGCCACTATAGACTGTTATGGATGGCAACAACACGTCCAGACACCTACTCGTGGGGACAACATTTTGGACCTTGTTTTTTGTCATGACACAATCCCAGTATCCACTTATGTTGGTAATAGATTTTCCAGTAGTGACCATAGAATGGTACTCTGCTCTCTGCCTTTCTCACCACTAAATACAGGAAACAAACAAGACTCAGGAAGCACAATATGTCGTAGTTACAAATATACAGACTGGGGATTAGTCCAAGAACTTATTCGACTCTGTCAATGGGATGACTATTTTACCACTGACTCCCTGGAGGCCTTAGTAACCCTGTTTTACAGGAATGTTACCCTTTGTCTAGATACAGTTGCCCCAAATAAAATAGTGAAATTAAGTAGACACCGAACTGAATATATTCCAAGGGCACACCGTAATAAGTTAAGGAAACTGAAGAAACAGTACTATTCCACTAAGGACATATCACTATTGCTCTCAATCCACGAGTCTCTTGAATCTATCAAGCGCCTACGTTCTCAAAAGGACCTCGACGAAGAGTTAACGGCACTTGAAAGTACCTCCAAAGTTTATAACTTAACGGCACTTCTTAAAAAACGAATGCAGTCAGCGAGGGAAATCCCATACTTACTTCACGACAAAGTAATCTACAATGAACCTGCCACTATCTGTGAACTTTCAGTGATTGGTTTGCAAACTTTAGTTTAGAAACACATATGCCTGGTGAAACCGCTCCCCTTACTATCTCTTCCCTTGAAAGCATTGTGTTCACTAATCAACTAATAGTACAAGCAATTAAAAGCCTTAAACCTTCCACTAGTACGGGACCGGATGGCCTCGCTTCGATAATTTTCAAAAACAGTGGGTGTGATATACCCCTGTTACTTCTTAAATTCTTCTCAATATCTATGGACACTGGCACTTACCCTAGTGAGTGGAAAACTAGCTTCATAATTCCACATTACAAATCTGGTGATAGGGCAAACGTCCGCAATTACAGACCCATAAATATAACCCCAGTTATCTCACGAATCATGGAGAAAGTTGTAAAGGATCAATTGTCAGACTACCTAATTAGGGAAGATCTTGTTACAAGGTCTCAACACGGATTTCTCAAAAATAGATCCTGCGTTACTTGCCACTTCGACTTTTTCAACTGCATCACTAGTAGTCGCGAAGCACGTAAGCTAGTCGTTGTTCTCTACTTCGATATATCTAGGGCATTTGACATGGTATCTCACAGTATTCTCTTTGAGAAGCTGTACTCTTGTGGAATTCGCAACCCATTACTGAACTGGTTAAAATCATTTCTAAGCAACAGGGTACAAATAACCAAAGTTGGATCTGTATTGTCTCACCCTAGGCAAATCTCAAGTGGGGTCGTGCAAGGTAGTGTCCTAGGTCCACTTTTATTCACAGTTTACATTAACAGCATTTGCAAGTGCTTCACCTCAGGTAAACCATTCCTATATGCTGACGACCTCAAAGTCGTCTACTCCTGCTACACTCATGAATTAAGCGATATGGTAGATAAAATACATCTTGAACTAAGTAGCCTTGCAACGTGGTGTGCTGAATCCTGCCTAAATTTTAACATTGACAAATGCGGCTGGATTTGTATCGGCAACAGTAAGCTTGATCTAACTCTTGAAATAAATGGGCGAAAACTAGCTAAGCTCAATTCAGTCGTAGATCTCGGTATTAGATACTCTAGTAACCTAACGTTCGCTGAACAGACTGATTATGCCAGACGTAAAACGCGTAGGCTGATAGGATGCATAACACGCAATTTCTTTTGTTGTGAAACTAGGGTTTTATTATACAAAGTATGTGTCCGACCTATCTTAGAATACTGCCCGTTTATTCTTAGCGGACTAAGACAAAATGACAAGCTTAAATTAGAGGGAGTGCAACGGCAGTTTACCTCAAGAACTCTTGGTTTAGAAAGTAGTCTGGAATACCATGAGAGATGCGTAAGACTAAGATTAGAACCCCTCTGGAAAAGACGCCTTAAGCTAAACCTAATCTTTTACTATAAGCTAACTAATCTTCTCTTGCATTCCTCCGAGCCATTAACTAAACCTACCGCTGTCGTCAGTTACAATCTTAGAAATCATCACAACCTAGCTGCTATAGAGCACTGTCAGACTTACGTGCGGTACAACTTCTTCTTAAATAAGTTTTCAGTCATTTGGAATAGACTACCAGCTAATGTGCGCGATGCAAACACACTTCCAGTGTTCATCTCCTCAGTCACCAGACTGCTCAAAGATGACAATGCACTTATACGTCTGACTCTTACACCCTCTTTTTCACCCTACATAGATATTTTAAGTTGTTTAAACGTGTAGTTACAGCAAACTACAATTATAAATTTTAATATTATTGGAACTAGATGATTAACATTTCTACACAGGACAGTAATATTAGTTCACACATAATATAAAAGTTAGCATAACGGGACTAGTTAGTTTGTGTACCAAAATAACCACAGTTACTAAAGAGAATATATATGTGTATATTTATTAATCACTCCTTAAGGACTCCCGTTGCTTTCTTTTGCGTTGCTGTTGTTTGTCTTCTTTTTTCTCTCACCATTTCAGCTTCCATTTGACTTTTTGAATGAGAATGAATAATGTGGATATTTGACCATTTACAATGACAAATGATCTGCAAACATTATTGGTCCCGTATCTTTCAGTTGCCTGGTTAATAACGAATTAACTTTCTCCACGACGCAACCTGGATTACATTTGTGGAATATACTCTTATACCAATGGAAAAGTATCAATTTGTAATACAACTTCACGATTGTAGCTTATAACATAACTGATCGTATCTGTAAAAATAGCTTCCTTATTACCCAATTTGGATATAAATCAAATCAAAAATGAGATTCGGATTTGTACACACCCAGGTTATATTGAGGAATTACTTCAAGCTTTATTTTTTCCCAAGTATTTTTAATCCATCCAAAACTTACTTGGGTTTTTTTGTTAATGCGAAGACAACATTCCTATATTTCATGATGTGCTCCATTGAATGACTTGTTATATTGTGGAATAACTTCAAGCTTTATTTTTTCCCAAGTATTTTTAATCCATCCGAAACTTACTTGGGTTTTTTTGTTAATGCGAAGTCAATATTCCTATATTTCATGATGTGCTCCATTGAATGACTGGTTATCATATTGTTCCCACAGACCTAAAAAAATGGCATGCATTTTCATGTAAATTTATATGTTTATATGAGAATATACATTATTATAATTATTATTAAAACAAAAACGCCAGCAACCATGTAACTTAACCATAAACCGAATTTATGAAATTTAATTTATGCTTATCCATGCCTGTATATTTGGTGTGTCCTACACAAGTAGGAAAAAATGTGTACTTTATTAAAACATTATTATTAATTATGATTGCTAATCGTATATGTAATTTATCATATTGATGATGCCTGTAAACTGGCGTCTCTCATGTACAAAATGAGAATATACTATTATTATTATTATTATTATTATTTTCTAATAACGTCTTTACTTGATTCTCATTATATTCCATTAAACCTAACATTTTATAGCTCTTTATGAATTTGATTCGACTTATTCTGTTCCTATTCTCTGGAGGGTACGGTTGTGCACCAAATAGAAAAAAAGACATGAAATAAAAACAACTGGCTTGAAAATAATTGTATTAAAGCCAAAAGTGGACATCATGATAGTATAAAATATATTGGTTTCATTATACATTGCAAATGAACGTTGTCGGCCTAAGAATTAATTACTTCCCCATTCTGTTTTCTATATAAATGTGTTTATTAATGATATATTTCACTCACTTAATCTATTACACTTTAATGTTTCACCTCAGCACTTTAATTTTTCTAAAACAGCTTCCAATTCCTTGTAAACGTTGTACTTACCTCAATATTGGTTGGTTATCGTATGCCTACAACCACGGGATGAAAACGAAACGAAGTCGATTTTCCCGCTCAACCTGGAGGACAACTGTACAATTCAATAACTATACGGCCTGGTTCAGACAATCAGTGTAATTATATATATGTATCAAATATTAAACTGTTGAAACATTATTAACTTGTAGACAATTTAAGATTTGACATTATATCATCCTTGATCGTGCCTGTAAAAATGGCATGCATTTTCATGTAAATTTATGTTTATATGAAAATAAATTATTATTATTATTATTATAAACAATAGGTGGAATAATAAGCCATGGTCATCGAAAGGATCCATTCAATTTTTATCCCCCGCGTCCCTGTCAGCGTTGAAAAAACAGCTGGTAGGGATGTTAACACTCCTAAACCACTAGAGCTGGCTCCCTCCTTGCATGAAAACAGGAACGGTCTAGTGCACCCGTATCCATTAGGCACACTTGACACCTGCACAAATATAGGTCAAATAAAGAACCCTACCCACTTCTGTAACCTGACTAAAAATAAAAATTCCTCGGTCTATAGCACATCCAGTACTCCAAATCTTAATTCTTCACCGAAAACAGCACACACCAACTCGGTAGACATAGGTGAGCATGATGCTGAAACTCCTCTTAACATAGGATCATCATGTCAAGCAGAATTACTGGGTGCTGAACCATATTCGGGCTGACTAACGAACTTGAATACTTCAAATGCTACTTCAACTCTCATCTTTACCTAATCCTCATAAATGCTAGATCATGATGCTAGATCGTCAGAAACTGACCTTGGCGGCCTGCTTAAATTTTGGGCTACCAATTACCTTAAACATTACAAATCATATTGCATCTCATTTCTCATTTCTAATTGATATTTTAATCAATAAATCTCATTCAAATATGACCTCAAATCGGATTATTTATTCTCGTGAATATCTAATATCTTTAAAACCTACTGATCTGCAACTCCATAAAAAAGACAAGAAAAAGCATCATGCCGGCTGGCAGAGAGCATTAAAAAATACCCCTATTCGATTCATGACTGTTCCCGCAATTATGAGTACCAATTGTCGCTCCCTGCCGGCTAAAATTAACTGTCTTCAATCGCTGGTGTCTTCCATTATACATCATAATACTGGGATCATATCACTTCAAGAAACATGGCTTCATGATCTATATGATGACAATCTAGTGTATCTAAATAATTTCAAACTATTCAGACAAGATCGGTGTAGTTCCAGGAAGAAACGCGGTGGCGGTGTCGCCATCTTCATCAATTCACAATGGTGTACGTCTAATAATGTATGTTTCAAATTCTCTAGTGGCAATATTGACTGTCTCACCGTTAAGTGTCGACCTAAACATTTATCAAAGTACAACTACATTTACATCTCGAACATGTATATTGCTCCTGGATGCAACTCCACAGAATTATCTTTATTTGCGGATGAATTTACTTCCCTTGCTGCCACCTCCTTCGGAAATTCCTTGTCTATAGTTACTGGTGATTTTAATTCTAGTGACCACAGCTTCCTAATTTCACTGGGACACGATAATATTGTCAACTTCCCGACTAGAATGGACAACACTCTTGACCTTGTTTTTACAAATGATGCAGGAATATTTGAAGCTCGAAAAAGAGCCCCACTACTAAATTCAGATCACTGTATCATAAGAATATTGCCCAAAGTATATGGAAAGCAGCACAAAAGGGTCTTCTCATACCTTGGAAAGAAAACACAACACAGATGTTATTCCCATGACAACATACTGAACCTAAGGTCCATGTTAAAAGACACCAACTGGGATCTATTTACTGAACAAGCTGTTGATAACACAATTGCCAACATAACACATTATCTCAATTTCTGTCTTGATGTTTGTTGTCCAAAAGAGACAATCTTCTTAAAATTTGATCGCTTCTCCTCTTCTCAACTCAAAAAGCTCCGCCGTGAAAAAGAAAGGTTGTTCAAAATGAAAAATAAATCTGGTGTTAAGAGAATGAACACTTTGATTAAGCTTGAATTACAAAGATTGAATGCCCTCTATAAACAGAAGTTTCTTTCATGTAAATCCCCATCAAATATGTGGAAGTTATTAAAGGAAATCACAGGTGGTAAGCAAATGTTGGATGATATTTCTGTAGATGTTAACATGCTTAATGAATCCTTCATATGTATCCCAGCAAATGTTATGATTCCTAACTCAAATAGTGTAAACAATGACTGCTTCTCATGCTTTAACACGAATGATGTCCTCAAGTGTCTTCAATCTCTCAAGCCTACTCAGTCCCTCGGTCCTGATGGTGTTCCTGCTGTTATCCTTAAGGAGTGTGCCGACATCTTGTGTTCCCCGCTAACTGACATTTTCAACGAATCGTTTTCCAAAAGTATTATACCTGAATCGTGGAAAAACATCAAGATCGTTCCAGTGCCTAAATCTACGAGTGGACCTAATGTTAAGTTTAGACCCATTTCAATTACCTCACCCTTTTTGAAAGTTATGGAAAGACTTATTTTACTTAATCTTGATCCCTCTTTAAAACCTTTCAACGACCCCAACCAGTTTGCTTATAAACATAGTAGGAGTACGTTAGATGCCGCTGTCGTCCTCCACCATAGCATAGTCTCTAGTTTAGATAAAGGGGCTAAATACGTTCGCTGTGCCTTCCTTGACTACACATCTGCATTTGACTCTGTTCCCAGGTCTCTCTTGCTAAGTAAGCTTGCTGCAACACAGGCTGAGAGCTGGACAAATAAGTGGTTGCATTCCTATTTTTCTGATAGGAAGCAGTACACCGTCTACAATGGAAAATCCTCCACTACCTCACTTACTTTAGCTGGTGTTCCTCAAGGTGCTGTTCTTTCTCCCTTTCTGTTCTCGTTTTTCTTACATGACTTGCCCCATTCTGATGTAGCTACTTTTGTTAAATATGCCGATGACCTCTCGGTTTCTATGCCTGTCAACTCTCAGTCAGATTGTTCCAAATTAAATAGCTTTCTGTCGGAAATTAGTCAGTGGTCCTCTTCAAACGGACTTAAGCTTAATCCGTCTAAATGTCAGGTAGTCAATTTCACTTTCAGACGTAAATGTGACCTACAGCAACTAGTTAGCTCACATGGCCCCACTATCATTGACGGCACAGAGGTTGAAAATACATCTTATGTCAAGTACCTTGGGCTGTGTTTTTCCACCGATCTTTCCTGGTCTTCCCACATCTTGCTAGTTACTAGAAAGATGTTTCGCTTAACGTTCTACATTAGGAAATTTAGGCAGTCTGGCATAAACCAGTCTTTACTCTCTCAGTTTGTAAATTCTTGTATTCTACCCATCCTCCTTTACTGCTCCCCATTAATCTTTCCTGGACTACTAAAGAAAGACTTTGCTTCGCTGAGAAGGGCACTAAAAGCTGTTAGTAGGGCAAGTGGGATATCGTTAAACCAACTGGTGAACACTATTGTAGATAGACATATTATGTCATGTAAGAAACTAGCGAATACAATATTGTCGGACCCCGAGCATCCTCTCTATACTCAGCTCTCTCCTTGCATTTCATCTGGAAGAACTAGAAGCAGCTATAGGAGGCTATATGCTAGGACTACCAAATACAAAAAGTCCACAATACCATATCTGGCACAGCTGTTATGTGATGAGAAATCCGTTAGGTATGACACGGTAAAGTTACTGCGGCACTCTAACAAATAGTCTCATTAGTTTTTCTTTTCCTTTCCCTGTTACTACTACACTGTTGTTCTCATCTTCTACCACACATCAACTTTATATTTCAAATCCTGTGTTGCATTGTTCGAAATGAAATACTCTATGCTGTTTTTTTTCGTAATTTTTAATATTTATTTATTTTATTTATTTATAACTTATTTATTTTATTTTTATTTATTTATCTCTGTTTTCAAAATATCTTATATAATTTATGAGGTAACTAGATGCAATATACTGTAATGCATGCTGAAAATTCCATATCTGTACCAAAAATACTGTTTGGAATAAAGCTGTTATTATTATTCTAAATAAATTGCCGATGCTCAGAGCACTCACAGTAATATACAAACCCCCTGTAATTGTCATCACTGAATCTTGGTGTCATTCGAACATCTTGGATGAAGAAATAAGCTTAGATAACTACACACACTTTCGGTGTGACAGAGAAGGTGGTAAGGGAGGGGGTTGTCTCATGTACTTTCTGAATGCACTTACTGTATCACAGCTAGAAAGTAGTACACTTAACATGCCTGAGACTCTATGGGTTAATGTACACCTAAATAACGTAACAGCATTAATTGGATGCACCTACAGAGCACCTGGCACCTTTAGTAATTACGAGACCCAACTTATTAATACTCTGGAGCAATTATCCGACTTACAATACGACCATAAGATCCTATGTGGGGACTTTAACTTACCTGAAATCAACTGGGATATACCCACAGGCCCAACTAAATTTGATAAGTTTTTAGGCACGCTGGATATACTTGGCTGGAAACAAACTTTCACTACTCCCACAAGAGGTATTAACGTACTAGACTTAATCTTCTGCCACAATATAAGCCCCCTTTCAACGCTAGTAGGTTCTGAGTTTCCAGGGAGCGACCACAAAACAGTAATGTGTGCACTGCCACTTCCACTGAGTAGCAATGCATCTCATACCTCCACTTCACAACAAGTAATATATAGGAACTATAGTAAGGCAAACTGGGCCTTGGTAGAATCAATGCTAAGATCCTCCGAATGGGATGAATACTTCACTACTGATGACCTCTCGAGAGCCCTAACCATCTTCTACCATAACACTAACACATGCTTAGATGCTGTCATTCCACTCCAAACACTAAAGGTTTCCCCACACAGAAAGTCATTCATAAAACCAAAGGATCGTACGAAACTGAAGAGACTCTCAACAAGTTACTTCAAACACCACAACTTTGGCACTCTAGGTCTAATACTTAACACCCTTAGCTCCATCTCACAAGCTCGAGATTTCCGTATGAGAAAGGAAGAACGCACTGCAGTAGCCAGTCCTGCTAGAGTGTATGCACTCACAGAAATCTTAAGGAAGCGAATGAATCGCAAAAATCACAGCATTTCTCTCCTCATAGACAAAGGTAGGCTATGCACTAACTCTACAGACATATGTGAACTATTCAACAAAACTTTTGCAGGTAACTACATTAAGCCCTCAGTCCAGCTACTCGATATACACCCTACTACTAATATGACACAAACTTCATCTCCACTCACACCAAATAAAATCAGCACTGTTCAATTCACTTACGCTAATATTAACCAAACTATAAGAACCCTCAAAAGTTCAAAAGGTTTCGGTACCGACGGTATATCATCTTACTTCTATAAATATGGTGGCCCTGACATTCCTCTACTGCTTCTTAAAATATTCACAATGTCCCTAGAAACTCAAAATTACCCTGACATATGGAAGACAACATTCATTATGCCTAAACACAAATCTGGCTCGAAAACTGAAGTCAGTAACTACCGGCCGATCAATATCACACCTATAGCATCTAGAATCATGGAGAGACTGGTTAAAGATAACCTAATCAAAAATATGCTTAGCTGGAATATTATAAGTCCAAACCAACATGGATTCCTGAAATCCAGATCATGCTTAACATGTCACCTAGACTTCTTCAATTTTGTAACCAGCAGTCGTGACAGAAGGCAACTAGTACTCGTCATCTACTTTGACATTTCTAAGGCATTTGACCGTGTTGACCATATACTGCTAACAAATAAGCTGAACTCCTTAGGAATACGTGACCCATTATTAGGATGGCTTAAATCATTCCTTAACAACAGGTCCCAAATAGTTAAACTCGGGTCTGCAACCTCCAAACCTATCCCTATCACTTCTGGTGTGGTACAAGGTAGTGTCATTGGACCCCTACTATTTACACTATACATCAATGACATATGCGCTTGCTTCACGCATGGGAAGCCATTCATCTTTGCAGATGACCTAAAAGTAGCCTATACATTCCAAAGTGATGACTTAGGGAACTTCGAGAATGTAGTGCAGAAGGAATTAGATAAAATGACTGCTTGGTCGTCCCTATGGAACCTCCAATTCAATCTGAAAAAATGTGGCTGGATCTGCTTCGGTGCACCCTCAATTGACCTGAAATTAACGCTTCAATCCGCTAACCTAACCAGACTCCGAAGTGTCGTTGACCTAGGCCTGAGGTGCTCTAGTGACTTGACATTCTCTGAGCAAGTAGCATCACAGACTAGAAAATCGAGGATGCTCTTAGGATGCATACTCAGGAACTTCCACGACAATGAAGCCAAGCTAATTCTGTACAAAACATGTGTCAGACCACTACTAGAATACTGTCCATTTATTATAAGCAGCACTCGCACACGTGATAAGCTAAGGATGGAAAGTATCCAACGATATTTTACCTCAAAACTACTTAATAATAATAATATATATTCTCATATAAACATATAAATTTACATGAAAATGCATGCCATTTTTACAGGCACGATCAAGTATGATATAATATCAAATCGTAGATTGTCTACAAGTTAATAATGTTTCAACAGTTAAATATTTGATATATATATAAATACACATTGTCTGAACTAGGCTGTATAGTTATTGAATTGTACAATTGTCCTCCAGGTTGAGCGGGAAAATCGACTTCGTTTCGTTTTCATCCCGTGGTTGTCGGCATACGATAACCAACCAATATTGGGGTAAGTACAACGTTTACAAGGAATTGGAAGCTGTTTTAGAAAAGTAAAAGTGCTGAGGTGAATCATTAAATTGTAATGAAATAGGTAAGTGCAAGTATCACTAATAAATGCATTAATATAGAAAACTCCCTAGGCTGACAACGTTCATTCGCAATGTATAATGCTACGCGTATATCTGGTAGTATCATGATGTCCACTTTTGGTTTTAATACATTTTTTCCTTATGTCTGCTTTTTTATTTTATGCTTTTTTGTGCATTTGGTGCACAATTGTACCTCGCAGAGAATAGGAATAGAATAAGTCGAATCAAATTCATAAAGAGATATAAAATGTTAGGTTTAATGGGATACAATGAGGATTAAGTAAAGACGTTATTAGAAAATGAATGAGATAAGACATTGTGAAGTGGTATTTAAAGATCCGACAATGGACAGCAAGTTGATTTATAAGATGCCCAATAGATCTGTGCAGATCCCACATGGTCGCATCTCAACAATAGGCTGAGCGAATGGTATGTATTTAAAGGTAGAAGCATTATCTGTCAAGGCGTTCATTATTATCTTTTTCAAGATAAAGATCTAAGCCCTCATAAAAATCAGAAATATCTCGAGCCTTTAATTTGTATTTTGCTGTTCCTGCAGAATGGGGCGATTCACCCTAGTGACCCCCACCATATCTACTGATCAGCTAACGCCACCCTCCCTCCTTTTTTGATGTTAAGCTCTGAGAATATGATTATTATGGCTACCGCAAATACACTGCTTGGTACCAGACATGTTCGTACCCCATATTCCATCTCCCTAGCTTTCTTAATGAGTGCTTCCAATAGGTCTCCACATACATCTTTATGAACATTATATATGTATGCATGCGTCCTAATGAACGTATTACTTTACAAGAAGTTAAAACCTTAAAGAATAAAAAGAATAGGTTTTGTGAATAGTTAAGCAAGATTCAGCAGAACAATATAGTTAGGGATCAATGTAGGTAGTATGGACTGAAGGTAAGGTCGGTTGGCAGGACTTAGTGTACTAAATTATCATGACAGTCTTGTATATAGTAGACATCTGACATTGCAAAGTAACGTGTCTAAACATATTATAAAAGACATTAACAGAAATACTACATAGCTTTAACATTATGAATTTTAGAAAATTATATGAGAATGGGTAACTGTTGACTGAAGATAATCAATTCAAATCAAAAATAGTGCAGTGTATTATGCTAATAATATAAGTATATTCGTAAAATATTAAAAGATATGGTTGCTAATGTAATGGTTTTCGGAAATAATTATACTGACGAACTTATTGAAGATTACAGTGAAGAGGAAACCAGTGAGTTAGTTAAATGGCTACTGTGCAGTTAGTAGTTAAAACGTCTTTTTTAAAAAGTAAAGGGTAGAAGAGTTTTGAGCACCGGAGCAAATTAAGTCATATTCTACTGAGTAGAGTGTAGTGAGTAGTGGTACGATTAAGGATAAGGGTAGGTTGAATGAACTTGGGGAAAATGGTTGGTTGGTTGAGTTTGTTATTGCTAGGTATTCCTGGCCACTTTTCATATGGCATGCTTTAGACATTACAAAGTACCAGTTTGCTTATATTATGGGAGAACTATCACAACTAATTTGGGATTATACATCCAGGAGAGTCTAATGAGTTTAAAAACCCGATTGAAGAAATATCGATCGGATCTCTAGTAAGCTGAATAACCGGACCTTAGGTAAAGGCATGTGGGAGAGATTAGGTTGGTTTTATCACGTTATAGATGAGGTACGGTTGCCGGGGCAAATGAGTTTCCTCAAATTGGGGGTATTGCACTGGGGTCTGTAGTACTAAAGCTAGTTGAGCGGCCCATATGGATAAAGTATGGATAAGTAGACCGAAGCTCTTTTGTTGATAGGAACTCGTTAAGTAGACGCTGGAATTCAGTAGGAGATCGGCAACTACGTACAGTAAGTGGAAGTTCGTTCCATAATGCACTGTACTGTATTTTAAAGAAACGTGATCGTAGTTTTGTCCGGAACCGGCTTATGGATAGAGTATTTTCATGATTCCTAAGAGTATATATGGGTAAATTATTGAAAGATATTGGATTACTGCTTTTGGTGTAGCCGTGTAAAAGGCGAAAGAGGAATGTAAGGTTGAGTTTCAGGCGCCTTAACCAAAGTGGCTGAAGTCCATACATTTTGCACATATCAGCGTAAGTCAGTCCTTCATGTTTGTATAATTGGCTATGATTGTAAGAAAGACTACATCTCACGGTGCATGATCCTAAAACTTGACCCACTTTGGACAAGGCGACTTATTATAAACCTAATATTCTTCTTTAAGGTCCTTCACAAAATATCATTCTCAGGTAACAGGGACATACAATTCTCACAGGAAAGTTCTTACGATCTGCCTAACCAAACTTCCACAGTGACAACTCATTCTTTTAGGTCAACACTCCGTGAAAACTTCTACACAGTCATGTATTCTAAAATATGGAATAGCCTACCCCTAGATGTCAGAACTTGCTCTTCGGTTACAAGCTTCAAACGCTCTCTATGCAGTCTGTTTCACTCTACTGATTATATTAATAAACTATTTACTCCTAGAACGAATCAACTACTAATCTACTACAGCACCTAAAAGACGCACTTCAACATCCGTAGCAATCTAAAAACTATAAACAAACTAGTAGCATGGATGCATAAAGACTTAGTACGGAACATACAGAAATAGTTTACCCCTAGAAATAGGACGTATCACTTTATTGTAACCTTCAAACGCTTGCTATATAAACTGTTTTATCCCAAAGTCTATCCCTACCAGAACTCATTACTTACTTCTAAAACGCATCAGTCATTAGAACACTAAAACGCTCAGACTCATTAATACACATCATGACACTAAATAGACTCAAAGACTTCGCATAAATACGTAAAAAGAACTATAACTAAAAATAATTTCTTAATAATTTATTATACAATTGACATAAACAATTATATATATATACATTAATATCCTTTTCATGTTCACATACTTTCTCTTTCTGGTATTTTGCTGCTCCTATTCATCTTCTGGTCGAGGTCGAACAACCCTGCATCTAAACTGAAATGAGGATTAATTCCAAACCATCTACCTCATAACCACTCAAATTCCATGAACGATCCAATTCTACCATTTGAAGACGCTGGCGAACATGCTGTAAATGAGTATTCATGACCTGAAATGAAGAAGCAACTGGTTTTCAAACAGTTTTCAACATTTTACTCAACTTACGAATACAGTCCGCCATGCAGACACAAATGGAGCAAATGGAGAATTCTGGAACCGACCTCGGGACCATTTGATGCAGTAAAACAACTTCACATGACCTTATCTAGTTTTCGCATCCACGATCAAATTTCTTTCCTGTTATAAAACTACGATAAGACTACTGAAAAATGGAATAAATACATCACTGATCTCAACATAATACATCAATAATCTTTAAGCCAAGGGTGCTGTTCACAACAAAGTTATGTAAGAGGATTGACTTCAAGCTTTATTTTTCCCAGATATCTGTATTACATTCATCTGATGTCTGGGTTTTTTTAATGCGAAGACAATATCTCTATACCTCTTTATGTGCTACACAAACAAACTTTATAGCAGACTGTTCCGTCTGACTCTAATGTCAGAAAGAACAACCAAACTGTAAATTCATCATACATCAAATTATGTGTAATTTATATAATAATTTATCCATGCCTGTACAATTGGTATGTTCCTGCATAAACAGGAAGAAATATATTATTATGTTAACTTCTGAATTGCTTCTGACACATTATAGTTCAACACTTCCAATTATATTTGCAGCGGACGCTTCAGCAAGCGGAGTGGGAGCTGTCATTTTACATGTCTTCCCAGATGGTTCACAAAAAGCAATAATGCACGCATCTCGAACACTAACTGCGGCAGAAAAGAAATATGCACAAATTGAAAAAGAAGCCTTAGCTTTAGTTTTCGCCGTACGACATTTCCATAAATTATCTACGGCCGCCGATTTACCTTGCTGACAGATCATAAACTGTTACTTTCCATTTTCGGATCTAAATCAGGTATCCCTGTACATGCAGCTAACCAACTACAACACTGGGCAATAATATTACTTGGATACGATTTCGGTATTAAATACAACCTAACTAACGAATCTGGTCGAGCCGACGCTCTATCTCGGCTAATTTGCGACTATCCTGCACCAAGTGATGATATGGTAATTACACCGATCGCCACCAAAGACTATGCAGTTAACCTCATCGACAATGCTGTTCGATCTCTACCAGTAACGTTTGCAGAAATCCAGCGAACTACAAGCACCGATGCCACCTTACGACGTGCTACACAGTATGTATCCAGTAATTGGCCAAAGATTAAATCTAGTGGAGACCTAAAACACCTGTTTGCCCGTCGTGTTTCCTTATGTGTTGTAAAAGATTGCTTGATGTTTGGAGAACGCTTAGTGATACCTGAAGCATTACGAAATAAACTCCTGAAACAGTTTCACATGGGACATCCTGGTATTCAGCGGATTAGGAGTGTTGCTCTCAGCCACGCATACTGGCCTAATATGGATAAGCATATTATCGACTTTGTTCAACGATGTTCAAAATGTCAACAATCAGCAAAGCTACCCCACCAGCTACCTCCCGTACCGTGGCCTCCAGCATCCCATCCTTGGTCCAGAATTCATATTGATTTTGCTGGCCCTACAAATGGTGCATATTATTTAGTGGTGGTAGACGCTTTTTCTAAGTGGCCAGAAGTTATACCAATGGTTTTGTTGACAACGTCCCAGACTCTCGAAGCTCTCACTGACATATTCTCCCATCATGGTCTCCCAGAAACCATAGTTACAGACAATGGTTCGCAGTTTACCTCTCATCAGTTTCAGTAGTTCTGTCGTCAAAATGCTATCGAGCATATGTTCACACCTCCGTATCATCCTCAGTCAAACGGCCAAGCGGAACGTTTTGTCGACACTTTGAAGAGAGCCTTACTCAAAGCAGAGGGAGAGGGGGCACCATTTGACATCATCCAAAAATTCTTGATGGTGTACCGTACAACGGCGAATGAGTCAACACAGAACAAGAAATGGGCGGCAGAAATTCTTTATGGACGCAAACTTAGAACAATTCACAACTCAATGTTACCACCGACACCCAAACGTGCCGACGCATCATTTCGGAATGAAAAAATTTGATGTTGGTGACCCTATCTATGTCCGTGACTATCGAGCAGGACATAAACCTTGGAATAAAGGTTCCATTGCAGCACGACGTGGTCGAGTTATGTACGACGTGGAAGTTGGTAATGATTTATGGACCCGTCACTACAATCAGTTGCGTCCAAGAAACCCAAATATCCCTACCAGTACACAGTCATCCCCACCTCTGGGTATTCTCTTGGATACTTTTAACTTACCTACGACTGGCAAAACAGAAAAGCAAAAGTGCGCAGCCCAGACAACTCCAGACAAAGCAGAAGCCACAAACTCAACAAGCAGGTGAAGCAACAGACGTCGACAACAAACTTAACAGTTTCAGATAAACCCCAAGAAAGCACGCTATTAATCATCAATCTTCTCAAAAGGGGAGGTGATATATATCCATATAAATTGTGTGTTTGTTTGACAGTCCGATAAATTTCGCTTCTTGACTGCATTGCATAGCGAATTTAGTGTTCTTCTGATTTCCATCTTTCTTGCGTCAGGACTATTAAATTCTCGACCAGTACATAACAATAATTTGGCGACGAGTACATAATAACTACGATCGTAGGAAAGCCTACATCTCATGGTGCATGATTCTAAATCTTGACCTACTCTGGACGAGACGACTTATTATAAACCTAGTATTCTTCTTTAAGGTCATACACAAAATATCATTCTCGGTCAATAAGGGCAGACAATCCTCAGCGGAAGGATCTTACGATCTGTGTGACCGAACTTGGACATTGACAATAAAAGCCGTTAAATCAACATTCCTTGAAAACGTCTTCACAGTCACGTATTCTAAAATATGGAAAAGCCTGCCCCTAGAAGTCAGAGCCTGCATCTCCGTAATAGGTTTCAAACGCTCCCTGTACAAACTGTTTCACTCTACTCATTACATTAATAAACTATTTATTCCTTTAACGGATCAATTATTGCTCTACTGCAGTACCTAAGAAACGCGTATAAATTCCCTAATTACTCTGTAAACAATGAACAAACTAGTTGCATAGATTCATAAAGAGACTGAGAACAAATAAATATAAATGTGTACTAGATGGTGATATACAATGAATACAAACATATATGTACAAACATTAAGGTACTATCCCTGTACACATACTTTTTCTTTCCTCTCTGGTACTTTGACGCTAGGCCCTTCTATTTGCCTTGTAGTGGAATTCGTACAGATCTACGGTTAGACTGAAGCTGAGCAAGAATCGCAGTCACCTACTCATATATCATCTTTCAAGTTGTTGGCTAACAATGACTCACCATCCTTGGAATACTCACTATCACTATAACAGGACGCTGTACAGCATCCTGTAGAAGCAGTACCCATGACTTAAAATGGCCTACAAATAAATGTCTACGTGTTAGTCGACTTACTCGTACGGAACAACCATGCAGCAACAAATGATGGTTTTGGCTGACCTCAGAGCAGTAAAACTAATCCGCATGACAATGACCAATATTAATCTGCAATGAGTACAATTCACTCCTGGTGCTACGATAAAACTGCTTACAAAATCGTGCAAATAAACCACTTATTTTAAATGAATTCCCCGATCTGGATACAAGCCAAGAACAAGATACTATGTCGCAGACACCAAGGTTATATGGGGGAATTATTTCAAGCTTTATTTTTTCCCAAGTATTTGTAATCCATCCGAAAAATACTTCGGTTTTTCGTTAATGCGAAGACAATATTTCTATATTTATTGATTTGCTTCATTTAATGACTAGTTAGCAGACTGTACCCACAAACCAATGCCGAAAAGGACAGCAACCATGTAATTTCACTATAAACCAAATTTATGTAATTTAAGTGATACTTATCCATGCCTATAAAACTGGTGCGTCCTACATAAATAGGAATAAATGTGTTATATAACCAGTAATCGTCGGCTGATAAAAAGTAGTAAATAAGACACAGATTGGTGCAATTTCTAACTGACTTACAAAGCGTTCTCATCGCAAAACAATTAACTAAAGTATGCTTTAAACTGTCACCCTTAGGCACTTAAGGGGAAAGGAAGTGGAAAAGCAGTTTATGCATACATGTTTATATTATGAATACTAACGGCAAACATTTTCACAAAAATAAGCGATTAACGGGAGTACATCGTTATTGTGAAGTTGTTTACGGTTCATTTACTAGTAAACTAGTACTGCATCGGGATTTCTTTAGGCTAACGAGGCGACATCTTGACCGCTCATAAGCATTCCGAAACACGTTGTTTGGTTGTAGTGTTAAGCAGGCGGCTCACAGAATATTGTCCGTGGCGTTATACCCACGTGTTCAACCTTCGCTATTTGTTGGAATAACATTTAGGGAGTTCAGGAAAGCCTCAACGACATGCGCACATAGCAAACTGTATGCACAGTATGTCCATCATGTGCATTTTGCCTCATTCTTGTTTACGAAGAAGACGTGACTACCTTCTGCGTAATTAATTGAAGTAGAGGATATTGAATGGAAGAAGAAAAAGCGCCTTCACTCGTTAAGAGCAACTTTCTTGGCAGCAAAGGGTGTAAGAAGCCGTAGTACGTACTGCAGCGTAGTATGCACCCAAGAAAAATCGTAAATTACGTTGAAACTTACATCGTAATTGTGATATTTACAAAGCATCCACTGACTCTGGCGTATTTTCCGCATGGTTGTGTGGTTAGTCCACCTCCGTATTTTCCATAGCGTCAGTTCTAGCGGGTCATCTTTACATAAACAGCTTTTAAAATGTCAATGAGCATTCTCTACCCTATTGATAATATCGTTCCTCATGATGCAGTTGAACCAGCTGCACCATGCAGCCAAATATTTCTGTGTTCTCAGCCAGTACCTTCTGATGTAAGCGAGAGCCTCAGCATCTGTCATACTTATGAGGTTTAGGTAGCATTAAAACCTTTGGCAATATTTTCTGAAAAGTATGATTGAATCGGAATAATCAGAAGCCGGTGGGTTTTTTATTCAGGAACCAGAATGAGTGCAAACTAATTAATACAAAATGTCGAAAAAGCATGAAGGAGCATGATATTACCATCGAGGGAGCCACTGAGATTCGAAATGCAGCTGTCAGCATATATTAACCAGTTTTCGGGTATCTAGGTTTAATGAAACTAAACAGGTAGTGATTTGGATTTGTGCATACTTGTATTGTTATTATTGCTGTTCCCTTGGGTTCCTAGTGGAACATAGGGCTTCAGCTCCACGTCTCCACTTGCTTCTGTCTTCCTTCTGCTGTACGTCTCACCTGCATCAATGTTAGTCCATACTGTGTCGACTCCTCTTCACACGATCTCCTCCATGTCACCCTTCCACTGACGACCCACTCGTCGCTTCCCTTTAGGGTTCCACTCGGACAGTGGCCTGATGCGCGATATCACCCAGAGGCCTCCTCAACGAGCGAGTGTCCAATCCATCTCCACTTCCTCCTGCATATTTGTTGGTTAGCGTTTGGTTCTTGTTTTGTTTGTCCTCATAGTTTCTTGGTGGTGATTCTTTCCAGCCCGGCCATCTGATCTTCAGTATAGAGCGAAGACAGTTGTTGATAAATGTAACGTCTGCAACAGGCTGTTGGAAATATTGTTTGTGACTCATCCGCCAAGTTTCTGATCCCTATAGAAGAACTGACTGACCTGAAGTATGTAATGAAAATCCTACCGAATTTTGTTGTTGATGCTGAGTTGAGTGACGAACATTTCCAGATTGGTTGTTTCAGATTGATGAATGTGTTTCTCGCCTTCCCGATTCCCGCTCGATTTGACATCCTCATCCGTTCCGACATCCTGTAGTTGAGACAATGCTCCCTAGATAAGTGAATGAAGTGACCTCTTTCAAATCCCTCCCGTTGATGGTAATTTGCGCTGGATGTTGCTACTGCTGTTGTTGTTGTTGGCTGGTTATTTTCATAACCTCCGTCTTGTCTATGTTCACCTGGAGTCCCGTCTTTGCCGGCCGCTTCTTCGACCAGTTTGTCAGTTTTCGCTTGTAAGTCTTCGATTTTGTGTGAAATCAAACAGAAATCATCCACGCGCGAAATGCAGGTCATCTAGGTTCTTCACGTCGGTCTAGGATATCCCTGTCTTCTCGTTTCCCACTGTCCGACGCATAATCCAGTCCACCACAATTACGAATATCATTGGTGATAATAAGAACCCTTGTCTGACTCCTGTGTTTACTCCAAACGCCTCGCTGAATTTTCCGTTGTGGATCACTTGACATGTGACGTCGTCGTACAACTGTTGAATAAGGTTGATGAATATTTGAGGTAAACCGTAGTACTCGAGTAGTTACCAAATTACCTCGCGGTCAACGCTGTCTGTCGAAGGCCTTCTCATAGTCTATAGAGTTGAGGTAGAGGTTTGATTGCCATTCCATGCTTTGTTCGATGATGATGCGTAGAGTTGCAATTTGGTCAGTACATGATTTGCCTTTCCTGAATCCAGCTTGTTCTGGTCGGAGTTCTGTCTCCAGTGCGTCCTTTAATCTCTCCAGGATGATGCGACTCAGGATTTTACTTGGCGTCGATAGGAGCATGATACCTCGCCAGTTCTTGCAGAGTCCTAAGTCGCCCTTCTTTGGTGATTTCACGAGGTAACCTTTCCTCCAGTCAGTAGGCACCTTTCCCTCCTTCCAGACCTTTTGCAATAATCGAGTCAGGATATACGCTGTTGTCTCTAGGTCCGCTTTCAGTGCTTCAGGGGTATTCCATCTGGTCCAGCTGCTTTTCAAGCTTTCAATAGCTTGCTTGCGTTCAAGACTTTAGCTCTCGTTGGAGGATTGGTGTCAACTTGCGGTTATGTGCGTGCCGTTGTTGGTATTTCTGGACGGGTTGCAGGTGGTGGTTGGTTCAAGAGTCCTTTGAAGGGGTCCGCCCATTGTTTAATCTGTTTTTCTTCCTCGGTAATTGGGATCCCTTGGCTGTCTTTTATAGGTTTCGCTTGTGTTGATCTCTTCCCGGATTGAGACTTGGTTATCTGATGTAGTGCCCTCAGGTCTCTTTTGCCTGCTGCATTTTCAGCTTCAGTGGCGAGGTTGTCGTAGAGCTGTCTTTTGTCATTTTCCCTATCACCATTCTCCTCTCTTCCAAGTGTCCATTGAGACCCATTCCTTGCCTTGCCCTTTCTTTCTCCCTAAAACCGTTGAACACGTTTCGTTTAGAAATCACCTTCAGAGAGTTCCAATGGTCTTCCACGCATGATTCTCCCGTGATGTCATTTAGTGTTTCCTGCCTTGCTCTGACAGTTGCAGTGATAAGTGTCCTTTGTGGTTGTGTCCTTCAGTAATTGATTGTTTAACTTGCATTGTGGCCTATCCCCAGCTATCCTCGAGGCTTTTAGTTTCACCTTGAAAGTCCCTTCTACTAGATAATGGTCTGAATCCACATCTGCTCCTCTCCTCGATCTTGTGTCCAGTAGGTTCCGTCTCCACTTTCTTGAAATCGGAATCAAGTCTATCTGGTTTTCGGTGTGTCCATCTGGTGAAATCCATGTCGTCTGGTGTATATCCTTGTGTTTGAAAACGCTGCCACCAATCACCAAATCATTGAAGGCGAAGAAGTCTGAGAAGAGTTCACCATTGTCGTCCACTTCACCAAGGGCCTCGCGACCCATGGTGAGTTCTCTTCCTGTGTTGTCTCCTCCCAGCTCCGCATTTGTATCACCCATCAGGATTTTGATATCGCCATTTGGGACGTTGTCCATTGCTGTTTGTAGTTGTCTGTAGAACGCCTCCTTCTTCTCTTGTTCTGAGACGTTTGTAGGCGCATAGCATTGACATTGAATGACTGTAACTTTCCTTCCTTTTGAGTTGAACCTGGCTGTCATTATCCTGGAGGAGATTGGTTCCCACTGCATGAGAGCTTTGGTTGCTGTTGGTGACATCATGATGGCCACTCCCTCGGTGTGCTCGTGATTGTCCTCTGGGTGGCCGGAATGAATTACTGTTTCCCCAGGTGGTAGTTGGCACCTATCGCATCCTTTCCATCTGCTTTCGCCGATTCCCAACACTTCTTTTCTATATCTCCTCATTTCTGCGGCTACTCGGGCAGCCTTATTAGCCGGCTTCGTAAACAAAATGTCATTCACAGGTAACAGGGACATACAATTCTCACAGGAAAGTTCTTACGATCTGCCTAACCAAACTTCCACAGTGACAACTCATTCTTTTAGGTCAACACTCCGTGAAAACTTCTACACAGTCATGTATTCTAAAATATGGAATAGCCTACCCCTAGATGTCAGAACTTGCTCTTCGGTTACAAGCTTCAAACGCTCTCTATGCAGTCTGTTTCACTCTACTGATTATATTAATAAACTATTTACTCCTAGAACGAATCAACTACTAATCTACTACAGCACCTAAAAGACGCACTTCAACATCCGTAGCAATCTAAAAACTATAAACAAACTAGTAGCATGGATGCATAAAGACTTAGTACGGAACATACAGAAATAGTTTACCCCTAGAAATAGGACGTATCACTTCATTGTAACCTTCAAACGCTTGCTATATAAACTGTTTTGTCCAAATGACTATCCCTACCAGAACTCATTACTTATTTCTAAAACGCATCAGTCATTAGAACACTAAAACGCTCAGACTCATTAACACACATTATGACATTAAATAAACTCTAAGACTTCGCATAAATACGTGAAAACACGACTACAATATAGGTAAATGTTTACTAAAGTATAATATACAACTGACATAAACATTTATATATATATACATTAATATCCTTTTCATGTTCACATACTTTCTCTTTCTGGTATTTTGCTGCTCCTATTCATCTTCTGGTCGAGGTCGAACAACCCTGCATCTAAACTGAAATGAGGATTAATTCCAAACCATCTACCTCATAACCACTCAAATTCCATGAACGATCCAATTCTACCATTTGAAGACGCTGGCGAACATGCTGTAAATGAGTATTCATGACCTGAAATGAAGAAGCAACTGGTTTTCAAACAGTTTTCAACATTTTACTCAACTTACGAATACAGTCCGCCATGCAGACACAAATGGAGCAAATGGAGAATTCTGGAACCGACCTCGGGACCATTTGATGCAGTAAAACAACTTCACATGACCTTATCTAGTTTTCGCATCCACGATCAAATTTCTTTCCTGTTATAAAACTACGATAAGACTACTGAAAAAATGGAATAAATACATCACTGATCTCAACATAATACATCAATAATCTTTAAGCCAAGGGTGCTGTTCACAACAAAGTTATGTAAGAGGATTGACTTCAAGCTTTATTTTTCCCAGATATCTGTATTACATTCATCTGATGTCTGGGTTTTTTTAATGCGAAGACAATATCTCTATATCTCTTTATGTGCTACACAAACAAACTTTATAGCAGACTGTTCCGTCTGACTCTAATGTCAGAAAGAACAACCAAACTATAAATCCATTATACATCAAATTATGTGTAATTTATATAATAATTTATCAACGCCTGTACAGTTGGTATGTTCCTGCATAAACAGGTAGAAATATATAACATTTCACGTACCTATCCTTAGTTTTGCTTTCATCGAAAGAAGGCACATCGGCTGACCGGCTTCCCGTAGGCTTTCACCAGCCTTCGTCATTTCACTTCCCTGATTCCAGCGAAAAATAAGGTTATTGTTTAAATTTTTAGAATTTTTAATATATCTGTGCATTGGATTTTCTGTAGTGGTTTGGTTAAGTTTTGGGGGTGGAGTTGCTAGCACCACGCCCCAACCCTCCCTCTTTACCCGGGCTTGGGACCGGCTAGAAAACTAGCGAGCTAGTAATCTAGGCGAGGTTTGTGCATACTTGTGCAAGAGTCTTATTACCTATAAAACTGTTAGAGCCTCTATCTGGGTCTGCGAGTACCCTTGTTTAGCCTTACTTAGACGTCGTGAAATACAAATAACAGGTCGTCCATTTCGCTCAAGTACTGCAGCTATACCTAAAGGAGAAGCATCTGCAGTGAGAACAGACTTATGATTCGACGAGAAAGGTCTAACGGAAGCTTGTCTATTAAGAAACTTCAAATTTCCCGCAAGATATCCTCATGATGTTGTTCCCACTTAAATTGTTTACTGAAGAGAATATCACAAAGCGGTGATAACTGTTGGGTGAAATCGGGAATGAATATAGAGTAAAAATATAGAGTATAAATCCATGATCCGAACGACGACATACTATTAGGTGAAGATGCTTGAGTTAAAGGTGTCAAACGACCAGCATCAAGTATGAAACCCTTGGGGTCTACTGCATACTCAAAGCGTGATACAGAAAACAAAGTAAAATGACATTTAGACGGACTAAAAAGAATATTTTTCTCACAAAACTCCTGAACAGCTTTAAAAACGTTCGTTATGAAATCGGATATTTGGCCCATGAACTATGGTGTCCTGGTAAGGCTTAACACCATCTAATCCATCTCTCATGTAATCTGTTACTTTTTGAAATATTGCAGGTGAAACTATCAAACCCAAAGGCAAGAACGTATACTTCAACAATCCAAACGGAGTATTAACGGTTGTTAATGCACTAAAAGCTTCGGCAAGAGGAACCTGCAAGTAAGCATCTTTGAGATCCATTTCGGGAAAGTATTTTGAGCCATGTAACTCGTATAGAATGTCTCCAATTTTGAGCGGAGTGCGACCTTGCTGTGGTAGACGACTATTGAATGCAAGGCTTTGTAGCCTCCGCAAATTCTCGATGTTTTTCCATTATTCATTAGTGCCATCACATTGTGAGTAGCCCGATTCGAAGATTCAACCGGCATAAGTATGCCCTGCTCGACGAAGCTCTCTAACTCTTTCTTAGCTGCAACTCGCAAACCGTATGGAATCAATCAGCGCCTTAGAAAGACAGGGTCGCCCTCCATTTCAAGGTGGATGGGATGAATCTCCGTTCCAACTACACCCTTTGAACATTGGAGAACTAATTCTCTGGGTAAAGAGTCATCAAACAGCTTGAGGTAAATTGATATTTTAATCCCAGTAAAGATGGACCATACTAACTAACAAGAAAGGGGATATTCTTAAAACTACCACTATCTGATTTCAAACTAATGTTAGTAGTATCAGTAAGAGGAATTTTGTGACCAGTTATGCCTGTAATCGAACTAGCAGTAGGGTCTCTCTGGGCATGCCTAAGAGAGATAGTAAAACTTTCTTAGAAATGATAGATTCGGTACTCCCAGTATCAATTATAAAACAGTGGGACTTGCCTGAACTTATAGTGAAGGTTCTCATTAGATGAGGTTGAGTATTGGGAAATGTTGAAAGAGACATCGACTGCATTTTACCAGACAAATTGGGAGAATCATTAGAATTCTGAGTAGCATAAGTATTTGAACTTCCACAAACAGACTTCATGTGCCCAATTTTATCACATTTATGGTCCTTAGGACTCCGAAAATGACACGTGCTTCTTTGATGAATCTTTCCACATGAGAAACACAGTTTGATGTTTTCGCTTTCTAATTGCATTCTATTACACGTGGATGACCGTTTGGATTACATTTTACGAACACCTGCTATACGGATTTTTTGACAGCATGACATCAGACACCGACGTAGTGGGAGCTAGGTAGTCACTGTTGATATCTTCATATGTAATACATAATCCTTACCAGTTTGAAAGGTGCACGAAGGAATCTGAATCAACTCCTTCCCTAACTTCAGAATACTGACCCCTGTAATTAGAAGATCACGTAGTTGAGTATTTATCTGATCTCCAAAGTCGCGCTTTGAAGCTTGCATCTGAAGCTGAAGAATAAAGGAAGCACGAACAAGTTTCTTGGGCAGAGCCCTCTCTCGTGTTTCAAAAGTAATTATGTGGAAGTGATGCTAGAGGTTTACGGAGTTTATCCTATGGCAGAGAAATTGATGTATTGGGCTTCACTAGACTTTAAGCATCTAGCCAAATCTCAGTGATAAAATGAGCTGAAATTTTGTCACCACGAACATTCTTCGACATGCATCACGCGTAAAAGCATTCACGATAATCGTTTATTTCTCGTGGCCAAAATGTTGCAACTTTTTGCATTGACATAATTCGCAATAACCGAATCACAGGAAACTAAACAAAAACATAGAGAGGGTTGAAATTAGAATTTGTGTTTGGCAATACATTTAATTGTATTTGTAATGCATATACTAAATATTAACAAACGGTAGTAAGTTGTTTAACAACACGGTAATAGAAATTGTTAATCATGAATGATTAAAACTGAACAAATACAATGTCTACGGTTAAAACCCTGTATCTTGTTTGTTTGTATCAATTCAATAACTTGCGGAAAGTGTGGGACGTCAATTTTACGTTTCTCATATCGTGGTAATTTTCACTTAGAGTATGTACGACAGGCAAAAACGGATTTTCACATTCCAGGAGAAGTCAGGAACTGATGAAAATGTTGGGCCGGGGTCTTACTCTCCTCATGAGTTCAGATGCTTAGGTTATGATACTGGATATGCACCATTTGAATCTCTCGCTGAAAGGAAACTCGATTTCACACGTGCAGATGCCGGGTTATTTCCATCGCCTGCAGATTACTTCCCCAGCTTACCAACTGCAAAGATAAAGGTTAGTCATTTTCCCATTTCATTTTATATCTTTACAGCAATTTTCGAATTATTTTGTATTGATCAGAAATATTTTTTGTAGGTGTCGTAGAAGTAGTTCATGTTTACATCTAAAATTATGGAAGATAAATAATCCATAGATGAAATATTTTACCTCTAATGCGCAAACTTTTACTTTTATATATTATGCCGTTCACTTATTGAATGTTTCGTTCGTATGACGCTTTTACTTCTCTCATGTATATGAGTATTTCTAACTAGGTGATGAACTATAGTGAACTTCAAATTATATAAGTTTTATAATGAGCACATTTTACGTCAAAAAGCCTTATTTTACTAGACTTCCACAATTATGTTCAATCCTTCATTTTCATTCCTAAAATGTATCATTCACCTAGTTTATTTTTTAATTGTAAATGTTTGTATATTTAGACTAATGGCCTATGTTATGGATTTAGCTCTGACTTCGGTTTTATTTTCGAGTGGATTTGGATTTACTTTCTGTTTTATACTACGGTTTATGTAAAATTATGGTTATTATTTCCAAATTGTTAACTGTTAGCCGTCAGTCTTTTAAGACATGGCGCCAATGGAACAGATGATACCGAAACTTCTCATGTCTTGAAAGGGACGCTTGAACCTAATATGACACTTTTTAGCTCTTCACAATTAGATCTGAAAAGAATGGAGTTTGCGTGTATCTGTTACCTTGAAAGCATTGACATTTCGTTTTCATAATTCTGGACAACAAAACAGATGATTAATTGTGTTCATAGAATCACACTACATACATACAGTTGCGCATCAAGAAATTAGTGGGCACATTATTGTGAAATTAATTTATGTCTGAAAGGCTGGTGAATTCGATGTATGAAATGTGACTCAGATGTTAACTGCCTGAGATACTTAACTGGAAGTCACATTATAACTTTTAGGTCTCTATGCCCTGAAGGCCAGCTACCAACACGAAGTATAAATCTTGAAAAGTAGTACTGATCTGCATCTGCGAAAAGCAAAATTGATTTTACTCAAAAAAATATACGCTGCAGTAATTTGTGGTCTAAATCGAAATTCGCAAAACAAGTGGTAGCCCCTTGTGGGGATTATGAGATTAGGAATGAAACCTTGAACATTTGGCATACCCATTTATCCGTCATTTATTTATCCTCAATCCGTACCATCATGAACGATAGAAGGGTCTCTAGTTGGTGTTTTCTTATGACCTGCTCACTAAATTTCAGTGCTATAGACTGAGACTACATTTGTTTTATTGCAGTGTCGTGCCATTTCGGCTGGTGTTTGCACCAAAACATCTGGCCTTGGATTCCATTGAGTGCTTAAAACTAAATACCTGCATCAACCATGAAGCAATAATCAACTGTTTATGCGCTTAATAGCTTTCCGACATTCACTAATCGTCATTTTCGTCACTGTGGTGGTGATATCTACGAGATTTTGCACTGCGTGCCGCTGCGTAATCTTTCATTATAGGAACCCCTTAGCCTGACTTTTAGTTTCCCATTCGAGTTTTACTTGAGTGATGGCCTGGCACGATATGCCACTCAGCAGTCTCCTCAGCATATGTCCAGTCCGTCTCCGCTTCCTCCGGCAAATTTGTTGCTCAGTATGTTATTGGCTAGTCCGCCGTCTATCATACCTTCCTGTTACTTATCTTTCTCTGCCAGTCATCTTCTCTTCAGTTTGGAGTGAAGGCAGCAGTCGATAAAAGTTTGCAGTCTGTTGCAAATGCTTTTGGTGAAGCGCGCTGACTGACTTGACATTAATGTTGAAAAATAAAAATAAACTTTTTGTTAGAAAGTGAAAGTGAAAAATGCGTATATTTCTTATTACGTGGACACTTGCAAAAAGAAAGAAGTAGTAAAGCGTTAGGCCTCTTTTATGCGAAGTACCAGATTACTTTCATTACAGATGGAAAACTTGGATATTTAGAGAACAAAATTGTATCAAAATAAGGATTTCTGTCTATATTTTACCTATTTTTATTTTCATAATTATAGTGATTCTATTTTTAATCAAACAGGGGTGCAGCTCAATTGCAAACAAGGCGAAACGCTTTCCACGATTTATCTCTGAAGGACCAGCACCTGACGCCTACAATGTCGTCTCTGTATGGGGTGGTAAGAAGCCAGATCCATGCGGCCTACTTCTTCCGGAAAAAGTAATAAATCAGCTTCTCGGTGAACCAAATTATAACAAACGGTCTATCTCTGTAAGTTGGTAGAATATTTAAAAAATGTTTTGATCCTCTTAAATTGTTTTCAAATAAAAATCAGCATTTATTTGATATTAAGAGTAGAATAATAAAAAAGCTTGTGTCCTGTTTCATCAGATCAAACCTATCTGTCTAAATATTTATGCATCCGAACAATTCATTATTATTCTATGGTCCAGGGTCTTGCTTAAGCTGGCATTTTGTCCCTTCAAACTAAGCCTGTTCTTATGGAGAAGTTTTGACATAAGGCACAGTTTACATTGTTAGTTCTCAGTTCTACAGCTTTCTGCAGACTTTACTGCATCGTCAGACTAGATTGATTCTTATCGAATCACAGTGTAGTGCTGCTAACACCCACCATACGTTTGCTGATCATGGTCCCCTACCGCCGAAATTTAGAATTTCGTTTTAACTAACCTGTTGAGTGTTCACCAATACCTAGTAAAAATATGTAAATAGGTTTCAGATTGAGTGGATATATCAGGTCTAAGTCAGCTATAATAATGTAACTAATTCAAATTCAGAGTAATAGAAAATGACTAGTGAAATAAGGGAAGAGTGATTGAGGATTGTTAATAAATTTAAACTGCTTTGTCTTTATATGCTCAAAGAGACTTTAACATTATCTCCTGTGTGCCTGAAAGCGTAGAGTATTGTTTGTGAAATTGTAAATCTTTCATTGTGAAAAGATGCTTCTGAAAATGAATACTGTCCTTTTTAATTTTACAAAAATACTAACCTTTGTTGAACTTTGCCGATGGTATATGTCTGATTTCCCACAAACTGGAAGATATGCAAGTAAAAAGCAACAGCTAAAAGCAACTAAAAACCAAAAACAATAGGAGGGACTTCAGGTGAACATAGAGAAAACAGAGGTGGTGAAGATTCCTGGTCAACAGAAACACCAACAGTGACAGCAACAACAGACAACAATCAGCATAAATGGGAGGAATCTAAAAGAAGCAACATCCTTTACCCACCTACCTACCTATCTGGGAAGTATCGTTTCAACTGCAGGCGGAACTGACGAGGATATCAAAACAAGGATCGGGAAAGCAAAACAAGCTTTCACTACTCTCAGAGAGAGAGATCTCTGGCACTGAGCAAACCAACCCAACAGGAACCAATTGCGCAAGAAATATGCAGGGAGAAATGAAGGTGGATTGGACACACTCTGAGAAAACAAACCATCAAGTGACATCACTAGACAGGCCATCGCTCGAGTGGAACTTGAATGGGAAGCGGAGAGTTGATCGTCAGTGCGAGGGTGACGTGGAGGAGATGATGTGAAGAGGAGATGAAAGCATGTGGGGAGAAGTGGAGCCAGGTGAAAACGTTGTCAGAGAACCGAACGCAATGGAGACGTGCGGCTGAAGCCCTATGTTTCTCTAGAAACTAAAGGAAACAATAATGATGATAATCTTTGTGAAGCAAAAGTAATCAGTGTTAAGATTCCAGACGAATACTGAAGAGACAATTGAATTTGATATTCAAGTGTTGGTTTGTAGGGATTTGGTTGATTACAGGATTTCATCATGAGCTGACATTAGTTAGAGAACCATTGTAAAACCTGGGAGTACTGGACAGCTGTTTCGTCCTAGTCTAGGACTCTTCAGCAGTGCGCACCCCGTCGGGATTTAAACTCAGGACCTTCTGGTCAAATGGCGAGCTAGCTCGTAGGCCATTAAGGCCCTGGGATCCGATTCAATGGCTCACGAATTCTAACTTCTGCCAATTCACGACATAGTGCGACCCCAGCCAGTGTCTTCGGCAAGTATTTGTCCTCACACCCGACCTGCTACACCCTACTGGTCACGACTTTTCAAGTTCAACATTCTGATCCTACATTATAGATCATGAAATAAACTGCCTTACACAAAACTATTCGTTTTACTAAAGTTTAAGAGTAAAAGATAACGGTTACAGGGCATAAGATCATGGTATTTTACATTCAACGTTTTCTAGTATTAAACTGAAAGCTGAAGGTCCAGTAAATCAGACCTAGAAAACCGTATGAAATATTTGCTCTCTTTCAAGAAAAAGTCAGAAATATTCCCTAAATAAAAAATGTGGTTGCCCAGTAAATACATAACTAGGAATGACTTCCATTAGTTCATTTAAAGTAGATTCATCAGTTAATTCTGCTATTATAACTGTGCTTCATTTTGATGACTGAAATAAATTTACTGCTTACAGTTTCTTCATCTGTTTACCTCCTTTGACTAACTTCAGATTTTCCACATTTGCCTGTGAAAATATCGTTTTCACTCTCACCAGTCATTCCCATCATACTGTTGATTACTATACAATTTTATTTTTCACCTTTCTAGAAATCTCTTCTAGTCGTTGTACCAGTGATATCACTCCCTCTTTCATATGCCAAAACAAATACAAAACAAGGCTGTACAGTCCGGAGATTTTCATGCTAAAGCAGTTTAAGTCCTTTTTAAGGCGTAGAAATAACTTCTTCACTAGAAAATAGTTGATTGATTGATTTCAACATAGAACTTTGCACTGATGTGCATCAGTTCGAGTCACCACACTTCATGTAGCACACAAAGCGAGAGAAGAAAGCAGAAGAAATGCATATTAGAGACAGTAAATAGAGATGGCATGAGGCAAAAAGAATAGTAATATTGAAGAACAATATAGTTTTTATTGGATATTATAAGTGACAAGGAGTGGATGCATCTGCGCCAGCCATTAGGAAAGAACTTGAGCAATATCACCAATTGTCTCCTGCCTCCATTGGTCTTTAACGTCCCGAGGACCCCAACTAGGAAGTCTACACCTTCCTACGTGGCTTAAACTAATTGTTGTGGATTTCACTGACTCTTTTCAACCTGACCCTATGTCAGCTAACATTGTCGGTCGAAGAAGGCAATGCATAAGCATGCGTAAAACATTTCCTAACCATCACAACCGATGCAAATGCTTCACATGACTGATTTCCCCTCCTTACCTAATACCCTACGCCTAACCTCAATATTGCTCACCTTATTGTACCACTTCGCACGGGAGATAGAACGCAGGCACCTATGAGCAAAGACAGCTAGTCTTCTCAAGTCTTCCACTTTCAATGACCAGGTCTCAGCCATCCATAAAGGAGGACGGAGTGGACTGCTGAGCAGTACACACGCCCTTCAGTCGACAGCCACCCGGATATCACGTCTACTAAGCCAGAGACGGCGTCAACTGGCATATGCGAGACGAACCTTCTGTATGCGTGCTGAGATTTCATCAGCGATCAACCCGCTGGCGTTGGCTGATGCAGCTTCCCAAATAAGTGAAGTGCGATTCCTAAGAATTAGAATTGGTTAGAATCGAATTCCTCAGTTTATGATCTCCTTGATGCCGCAAACTGCAACATGTATCAGTGGCACAGTGGTTAGGACTCTCGTCGACTATGCACATGGTCCGAGGTTCGAGTCCACGCCGGCGCACACCTGATATCTATGGTTGGTCTGCGAAATTTGTGCTACCGATATTCACGCTGAAAATTCCATGCTTGTACCAAAATACGGTGTGGAATCAAGCTGTAATAAAAAAAATATAAACTAAGAAAACAAGCGAAACATACTACTATTTTGTTGATATGAGTAGTTGGAAACGGCTCTCATCTGTCAATTAGTGCTGAAGTGACTTGGCTCTTTAAAACAAACGAAACGACAGACCACTGTATGCGCTAGTTTGACCTGATCAACAAGTACTGCACTGTTGAATGTGAGTGGTTTCTGGGCACCCAAATCAATCAGTATATATATATATATATATATATATATATATATATATATATATAGAGCTAATTTGCTTAAGATGAATGAATGAGACGATTTAAAATGAACAGCTTATTCAAGGAAGGCTTTGTATCTTTTTCAGTATGGTATGAAATGCTTCATCTGACAATGTAGTGCAACTATCCATCGGCTTTTCTTGACTACTTATTAGTAGTATGTCTCATCATACAGTTTCCTCTCTCCTTACATTTTTGTTTTTTAATTTCTATCTGAACAAAATGAAGTTGAAAAGTAGTCTGCATCGTTGCATTGTTCTATTATTCTACCTATAGTTCTGTCTATTTTGGAAGTTTTGATAAATTTTGCTGTGTCATTAAGTACTTAAGCCTACTAAAATTTGTCTTACATTGGTGGTGTGTGCACAAACGCAACAAGCTGGGTTTTCAATATAATCTAATATCTCTGATAACGGATCAGAAAGGAAAAGTAAAAGAAATATCAAGCAATACTGGAACTTTCAAATAAAGCAACTTCTCAAGGAACTTCATCAATAGAATCAACACTGACATTTTATTTTTATTTTATTTTTGATTTTTGATTTACAGCTTGATTCCACACTGTATTTTCGGTACAAGTATGGAATTTTCAGCATGGATATCGGTAGCCCAAATTTTGCAGGCCGACCATAGATATCAGATGTGCATCGGTGCGGGCTCGAACCCCGGACCATGTGCATGGTCGGTGAGAGCCCTAACCACTGTGCCACCGACGCACAAGTACGATCGAAAACGTATTCCGAAAACATGCACCTCAACAGTCTTCATTCCATATAGAGCAGAGACGTCAGACGATATCAGAAGAGGAGTACTGAATCAGCTCGACATTACAGTTTTCTTCAAAACATCGGACACACTTCAAAACAACCTTGTCCATATAAAAGACCAAATCCCTAAAGATTCTCTATCTAATTGTGTCTATAAAATAAAATGATTAGAATGTGATGCGATATACTTGGGACAAACATCTTGAGAAATCAAAATCAGAAGAAATGAACACAGCAGAACATCTGTTCGACCACCGAGAAATCCGTTTGAACTAGGAAAACTTGAAAAAAATTATCAGCCATAGCTCGTCTACACATATAGAATCAGGCCACAAAATTGAATTTGACAATATTGATATAATTCAGAGAAACTTCAGAAATCACAAAGGACGTCTAATATCAGAAGCACTTCATATCGAGTGGAATTCAAATTGTCTAAATAGGAATGATGGACTAAAACAGAATTTGACTTGGTTACAACACTCCACCGCTCCCACGTGAAGTGACAAAATCAACACGAATGTGATAAGCAAGTTCACTATGTAAACACATACTGCTTTTATAATTTTACACACTGATCAAAACTAACAATCTACACTTAATTTTGTTATCTTTACCAATTGATCAACTTGACAGCCAAAATGACCCCAGACTAACGAACGATGATCAAGTTAGTAAACTTTGTCTTGATATCATAAGAGATGTACCATTACCTTTGTAATTTGGTTAAGTGATCTTCATTGTTATTTTGACTTTCACTATGTCCCTTTAACTTGACCTAAGTCTGTTTTCTCATGTCTTTGTTATATATGCTGAGATTTTTGTGAATTCCGGTTTAATAATACAAATTTGATAAAGCTAACAGCAGTAGCATTAAATAGCCAGACGTCAGTAAAAATAACAATATCGTTTTGTTTTTCATTCATTGGGAAATACAAAAACCTTTATTAAAATAATCTAATATCTCCTATATTTAAATTCAAGGCAAATTTTGGGATATTTTTGCTTATATATTTAGACTTCCCTTATAAGAATAACTTATTGTAAGTTTCATGTATAAGGCGGAAGACTATCTAGTCTTGTTACATTGCCAGAAAGATGTTTGACTGGTTAAAACAGGGAACACTTTATCACAGGTACTTTCTGACAGCCATTTGAGATACACTTCATAGAACATCATTGTTTTTCTATCGTATGACCTTGTTTCTTGCTGCTGGTTATATCAGGACGTAGTTTTGATGAAAGGCCTTCGAAAAACGAAGTACTTTTGTTATTGCTTATCGTTTGGCGGTGTATTCACTCTTTTTGTGCATGGTATACTTCGTTTCAGTGTGATAAAATTCCTTACGTTCGATTTCGTGACGTGCCGAGTATACCATCTGGTCAATTTGTTCACGGTTATGAAGAGGGTCCAGATGGGAGATTACAACCACAGCCCGGACCAAAACGCGACGGCACTATTGGACCAGCGTTTTATGCACCGACAAAGGAACCTGTCTTCACAAGATATAAAGGGTGTGGATGGTCAAAAAGTGTAAGTTTCTCTTTAAAAAAATTAGTTCCCTTTATGAATTTAGATAAAGCAATAAGAAGACGTAATTTGTCTGAATCGTGTAATGTATTTGCGCAACACATTTCGAACAATCTGATCACACACGGACTTTTCTCTATTTTGCACTTACTAAGTACTTAAACTAAGACTTTTGATTGATTACTTAATTGTGTATGCATATATGTATGTGTGTTCGGCTACTACAGTTGGGCAGTGTTACTTTTGCAGTGTGAAATGGCAGATGTAATAATAATGTTTAACTTTTATTGCGTTTATTAGTGGGATCAGCTAATGTCTAGAACAGTTTCGTAAACGTTTTTCTGGAATACTGTTTTTTGAAAGTAAACACATGCACTAACAATAAAACAAAATCTTATACATAGTAGATCAAAATGTGCGGCACATCTGCTTCGTAGTGCGTATTTTGTGAAAGAGTGAAGTAATTTATTAGTAAGCATTTTCATTAGTAGAACACAGAAACCAAGCGAAATCTACACCACCATTATTATTACTCCCATGGGTTCCAAGTGGATCATTGGGCTTCAACAACACATCTCCACTTTGTTCTATTCCCTGTTGTCCTCTTCAGATGGCTAGCCACACGATTGCCTATGATCTCTTATCTCCTACTCGCCACATGATCTCCTTCACGTCACTTTAGGAAGACTCACTAGTCGCTTCCCATTAAGATGCCATTCGAGTGATGGCTTGCATTGAGCGCGATGTCATTCAACGGTCTTCTCAGTGGATTTATAATCCATCTCCATTTTCACCTAGATATTTGTTGAGCGATCGGCTGTTGTTTGGTTTGCTGCTTACTCTTCCTGGTCATTTGATCTTCAGCATGGAGCCAGAGCAGGCATTTGTTGATAAAAGCCTGAAGTAGCCTGTTGGAAATGCTTTCCTTGACGCGCACGCCAAGTTTCTGACCCATACAGAACAACTGATCGACTTCACATCTTTATTGAAAATCCGAATCTTCATTTTTATGCTGAATGATAGCAGAAGATTTCCAAATTGGTTTTAGCTTAGTGATTCTGGCTGGTTTTGACATATTTACATCGCTCCTGTTCATGGTGACTGGCGCTGGTTGTTGTTTCTGTTGAGGGCGGTCGTCTATCTTCACCACCTTCGTCTTTCCTATGTTCATCTGAAATCCTGTCATCGATAACAAACTCTTCAGCCAGTTTGTTCGTTTTCGCCTACAAGTCTCCTAGTCTGCATGACACTGAACACAAATCACCTGCGAAATCTAGAACTTCTACAGTCCTCTTATTGATAGTCCAGCGTACTCCTGTCTTCTTGCTCCCCACTCGCAGTCTGACGCATAATCCAGTCAACTATAATTAAGAAAATCATCGGTGACAATAGTAGGCAGTCCTATCTTACTCCTGTATTCACTTTGAAAGCCTCACTGAGTTTCCCGTTGTGGATAACCTGATACGTGACACTGCCATATTGCCAGCTGTTGAATGAGGTTGATGTAGACGTGTGGTACTGCCCTCCATAGTTTTGAAGTAGTTTCCAAATTAATTTTCGGTCAACACTATCGAGGGCCATTTTTAAGTCCATGAAGTTGAGGTACAGGTTTGACTACCATTCCATGCTTTGTTCGATGATGATGCGAAGACTTGCAATTTGATCAGCACATGATTTGATTTTCCCGAATCCACCTTGTTCTGGGCTGGTGGAGTTCTGCATCCAGTGCATCATTTATTCTCTCCAGGATGATGCTACTTAGTGTTTTACTTGGCGTGGACAACGGCGTTATTCACGCCAGTTCTCGCAGAATCAGGCGTAAGTCGCTCTTCTTCGGCAGCTTGACAAGGTAGCCATCCTTTACTCCAGTCGGTAGTTATCTTTCCTTTTTTCCAAACCTTTAGCAATAATGGCGGGAGCACATCTGCCACAGTCTCTGGATCCGTTTTCAGTGCTTCGCGGGAGGGGGAGAATCCCATTTGGTCCTGCTGCCTTACCGACTGAACTTCAGTGGCTTGATCGCATTCAAGATCTCCAACTGGTGTCCACTGGCAGGCAATTATGTGCGTGCTGTTTGTGGTGCCGGTATTTCTGAGTTCTCTTGAACGTCTTTTATTGGTTTCATCATCTCTTCCCGAATAGAGACGTGGTTATCTGATATAATGTTCTGAGGTCATTTTTACCTGCAGCCTGCCTGTTCTGCTTCACTTACCAGCCAATGTGACGTAGAATTGACTTTTGTCTTTCCTAGCACATCTCTTCACTTTTTTTTCGGTGTAATGTATACAGAACTCAGCTTCTCCTTCACTTGTCCACCTTTGCATAGGTCCTGCCTCTGTTTCACCATTTTCCTCTCTTCTATTAGCTCCCAGGTAGGTGTCCGTTGAGAGCCATTCCTTGTCTTGTCTCCTCTTTCTCCCTAAAATAGTTGTACACATTTCCTTAAATATCGCTTTCAGAGAGTTCCAATGCTCTTCCATGCAGGTTTGCTCAGTGATATCACATAGCGTCTCCAACTTTGCTCTGATCTGATCTGTAATTAGGGCATTTCTTATAGTTTTGTCTTTCAATTTCTGAGCGTTGAACTTGAATTGTGGCCTGTCTCCAGTTGTTCTGAAGGATTTCAGCTTCACATGGAAGGTTCCTTGAACTAGATTATGATGGTCTGAACCCTCATCTGCTCCCCTTCTCGACTTTGTGTACATCAGGCTGAGTCTCCGCTTCTTTAAGCAACATTGAGATGAAATCTGTCTGGTTAGCGGTGTGTTCGTCAGACGAAATTCATGCTGCTTTAAATATCCTTGTGTTTGTACACACTGCCTCCAATCACCAAATCACTGAAGGCGCAGAAGTCTGCGAAAGTTCTCTGTTCTAGAGCAATTGACTCGATAACCCGTCTAGGAAATAGTTCAGCAATAGCACTACATGCAAATACACACAACCATACAGTAGGATGGGATGAGATGACACGGTGGAAGGAGAGACTGATAACGGAAGTTTTATTTGTCGAATGAATTGAAAATACGCGAAAAGTAGGAATGAACCAACATCATTTCCAGACAACTAGGTGACTCCACTACACCCTCAACAAATAGGAAGGGAGGAAGAAAAATATATAAAAATCAAGATTCTATATAGTGTACTTATAATTCGTGTAATTATAAAGATTGCTGAATTGCGTTCAAAATGTCATCCAGTGGTCGGTGGCACAATGGTTAGGATTCTCGCCGACCATGCACATGGTCCGGGGTTCGAGCCCTCGCCGACGCACACCTGATATCTATGGTCGGCCTGCAAAATTTGGGCTACCGATATCCATGCTGAAAATTCCATACTTGTACCAAAAATACAGTGTGGAATCAAGCTGTAAATCAAAAAAAAAAAAAAAAAAAAAAAAAAAATAATACTGTTACACTGTGTGATATATGGAATTAAAATTTTTTGGTGACCAGGTGTTTGTACATAACAAATTAACGCATTATTTTACGAAACTTTTACTATATCTAATGAGGTGTTTTTTTCAAGTATTGGTTTTGTAAGGATTATGTTTGACTGTATGGAGGATTTCATCATGAGCTGACATCAGTTAGAGAACCCCTGGAAAACCTGGGCGTACTGGACAGCTGTTTCGTTCTAGTTGGAGACTCTTCAACAGTACGCACTAGTGACTGGCCCTATTCAGACAGTTAACCTGGGGTTCTAGAGGAAAGCCATGACCAGTAGGGTACAGCAAGTCGAAGATAAGGCAGTAACTCATCGAAGAAGACATTGCTAAATGGTCGGAGGTTAGAATTCAAGAACCATTGGATCGGGTCCCAATGGCTCAATGGTCTACGAGCTAGCCTGCCTTGTAAATAAACGGTTCTGGGATCGAAACTTGGCGGTGGGTGCGTACAGTTGAGGAGTCTCAAACCAGAACGAAACAGCTGTCCAGTACTACTAGGTGGTTCTCTTACTGATGTCAGCTCATGATGAAATCCTCCATACAAACTAATGAGGTGTCTTACCAACCAAAGTCTGTGATGTAAGTTTTATATACAGTTTTCCATATTATACGATGCTTAATACTAGTAGGGATTAGTGGTCGTCAAAATCTGTTGACGTGAAAATTTACAAGAGATGAAGAAAGCATTACTAATTTCAAAATATCTCATCCACCGGTCCGAAACAAGTAAGCGCAAGTAAGTTTGCATTGGAGTGACTTATTCAAACCGCCAGCAAATGAATTTATTGACTTATTATGTGTTGATGTCTGACTACCCATTACTCTTCGCCAATGTAATTCAACTCCAGTTAAGATCACTCTTCGAAAGAGGTGGTATCTAGACTCTGGCTGTCTCACTTGATGGATTTTCCCTCCAAAAATAAAACTCTTCACCCAGTCACGTCATATAAGTAAATGAAATAAGAAATGCATCTGATCACTGACAAAGTTCTATAGATGTCGCAGCTATTTGGCTATCAACAGAAATACTACTTAATTCACTTTTAGGTTTACCTGTCGATTGATTGGACCGAAGTGCTCGGTCTCAGTTTGAAATGTCGGCTTCTTGTGCAAATGCTTTGACGATGTCTTGGTATGTAATTAGAAGTTAACTGGTGGACTGTGATTAGCAGTGGAATCCAGGATGCATTCCACAGTGACTGGTGATGTTTCCCCGGGCTCGAACCCAGTGCCCATAGTTTCAAACGCCAAAGCGTTATCCACATATCAACTTGAGACCGAGCACTTTAGTCCAATCAATAGACGGGAAAATCTTAAATTGAATTAAATAATTGCACAAGAGGCCGCTCTCTTGTGGCCCGAGTGGTCTAGTGGATAACGCTTTGGCGTTTGAAACTATGGGCCCTGGGTTCGAGCCTCGGTGGGAACATCATTACTCACTGCGGAATGCAGGTACATCCAGATGACGAGTCTCGACCAGGACGAAATGCGCATCCTGGATTCCACTGCTATTCATCATCCATCAATCAACAGAGAGATTGTTTATTAATTTAGACTAAGATGTAACCTACTTGTATTAATGCATTTTATTTCTGCTTTCTAGACTTCAGAGCGGAATCTAGTGCGTATAACTCCTAACTCAATTGGTCCGGGTCAGTATAACCCTTACGGTGATCACTGGGAGAAGATTATAGAAACGGCAAGAGAAAGAAGTATTGTTGAAGCTGAACGACCATTAGCAGTTCCAAGATTTATGGATAAAGTTGTCCAACAGTTACACAAAGATGTAAAACATTGTTTTTCTTTTTTGATTTGGATATTTTTTTTGTTGCTTTTTAATAATGACATGATTGTTCCATCAATGCATTGAAAGATCCATCACGAGATAGGTAATACAGCGAATTGAAGATGTCATGTTTCGGCGTTAAACATTAGTTTTTTACCTAATTAAATGAGATATCATTGGGTATCTTTACCTGATGGAAGGCTAAATAAGCCTTGTGTTATATCTATATTTATATATATTAGGATACCGTTCATGGTGGACATCACAGACAGTTATTAATAGTTTCGTCTCTAGTTCATAATTCTGCCTCGCATAAAAATTAATTGAATAACAAGGTCCCATCATAAAAGATCTAGATTTGCTGAAATGGAAACAAGCGTGAGGTAAGGCAAATTCTGGCAGATGCTCTAATGACCCTTCATCAAGACTACAGTCGACAGCAATTTTCATTTGTTTGTTGACCCTGTGCAAGGACGATGAGTTGCATATATAAGTCTAGGTCGACACCTGTTATGGTTCCAGTGGTCAAAACACATTAAGATATCTTATCCGATTATTATTATTTTATTCCTTTACGCTCCCAGTGGAACAAAGGGCTTCAAGCTAGAGCCATCAAGTTTCAGTAGCAGTGGTATTTATTTTTACAGGATGGGGTTGCTAGCCTCATGCCCAACCATCTCTATTTACCAGTCTTATTACTGGCTTAGTGAGGTGGAGTGCGTCGGTGGCGGGAGATCGAATCCTGAACCACCTGCATGGTTGGCAAGCATTCTGCATCTGTGCCACCGACGCATCTTATCTGATTATTATTTTCGTATATTTTCTGTGCATTGGAGTTTCTTACCCGATTGGGGACTTCTGATTTATCTGAAACAAGAAACTTTTCAATGTATTTTTGATTGGTCACTAGGAAGTAATTACTGTCATGTATCTAGTTCATGGTTTAGCACAGGCTAAATTCTCTCTGTCAGGTTTACAATGTAGTCTACATACGATGTGGCTCGTCATGGTGGTGGGCTCTACTCAGGGTCGGTTGCAGGTCTGAATCTCTGAGTACTAACGTCCAAGACCGCAGCATTGACTGACTCGTTTCTGAGTCTCAGAGAGGGCATGAATCCCTTCAGGACTGCAAATCTGCCTTGCTGACTGTTGAATGCTAACAAGTACAAAGCCTAGGTTAGGCAAAGCTTCCCACCAATTGCCTCCAACTGTATAACACTTTACGATTTTAGATGTTCGGAGGCAATCGGCAGGAAGTGTTGCTTGACCTAGGTTTCGTGCTAGATGGCACTCACCGGTCAGTAATGCGTATCTGCAACCTTGAAGGAACTCATGTCCTTTCACCCAGTGCTGCAGTCAGAGACGTTATCACTGAGCTACTCAGGCTCGCGACCACATTGCTAACCTGACTAATATACTTCAGTCTGCATCAAAGAAGGGACTAGACACCTCACACTAGTTACTAACGTGTCCGATCAAAGTACTTTACGATTTACACAAATGTTACACTTTTCACTCGTACCGACGGCCATCAAATAAAATTAGTATGAATAAGCAGAAAGTCGAAGTAACTCCTAGCTGAATTGAAGCTCTGCATGGTTAGAGATTCAGTCCAAGTAGTCCTGAAAATTTGGTTTCTGGTAGTGTGCAATTTAAACTTTCAATTAATAAAGTTGTTAAAGTGATAACTGTCAATACTACAATTATCTTTATATTGATTACAAATGCATATTATATTGTCCTTAAAAATACTAGACGAAATAACAATGGAATAATTAGATACTCTAAATTATATTTATTGTACATAAAGTCCACTGAAAGGCATATACTGAATAGTAACAAAACAGCTCAATGAAATATAAATTGCTTGTTGAAAATACAAAACAAAACACAAATTGATTTTTTTCATCAGGTGCTTGGCTCGTTTCAAGTTTATAAAGTTTTGTTAGTCATTGTTTAATCTATTTTAATGAAGGTTATATTAGACAGATTGATCTTATTTAAGTACAGCAAGCTTCGCGATTTCGTATATATATATATATATATAAAAGTGGTTAGATATTGGATCTTGTCTTTCAGGCTTCTGAAAACCAGTGGATGACTGGAGAACACCACTCTCCGCGTTGCTACGAAGAATATTCTTCACAAGGATGTAGATTTTAAAATTCTTTTACTAAGGATATCGCAGATTAAGTTTCTCTTGAAATCAAGGTTGATGTGATCCACGATATAAGTATAAAACTTGTGCACTGTGGCAGAGTATAACTCCATTATAGATAAGATTTTATTTTGATAAATCATACAGTGTTGTACAGTTATATTAACTGATGACGTTTCGAGAACAAACTATTGGCACTCACAATCGTATCAAGTTACTCACACAACGTTTTTTCTTTCATTTATATACACGTGTGGAATCGATTAGATATTGGAATAAAATCAGTTTGAGATAATGTACATTCAAAAATAATGGTACGAGTCTGATTGATCAATTACAGTTTGATGGGAAATAAGATGAGTGTTTTTATAGTCAAAATAATTAGCTGTGTTAGATTGTAAAATAAAACGAATAGAAGAAGGCAAACTACATACTACTGTTGATAGAAAACCAACGCATTATAATGGATATTTAGACTTTAATTCGGCTCATCCGTCAACTGTTAAAGCAGGCTTAGTTAGTTGTGTCTAACAAACCGAGCCATAGCACTAAGTAGCACAAGAAAAGGCCTAAATAATGAAATAAAACAGACAAAAGAGGCTTTGGTGTTGAATAACTATCCTTTAAAATTCATTAGGAAGATGAGTAATGGCCAAAAACAAAATAAAAATAGTTGCAGAACTTGTAATGATAACATAAATAAGAAAGAATACAAGTCATCTACAGTTATACGATATAAAGAAGGGACATCTGAGACCCTACGTAGGATTCTAAATAAAGCAGGAATTAGGGTGGCAAACTCACTCAGATAGGAAAAGCTCTGTAGGTTAAAGGACCCTGTCGGTTGACCCAATTAGACAAAATAATATAATTTACAAAATACCCTGCAACGACTTTGAGTTAAGTCAACTATATAGGTCAGAGTAGTAGATCGAGGGTAGTCAGATTATGAGAACATAAGAATTTAGCTAAGGGAAGAATGGTTGACCCTGATAAGATAAGTAATTTAGAAAAAAGCACTCAGCTATTGCACTTCACGCATTAACAAACAACCACACAATAAGGTGGGATAGGGTTAAAATTCTAAAAAGTAATCTAGGTAGGTGAAGAGAGAGGTTGATTACTGAATCCTGACCGGTTCATCGAGTCTACACCCAACACAACACATGCAACAGAAGTGACTCAATGCAAATACCAGAAATATGGAAGATATTATTACCACCAGTCAAATCAAAAGAGGATAATAATTAATCATAAAATTCTATTTCACTTCAAACATATCACAACATTCTAACCAGTAACTTATTATGGCTATAAAAACACTCAACTTATTTCCCATCTGACTGTATTTTACCAATAACAGTCGTATTATTATTTCTGAATGTTATTTATCCCATAATGATTTTTAATCCAATATCTGATGGATTCCACACATGTATGTAAATGAAAAGAAAAAGTTGTGTGAGTAACTTGATATGATTATGACTGGCAATAGTTTGTGCTCGAAACATGGTCATCAGTTAATATTTCTGTAAAATAAAATCTTATCCAAAATGGTGTTTCGTTCCATGGTACGTTTAATTTCATGGTTTTGTCAATAAAAAATCTCAACGGATATGCAATTTGGATAAAGATTTCTTTCAGAAGGTCTAGTTCTGCTACTAGAGCGTCAGGGTTACGCATGCTTTGCATGATAGTCGTTAGGTTATATAATTAAATGTCATATTCTCTAAACAGACATCCAAATGCAGAGACTTGTCCGTTAGCGGTTCCATGTGTATTTTCTGTGGACAGATCTCCTTTGACTATGCTTATTAGCTCAACGCCAAGAAAAGACATTTTGACTCGTTTTCCATTTCAAGATTGTAGTTTTTAAATGTTGATAAGGATAAAAATGTCATCCACATATTTTGTGTATTAGTGTTGAAAATGATCAGCAGTCGAAGCTTGCCATATCACAGTCTGTTAGCAATGGACACAAAGGAGATTCCATGGGGATTCCATCCTATCGTCTGTGACTGACATCAGTGAAAGTGAACAATACACCAAGCGTACTCAGCAGAAAGAACGAGATTCAGATTTCCAACGCTAACTTCAAGTCAATACTGCCCTATGGCCTAGAGATTAGGCTAGTCACGGAAATCACTTCCAACAGAGCCTACTGTAGACTTTGTCGGACGCCTGCCTTCGCGCTGAAGTGAAGATCAGATAACCTACCAGAAAGGATTAGCAACAAGAAAATCTGGGATTGAACCAACCAAGATCTTGTTATCCAACAAATATGTCTAAAGAAATGAAGATGGATCGGTCACTCACTGAGAAGGCAGTTGAGTGATGTTACTCACCGGGTCACCGTTCATGTGAAACCCTAATGGACAAGGAGAAGTTGGGCATCTGACCGAGATATAGAAGAGGCCATATGAGAAGAAGTCAGCCAAAATAGATTGTAGAGAACAGAGTGCAATGGCAATTTACTGTTGACGGCCTAGTTTCCACTTGTGATTCGAGAGCTTTACAGTTTATTTGTGAAGTTAGTCCACAGGAACTGATGAGCATTGAACTATCCGAGATGGTTCAGTACACTGAACAAGTTTTATGCACAGACATTGACTACTGTAGTCGAAAGAAGTTAAGACCACTCACTTTATTTATTTTATTGTGTTAATGATGTAATTTATCTTATTAGCGTTACATCATCTTTTTAAATTTCAAGTGTGTTCGCATCTGTTCGCATTACAGCTTATCTTCTTATTTATTTTATAATCCTACAGAATTTCCCCAGTCCATGTGCATATAATATTCAGGATAAGCAATTTTCAAAGTCTGATGGATCACAGACACCTTTCAATACTGAAGAAAAAGTATTTTCAAAATAATTTTGTTTGTTTGTCAAAAAAGGTTTTGAAGTTACTATATAGTTTAAATTTTTTGTCCAACTGTTGGTTTGTGCGTATTTGATTGCTTATAGGATTTCATCATAAGCTGATATCGGTTACAGAACTATTGGAAAACCACCAGTGAATACTGGACAGTTGCACTGTCCTAGCGCCTGGGACTCTTCATCAGCACACACACCCACCGAGGTTCAAACCCAGAACCTACCGGTTACAAGGCGAGCTTTTGAACCATTAAGCTTACCCTGTAACCAGAAGGTTCTGAGTCCGAACCTCACTGGACGTGTACTGCTAAACAATCCCAAGCAGTAGGAAGATACAGCTGTCCTGGTGGTTTTCCAATGGTTGTCTAAGCGATATCAGCTCATGAGGAAGTCCAGTAAATTGTTTTAGTTGTTTTCAGATATTGTCATACTTAATTTTCCTCATCTTAGAGATTCACACTCTATAAATAGGCTTAAAGCTGTTTTCTGTTATCGTATTCATACTTTCAAGTACTTCTAAAGTAGATAACAAAGAACATTGCTGTCAGTGAGTTATCCAGTAATCAAACTTATATTTAGACTAATCAAATGACTGGCCATTAAGTTTTAGGATAGGACACCTGGTTTGAATTCCGCGTGTAATTAAAACCTGGTGCAATGACTCTTCACTAACCCAGTGAAATATCTCCAACACTTTATTACATTTTTAGAGGATAAAATCCAAATTTAGTGAATGATTCTATATATACTATTGGTTGATTGACTCATATGAGCAGTTGTACACCACCTACATCAACCAGTGGTGCTTATCATCCAGGCTATCAAAGTAATCTATACACCGGACGGCCGTTTCACAATTTTGGGACCGAGCTCATCAGCCGTATAATCGATTTGACTCAGCTCAGAAAGCTAAATCAGCCGAACTCGCAGACTTCTAGTTAGCTACTTGGGCTAATAGATAATGCATTGAACCATACTCCGAATTTTCAAATCGCATCGGGATTTGAAATTTACACAGTTTCAGGTAAAACTTTTGGTTAGCAGATGCTAAAAGTTGGCGTGAGTGGTACCCAACTACAGTAGTATATAGCATCGTCTATTTATGCTTTCTTTCTTGATTCCCATTTATGGTATCAAGTAGACCACATATTGCTGTGGTGGAATTTCACCTCGAGTGTCGGTAGCACAGCGGTTAGGACTCTCGCCGACCATGCATATGGTCCGAGGTTCGATCAACTGCCGAAGCACACCTGATATCTACGGTAGGCCTGCAAAATTTGAGCTATCGATATCACATGCTGGAAATTCCATACTGTGTGGAATCAAGCTATAATCAAAGTAAAAATAGTAAAATAAAATGTGTGCTCTGTATATCGTGAGAGGGTTTGTTAATCGCAAATTTAATTAGTAGGCAATTCAATTTGAAAACTTTGTTGTTCAAACATTAACTTCAAAACATGCACAATGATCAGAAGGTTATTTGAAGATTATGTAGAAAACTACGTATATATATTTTACTATTAAACATGTTAGGTAAAATGCACTCTTATTGTTACAACCAAGTGAAACAGATGAGAGATATAAGTTACCTTTATTACTGTTGTAAATTTATTAAAACAGGATAAAACTTTTATTTGATTTCACTATTTATCAAGAGATTCAAAGACAAAGTAATTGAAACTCCAGCGCCAAATAGATACGATCTTCAGGATGGTGCAATTTCACGAAGATGGTTAAAGCGTTTTCAACCAAAGCCATTCGATGCAACAGCAGAACGATTCACTAGCAAAAGTGATCCAGGTCCAGGTGAGTTTAGATAAATAATTAACTGTCGAATACATTGGTTAAACAAACTTCATCTCGGTAAATTAGGTTCTTCGTTTTTATGAATTAGTTTGTAATTTTTATCGTCATTGGTAGGCTGTTGAAAATATTGTAGATGGGAATGCAGTGTAGCGTACTTACTGAAGATGAGTGAATTTGAAAATCTGGATGATAAAGGCATGCACATGCATTTGTATCATTGTAAAGAACTGTATGTTATGTTGAAGAGTATCCAGTCACTGACTCTCAAAACTTCAGGTACGACAGTCAAGCAGGGCTCATCTTCCTACCTGGCTGAAACGATCAATAAGTGGAATGAGTTTATGCTTTTGGTTTAATCACCCCATTACTCTTCACTAAGCTAATCCAACCTCGGTTAAAATCACTCTCCTACGCAGGTGATGTCTCAGCATGAGTAAAATATATCTTCGCAGTCAAAACTGATGAGTCTTCATAAGGCTATCAACTTAATTTTCTTCTTCGTCTTACACTATAGCCACAGCGTTGGTGGCATAGCAGTTAGGACGCTCACCAACCATGCATATGGTCCAGGGTTCTATCCCCGGCCACTGACGCACTCCTTCACCTCGCTAAGCCAGAAATAATGCTGATAGAGAGTAAAAGCTGGGCATGCGGCCAGCAACCCCATCATGTAAAAAAAATAAAGACTGCTACAGAAACTTCAAGATAGTGGCTTGAAGCCCTATGTTCCACTGGGGAGCGTAAAGGAAAGAGAAAAAAATAGCCGCAAGTCCTTTTACATCCTCCAACTTCAGTAAGTATTCCATACAGTTGTAAATTAGGGATGGTACGAAATGCTGATGGGTAGCTGGATGTCTTGAGAGAGAGAGAGAGTTAACGATGGCTCAATATAGCAAATGAAGAGTGTACCTTCTTGAGTCATGCTAAGTTTTCATCAAAAATCAGTCGATTAGGATTGATGCATTTTCCTAAATATGTGAAGTGGTTACAGTATTCAGCCATTTCACTTTTTTTTTCATCCCTTTACGTTCCCAATGAAACATAGGGCTTCAAGCTACAGGCTTGAAGTTTCTGTAGCAGTGGTGTTTATTTTTACGGGATGATGTTGTTAGCCTCATGCCCAAACTTCCCTCTTTACCAGTCTTATTACTGGCTTTGCGAGGTAAAGGAGTGCGTTGGTGGCCGGGTATCGAACCCAAGGCCACCTACATGGCTGGCGAGCATTCTACCGCTGTGCCACCGACGCCAATTACTTATTTTATTAGTCATTCTTTAAGGATGCTTTTCTCATAATTGTTTATTTTCATGTTTCATCTAATGACTTTTGGAAGTCAATTTCTAGAATAGTCAGTGTCATTTTCATTCTGACTTCCTTCTAAAATTTGCTTACAGACATTTCACTACCACTTGTTAGACAAGCAATCGATATATTTTCCCGTGTGTTTTGATTACTATGCATTTTGTAATCACCTTCACCCAAAAAGTCGATATTATCTAGGTTTTTTGACATCAGCAGGAAGTTTGTATGGTAGCAAGTAATTCCCTCGAACATTAAAGTCATTATTTATCTATTTATTTAAACGCAGGAAAAAACTTGGTACAATATGGTACCAAGAAAGATGCGCCACACCGAAGCAGGTGGTTTTATTAAGGGACCACCCCCCCCGAGGCTTTGACTTGGAGTCTAATCCGCAAGGCAGTGGAGCAGCATCAGGAGCTGCATTTCCATGGTTGCCGGTGACCAATACGGGTTCATACGCCATTTGATCCGATTAGATTCTGCAGCCCATGTACCCCTTGGCAACTGCTATCCTAACAACCTTACTGACATCGTAGGACCTTCAGGGACCTGAGTCCTAGCCAGTTTAGCTTGTTGGGTCACTGCGGTATTCAAGCCCGACCAGCACGACAAGGTAGCAGTAATCGGCCGGGTGAACATTAAAGTCAACCAGGGTTACATCCATTAATTTCCAAACTCCGATTTACTCATTTAGAAATAACAATAAACTGGGCGAATAAATGTATTCCTTTTCAATTAGTTCCTCATCATTGGCTCTACGCTAATATATAGTTGTTTTTTCACATCAAAAGTTTCTACCAATCATGTGGTTATTTTAGTTCATTTTACAAATCTGATTATGTAGTAACTTGCTGCTAACCCCTACGAATTAACTGATTTTGAACTTCGTAATTAATTATTTCCATCCATCCTTCAAAACTTAGATATCTTGTCACTAGGATCCACTGGTTAATGAACTGCCGCATAATTTCACCCCCCTCGGCCTTACACCTAAAACCGATGGACTAAAATAACTACAAGATTGGTACAATTTTGATGTAAAAAACTATACATTACTGTAGAGCCGATGATGAGGAACTAGCTGAAAAGGACTACATATTTCTTCGCTCGACTTGTTTTCTTTTTTTTAATATGTATTAGTTCTTCTTTGATGGAACTTAACATGAATGGCATTAAACAGTATTCCTGATGGCTACCATTGGTTCTTTTTTCTTCGTTTCATAACTCTCCATAGTCTATCGCACTGTCACATAAGTTGAGGCGGAGTGCCTTCGCAACTATTATAGGCATTGTGTTCATAGCCTGACGTTGACACACAATTTTCAGTTGCTAATCCAAACGCCTTAGTCAAAAACTAAAAGTTGTAATATAAAGCAACGATGATCAATGGAAACTGTAAGGAATGCCACTGGCCTCTACTGACGTTTTGTCACGAAGCATCAAATATCTTCACAGCTATTTTTTTTTAAATATATATGCACAGTCTTATATTTGATTAAAATCTGTACAAATGTTCCACAGGCATCAGCACTCTTTTACCGATCCTCTTCTTTCAAAATGTTTGCCTAGGTAGTTTGTACGATCTCACTGTTGGCTTGATATCTGAGTATGTTAGGCGAGATAATATCTCTATGGATGGGATGAATAATGGTCGGGAGCAGATAGTTATTTTAGAAAAATCATTAGTAGACAATTATAGTCGTCGGTTTGTTGGCATGGAAGTCCATATTATCCATAAGTAGTCTTTTCAGAGTGTCTGGGCTTCTTATGTGAGTATTAAGGCTGTGCTCTATGATAAATATGGCTCCCGATAGTGACAGGTTTCGTGTGCATGTCGGGTTGTGAGGGCGATTGCTACCTCCCGGCTGCCCACACCGTGGAAGTTGGTTGCGTGACCGCAGAGCCCAAGAGACAACTGCTTGAGGCCGGTCACACTCGGCCTGTTTTTGATTCTTCTTTATTGTTTGGTGTATCTCAGTAGCATATTTATCACTCCTGCCCTGTGACACGGCAGCAGGAATCGCGGTCGTTGTTAATCCGGGCCACGGCCGATCCGGCATGATATTTTGTGAGTTTTTATGTATCATAGTGTTGGAGTGGATAGCTGCTTTTTGTCTAACCGCTATCCAAACAACCTGCCTGGCATGGTAGGACCTCAAGAGACATAAGTCTCAGCAAGTATAGCTTGATTAGGTCATTGCGGTGTTCAAGCCCGACCACTACGTCAAGGTAGCAGCTTTCGGTCGGGAGCTCCCGATAAGAGAAAATGGAGATTGTGAATAAGTACCAACACGTATTTTTGCAGGTCCATTGTTCGAAACGGCTTACAGAAGACTACCTACCTACCGAGATTTGATGAATTCATTAATTCCTGCTTTATTAACCTTTACTGCTTGTTTTACTTAGATTAAATCGGCAAATGGGTTTTTCCGTCCTAAATTTTGATGCCATCCCTAAAAGTTCATGAAAATTAGTTAAAGAAATCTCCGAACCTTTTAGATTTGCTATATCACCCAGGTAGAAATGAATGGCTAATCGCACTTAGGTTTCGTATGCATGCCTCAGAAATACAACGTAAAGCCAAAGCCTGAGTTGTCTGGGCTACCTTAATTGAGGCCTGTTGTAGGATATGGCATAGAATCTGGACAATGAAAGCTCCATAGTTAATTGGTAGTGTTATTTTAAGGAACAGAAGCGGTGCTCCTTGATTCAAATCGGTAAGAAAAGGTGAAGAAACGGTTTGCAGACTTATGTGAGCAGTCCAAGGACAGCAGGAGTGTGAAGAGGGTGGATAATGAGCAGAATTATTTTATGTGCTAATGGAAGCGTGTGAGTGGTTGCCACTCCAATGAAAGTTGGCCGATCCGAAAATAAAGATGAGTTCTACTTAATCTTACTTACTTTTACTTTACTTTGGCTATCTCCTACGGGAGGATGAGCCGGCTTCATGAACATCTCGAATCATCGCTGCCCAGGCGCGGCGATCTGATGCAAGGTTTTGCGACAGGATTATCCAATTCTTGTTCCACAGACGGAGTCCGCAGACGGTTTGTAGCTCCAGGCACTCCATATCAGCCCAGACTGTACCAAGCCATCTTTTCAGCTGTCCACCCCTGCGACATCGTCAAGATGGAAATGGCGAGGGATTTAGAACTGATTTGACCAGGTCGTCATGTGGTTGGCGCAGAACATGGCCAAACCACCGAAGGCGACGTTGTTGGACCAGTACTGGAATTTGGTTGATGTTGTAGCAACGACGACGCACTTCTTCGTTGGAGAGTTTGTCCTGCCAACGAACATGCAGAGTGTACCTGAGGCACCAATGGTCTACTATCTAGAGTCTGCGTAAATCTTCCGCGCGAAGAGGCCAGGTTTCACAGCCATACAGGAGAACGGATCGTATGGAGGCTTGGTAGACCCGAATTTTAGTCCTGAGACTGATTTCCCTCTTGCTCCATAGAACGCTCCTCAGCTGTAGAAACGCATTCCGGGCGTTGGAGATTCGCGCATTCACTTCGTTTTTCGCTTGACCGTTGGGGAGCATTATGGATCCCAGATATCTGAAGGATGGCACAATTTAAATAGGTGCTCCATTCAGGGATGGGATTTCCTCATTGCTGGTGGATGTGTTCGAAAACATTTTGGTTTCGGAAGTGTTAATTTCCAAACCGATAGTAGGCGCGAGGTGGTTTATCTGATCGAGCGCCTGTTGCATATCGGGGAAGTTTTCAGCTAATAACACGACGTCGTCGGCGAATTCGAGGTCGGTTATGTGAATATCGGGCGAAAGTTGGACGCCGTGGTGCTCGGTTAGGGCGTGCCGCAAAATCCAATCCATTGTGAAATTGAACAGGATGGGGGATGCTGGACAACCTTGCGGGACACCGCTGGTTACCTCAAAAGTGCGAGACTCTTTACCGTTCACTCGGACTCGAGCTTTGGTGTTAGAGTAGTATTGTGGTGAGAGCAGGCCGTGAGAAAATATGAGCAAGGCTGATTCAACAACCAATCACAGCAAAGTTAACGTGGCAAAATATGATTCGCAGATAGAGAACTCTATTTGTCGAGGAATCCCGAAACAACCAATCAGAAGCCTGCGTTTGTCTGCCTAACTTCTGATAAACAACCAATCAGATGACTGCGCTTGTCTACTTGCATAAGCTATAATAATGTATGTGAAATATGTATAAATACGTGTTGATTTTCATAATAAAACGATCTGTTGCCTGGCTCTTGTCTTCTGTTGTTACAGTATGACCTGAGCAGGTTGATTAGCTTGGTCGGAACTCCGTCGAGCTCCATTAGATACCAGAGTGCTCCTCGATCAACTGAGTCGAATGCCTCTCGGAAGTCGATGAAGCAAGCAACCGTCGGCTGTTGGAATTTGTCCCTGTGTTCCAAAATTCTTCGCAGTGTGAATAATTGATCAACACAGCCTCTTCCAGGTCGAAATCCGGCTTGATTTGGCCTTGTTCGCACGTGGCGTTCGGCCGCGAAGCGGTTCAGGAGAATGGAAACAAAAACCTTAGCAGCGATATCAATCAGACTTATGCCTCGGTAGTTCTCGCATATTGACCTGTCTCCCTTTTTGTGGAACGGTAGCAGAACTGAGGTGCTCCAATCGGAAGGAATGGTTTCGGACTCCCAAATTGAGCAGAACAGCGAGTGCAGCGAATCGATTAGCGCTGGAGTGCAGGCCTTGTATATTTCTGGAGGTAGACCATCTTCGCCCGGAGCTTTTTTGTTTCTGAGTCTGTTAATTGTTTTAGCTATTTCGGTTGGAGTGGGTGGATCGCAGTCAACTACGTAGGGTGTTGGTAAGTGTCGTATCGGTCGATGAGACGGTTGACCAGCGTTGCGATTGAGTAGCTGCTTGAAATGTTCGGCCCATCGTTCCATCTTACCATTGGTGTCCGAAATAATTTCTCCTGATGCTGTGCGTAACACAGCATGACTGTTAAGGCGTTTGCCAGATGATAGGCGTATGAGGCGATAAAGTTTTCCGAAATCGCCTACATTTGATGCTGCTTCCATGTTAGTCGCCACATTAGACCAATAGCGATTTCTGTCATTCCTAGCAGACTGTGTAGCTTTGCGCCTGAGGGAGCGATAAACTGGAGACTTTGCTAGGCGAGCGTCTCTGGCTTGCGAGGATAGATGCATGGTGTGCTCTGAAATCCAGTCTTTCTGCTTCTTGGATGTGGTACCCAAATGCGACATTGAAGCTTTAGAGACTACTTCTTTGAAATGATTCCATCGTGTCTCAGGTGTATTAGAAGATGTGGATGTTGGTTCATCTGCGGCGCTTAGTTCGGCCTGGATTTGTTTGGACAAGGCTTGTCGCTTTGTCGAACATTGAAGCGGGGCAACATTGATACGCTTCGGAGGTCGCGCCTTCTGGCGTGTTGTTAAACGAAGTTTGAATTTCGCCCTAACTAGAGTATGGTCTGATCCCCCTTTATTTCCGGCCTCTGCTCCACGATAGGATCGACAGTCTTCCACCGAGGAGATCCAGCGTGAGCGCACTAGGATGTAGTCGATCTGATGTGCAGTGCGACCGTCGTTCGAATACCAGGTGAGAAGATGTTTTCTAGGGTGTTGAAATCGAGTGTTGGTGATATATAATCGATTGTAATCAGAAAAAGCTAAAAGTCTATCACCATTACGGCAGCGCTGATCGAGACCGTGTTTGCCTAGTATATGTTTTGTCGCGTCGTCTGAAGGGCCAGTGCGGGCGTTCCAATCGCCGGCTACTATGAGAACGTCACGCTTTGGGATTTTGTTGATTGCCTCTTGAAGATTGTCATAAAATTCGTCTTTGATACTTTCATCAGAGTCGAGGGTTGGGGCATAGACAGCGAGAACAGAAATGTCGAGCGGGGAACCCTTGAACCTAGCGACTGCAACTCTGGAGTTGACCGGTTCGAATGATATTAGGGCATTATTGGCTTTGTTACTGAGAGCAAATGCTACCCCATGTTGTCCCGAATTATTCTGGGGTCCACTATGAAGCAACCAGAATGAAGAATCTGTTCCAGGTACGGCTATTCGGCGGGAGCCATGATCGGGTAACCTCACTTCAGATAGACACGCTATGTCCACCTTGTAGTCATATAAAGAACGCATGGTGATAGACTGGCTACCAGGATCCAACAGCGTCCTAACATTCCAGCAGCCAACAAATAGTTGGTTTCTAAGTGTTAATTTCCCAGCTAGCTTACTTTTCACACTGGCCACCGGGTGAGCACAGGGCGCGTCGCTTACCGGGAACGCCGTAGCATGGTGAGAGTTGTTTGTAGAGAGTTCATGAAGTTTCATGGGAATTTGGTACGAGTGATGTCCCCAGCATCGCTCGGCCTTTTGTTTGAGAGTGCAGCTCTAGCCTTTACACAGCCAAGTGTGACCTACAAGGCAGTAGGAGTGGAGTAGGGAGTCCACTATCCATTGGCAGCCGGTGACCGGAGTTCGGTTCATACGCCTTTTTGAATGGGGCCAGACATCCAGGACATCCAACAAGCCCTTTGTCCATACGTCTGCCAGTGAGCTTCATACGCCAGTCGTTGGAGGTTTGGAATCAGGGTTTAGCCATCTCCCCTAGACTGTCATCCAATGGACAGTCAACCCGGTGAAGAGCGCCGGGCATCCGCTTTTGCCCTCTCACTTTAGTGAAAAACACCTCCGCCACGTGAAGGCAGTGAGTAGGACTTCCTCAGGAGAGGCTATGTAAGACGCCCGGTCATATGGGAGCATTTCAAGAGGTGTGCGGAGGGGTGGCCAACCCGCAGCGCAAGGCACCCACCCCCGACCATCCTGAGGCTTTGGAGGCTTCTACTTAATCACAAAGCCTTTACCACACCTGCTTGGTGCCGAGTAGCTGTGAACCCAGTTAGAGTAATTCCGGGCCGTGGTCTAAGAAAAGATCCAAAACGTTTTAAGATGAAGCTATATAACCTCTTTTCTATGGAATGAGAACTCAGAACTTCTGATTTATCAGTCACTTGAAGAAAAACACAATTACTGCATAGTCTTGTCTCAAAGGGTTAAAAGCCCGTCCTCAGACCTCAAATTAACGTAAGTGACTTATACTATGATAGTAAGTAATCTAAATCTAACTTTCATTCATTTGATCACTCTATCAGGGTATGATATCTAGGACCATTATGATAAGCTAGTTTTACCATTACGCCTATCTAGTATCTATCGATTGTGCAAGTATTAATAAGACAATACAGAATTTAAGAAAGTTTGAATTTCATGTTTAATGCCAGTATTACTTCAGTCTGGCAATCAAATTTACATTTATCATTTATTCAGGGAATTCAGGTTACTAACGCGTGAATAAAACTAATACAAATGTGGATCATCCATATCTTGTGGACTTTTCCCCGAAAAAGGAAACCGATTTGGAAATGGCACTGTCTATATGAATGCAAATTTATCTTAGGAACAATTCACCAAGGGGAGTTTGAGATTTACGATGTTACCTTGACGCTTACGTTTGAATCTGGACAATCCAGATTAGTTTTGTTTAATAGTACTAGACTGTTAGAGGCAACAGGCTGTTATCGCGATAGTTGACACTCTTCAGCAAGGCGTAGCTGCAGACTTGAAGAGACTCATGTACTTTCTGAGATTCTAACCCTCACCACCCAGTGCTATCAGCTATTTGAGCTCATGTTTCATCTCCTGTAGGACTGTATTGGATACTTTTTATTTAATACTAGTTAGTAACTAGTGTAATGTGTCTAGTCTTTCTTTGGTGCAAAGTGAATTCTGAAAATCAAGTTTGAAATATGGTCACCATGCCAGGCAACCACTTATATTCCACTTGACATCTTTTCAGCTCCAATTTTTCTTCACATTTACCATGCTTGAATGTCCAAGTATCTCTTATCATTTGTTCAGGAACATCACGTAAGAAATCAAACTAACCTATAAGAATGAAAGTTGGGTTTGTGGTATAGTATAATTCCACTGTACAGCCTACTAACCTGCAGGAGTCCTAGTGTATTCTCAGTTTTATTCACTAGTAAATTAGCATTCTACAAATACCTAGAGTTAATACTGAAAGAAGGGTAAAAATATGACAGCTTTTACGATCTCCGAATAACAACGGTGGTTTTATAAGACTATTTAACGGTAGAATGATGCTACTTAAAAAGATTTAAGTAAACAGTCAAAATTACTAGAAAATTTATGATGTCGTGGTCTTTCTATGACAGTTTGTACCATTATGTCCCTGAAATGACAACAACAAAAAATGCAAGATGAGATGACTCTCCTTTTACTTGGCAGCAAATTAAATGAAAAAAGGACAGTTTTCTGTGGAATTTAATGACTGCTTCATCTGTTTCAAAAGAGACTTCTCAAGAAATAAGTCCATTGTGTATTAGGTGTAAACTGAAGGTCATCCTGAAATTAATACTGCTTCTCGTATAAATCTGTTTCTGGTCTCTGTATTTAACAGTGATTCCATTGCGATTTCAAGGGAAAATATTTCTGAGGCGGTTGTACATGCGTTTGGAGTGTCTTTCTTGACTCAATTCGTCTTGGTATGGTGTTTGTTTATTCTTAGTATTTGAATAAAAAATTATCAGCATGCATTCACTAACATTTCATCTCTATTTTCTCCCAACGGTCTTTAATTTACTCCCTGCATCTTATATTGTTTTTCTCACTTTCTGGTATATAACTGCGCACTTCTGTCTTTCATTTACAAAATAAATTGTATGAACTGCAATAAACATTAAATCAATAAAAGTGGGCGTCCCCTTCGAATCCGAATCCAAGGACACGATCTGGCTATAAAAAGACATGATATATGTGTATTCATTCATATCAATGCATGTAAATAATTATGGACACCAGTTTAATTGGGATAATGTAGGAATCTTAAATACAAGAACTGGTCTGTTCAATGACGAAACGTGGTATTGTAAAACGATCAGCGCACGATCCCTTCTTTCGGATACCAGCCTGTCCTCAGCAAACTTTTTCATCCAGTGTATGTTCTAGTCTCTTCAGTTTAACGCAGATTAAAATTGCGCTTGAAGCTGACACAGGCATAATTCTGCACTAGTTCTTGAATGAGCTTGAATTATAGCAGTTTGACAATGTAGCCTCTTTCCCATACTAACCTCCTTAAATTGTAGCGTAACTACATTTGATATGGCGTCAGGACCTATTTTCAGTACTTTTGAGGAATGGCGTCTGGTTCTGCTGACTTTCAGTAACTTTATGACATCCAGAATTTCCGCTTTTGTCGGAACACTGGTGTTCACTAGCAGTTCCGCGACTGTTAATGGTATTTCTGAACGAGTTGTAGAAGGTGGTCGATTCAAGAGTTACTGGAATTGGTTAACTGAATGTTCCCTTTACTCCTCCTATTTGTTAATTAGATTTCCTTCGGTATCTCCTATTATTTTCTTCCTTATTGACCTCTTTTTGTACAGTAACCTGGCTATTTGATGTAATGTTATCAGGTGCCTCTTAACATCAGCCTATTCTGCTTCAGTTCCTGGTGTATTGTAAGAGTGACATTTAACGACTGACTGAATAATTGTTTTGAGACATGAAATATCTTATTGTCCCCCATTACTACTTAGTTGTTGGACGCTTTGTAATTTAAAACTTCTCAAGTATTGGTGTTGTAGGGATTTTGTTTGATTGATTGGAGGAGTTCATCATGAGCTGATATCAGTTAGAGGACCATTGGAAAACTTGGGCTTACTGGACAGCCGTTTCGTCAGACTAGTTTTGGACTCTTCATCAGTGCGCACCCACCACCAGGAGTCTGACCGAGGACCTTCTGGTTACAAGGTGAACTAGCTGGTACACCATTAAGCCAGTGGGACCCGATCCAATGGCCAACCCATGGATTCTAACTCCTAATTTACGACATAGTGCGACCAATTCACAATGTCTTCTTTGATGAGCAACTGGCCACACCTTCAACCTGCTGCACCCTACTGGTCACGACTTTTCCAACTAGAACCTCAGGTCACTGCCTGAATAGGGCCAGTCGCTAGTAAGCATCTGATCGAATTTCAGGTTCTGATTTTGTAAAGATCTCGTTTAATTGGCTGGAGGATTTTCAGTGGTTCACTAACCGATGTCAGCTCATGGTGAAATCCTCTCATCAATTTAAATTTTATCTCGTACCTTCTAAAGTTGATGTATCACAGATTATTCCATTTTCTCGCATACGCAGAAAATATTTAGAATAGAATGAATAATAACGTTATAGTTGAAATTCAATAGACAGTAGCTATATGGTTCAACTAGTTTAACAGAATCTTACTGTTAATACATCAAAATGGTGATTTTTCCTCTAAGTGAAGCAGAAAAGTTTAATGAAAGTAGTAGTCATTTTGAAAAACTGGGACAAATAATCGGACAATATTATTTATATGTGCATAAAGGTTTATCTATATTTAATTGCCACATCGGTAGCTGCCAAAGTCTTTATAAGCTGGAATGGGATTTTGAATACAGTCAGATGTGACGCGACTACCATGAACTTCTGAATCTCTCTTGGATAACACTACATTCCGTATTGTAGGTTCTAGGGGATTAGGGAACTTGCTGAAAGTATTATTATTTCTTTATGATTTATGGATTTAAACGTGTTTATTACCCGGGAAACTTAAATTTAAGCTAACTAAATTAATGAGCATTATTTCGAATACTGCAACTACAATATATAGGTAATTTTAGTTACTGATAAGAATTTGATTCATGCTACAAAACGTTTGTTCAGGTTTTAACTACTCATGAGTAGTCACACGAAATAGTAGAAGTTATTTGTTACTTCAATGGTGAGTGCGTGTTAAGGGGCTTGAGGCGAAAAGATGTATTATCAGATTCTAGCGAATTTACTGATTTATTTAAAGTTTGTCCTATTGTTTTCAGTTTTGCAACTTGAAACAACAATTCACATGTATGGTAAAGAATAACAGAGATGTTTATATTTTGCTATTATTATAGATTTTTTATTCCGCGAGTAACCTTATTATAACTATTATCATTCCCATGGGTTACGACTAGAACTTGAAGCTTCAGCAGGGCATCTATATTTTTTCATGTTCTCTGCGGACCCCACGGTTGCCCATAAGATTTCATCTCCTCCTCATACGATCTTTACCACATCACCATCGAACACTCGTTGTTTCTTATTCGTGTTCCACTCGAGTGATGGCCTGGAACGCAGTGTCATTCAACGGTCTTCTCAGAGGATCTCCGATCCATCTCCATTCTCTCCTACATTATTACTGATCAGTAGGTTCCTGATCGGCTCGTTCCTAGATTTCCTTGTTGCTAATTTCCTCTGGACACTTGATCTTAAATACAGAGCGAAGGCAGCTTCTGATGAAAGTTTGAAGTAGCCTGTTAGAAATGTTCTTCGTGACGCTTCAGGTTTCTTACTTGCATGTTGAAAAACTTACTTAACACTGGTGTTGAAAATCCGAACTTTATTCACCACACTGTGGAGTGTAGAAGATTTCTAGACCAATTTCGGACTGATGAAGGTTAGCCTTCACTTTCCAACTGTGGTTTTCATCCGTACAGCGTTCCTGTAGTTGAAAGGATACTAATTAGATAGGTAAATGATGCTAACTCGTTAAATTTTTTCCCGTTAACTTTTTTTCTTCATGTTCCCCAGTGGAACATAGGGCTTCAACCTAGTGGCTTGAAGTTTCCGTAACAGTGTTTAATTTTACAGGATGGGGTTGCTAGCCTCATCCCCAACCTTTCCTCTTTACCAGTCTCATTACTGGTGTAGCGAGGTAAAGGAGCGAGTCGGCCGGGGATAGAACCCCAGACCATGTGCATGGTCGGCAAGCGTCCTAACCGCTATACCACCGACTCACCCTTGATAATGACTGATAATTGTTGATGTTAGTTGGTTGCATTCATCACCTCCGTTTTGAAGTCCTATCTTTGCCACCTACCCCTTCGGCCAGCTCGTTAGTTTTCACTTGTAAATCCTCGAGTTTGTGTAACAACAGACATAAGTCATACGCAAAGTCCAGATCTTAATTAGTTTTTTAGTCAGTCGAATTCATTTCTGTCTTCTTGTTTCCAGTGGTCTTCAGCATAATCTCATCCACCACATTTAGGAATATAATCAGTGATAGCAAACAAGCAGACTTGTCTTTCTCCTGTAAACTCATCAAACGCTTCACCGATTTTTACTCTGTGAATCGCCTGACACTTTGAATGAAGTTTACATAGATTTGGTGCACACGATAATGCTAAAATAATATCCAAATTACTTTGTGGTCAGCGTTGTCAAAGGCTTTTTCAAAGTTGAAGAAATTCAAGTAGAGTTTTGATTGCAGTTCTCTGCTGTGTTCGACAATGATGCGTAGATTTGCAAATTCATATGCATATGATTCGCCTTTGCTATATCCAGCTTGTTCTAGGCTGGTGGAGTTATGTATCCAGTGCATCTTTTATTCTGTACAGGACGGTGTGACTTAACAGCCTTATAATATGCACATTTCTGAAGACCAGTAATCTGTAGCTCATTTTTTCTTTAGTTGTTTCTGAATTCCTTGACTATTCGCAGTTAATTTTCCAGCGTTTATTGCGATCTTGGGTTAACTAATCATTCATGGTTGATATGGAGAAGATCACGTAAATAGGAAATGAAGGCATATGAGCAGTTGTGCAGTCAGCTGAAATGACATTCTGCTGAAGCCTTATGTTCCACTAGAAGTCCAATGGGCAAATAATGATTACATCGTGTCGTAATTCATTAGTATAATTTTCTTATTATTTCTAACTGAGGGTCTGTGTTATATTCCCTAAGCAAAGGATTCCGTTTCTTTAGATAACTAAGACTCACTAAACCATATACGTCTCATGTCATATAATAATAATAATTCATTATTGTTGTTATTTCCTTTAATTCCTAGAGGAACATAGGGCTTCAGCTGCGCGTCTACATTCCATTCAGTTCTCTGCTGAAGTTTTCACCTGGCTCCAAGTCTGCCCACATGCTTTCATCTCCTCTTCACATGACCTCCTCCAAGTCACTCTTGCAATGACGACCAACTCACCGCTTCCCTTTCGGGCTCCACTCGAGCTATGACTTGTCTAGGGATGTCACCTGATGGTTTCCTCAGCGTATGGCCAATCCATCTTCATTTCTTCCTGCCTATTTGTTTCACAACCGGTTCCTGCTATGTTGGTTCGTTCATTGCCAGAGATCCCTGTTGCTTATCTTTTCTGACCGGCCATCTGATCTTGAGTGTTGAGCGAAGACAGCTGTTGATGAAGGTCTGTATTTTGTTATAATAATGGTAATAGTAATAATCAGAGCCTTATTCCAAACAGTACTTTTGGTACGAATATGGAATTTTCAGCAGATAGTACAGTGTCGCATCTAACTTTCTCATTACAGAGGTAATGATTAAAACAGGGCATTTACATTGATAATATTGTTCAATAAGTACATGAACATAAATTTAGGTGAAAATATTAACAACAGCATAACAATGAGGCCATTTACTTACAGTTCCTCATTAAGTTGGTAATTTTCTGTCTTAAAATGATATCATCGCATAAAATGTTTGCTAAATGAGGCATCGTAGAGTTTCTGTACTTAGTCGTTCGAGCATACAGTCTTCTATAATTGCTTCTAGTTCTATCCGATGCGATATATACACGGAGAAAGCTGTGTATAGAGAGGATGCTCAGAGTCATTGTGATTGCTTGTTACTTTTCATTGAAGTCTATTACAGGCAAATGTAGTTAAAGGAATTTGTTCACCTGACAGGTTCCGAAGATAGAGTAAGACCGAATTTCGGAAAGTTGAATTGTTAATACATCTTCTTGTACTATTAAGTAGGTATACGCATTCATTACGCCAGTAAAGTGTACCGAATGCTACACCTGGCTGTTTGTTCAGACTTTAAACCAGGCAAAGAGATTATACTAAGAACAAATAACACCCGCTTAGTAAAGGTCATCTGTCTAGAAAGGGGGAAACCTTTCAATTCCAAAGTCTCTTTTTCGTTTCACAAATCATACATTTCTTGAATTTATGCAACGAATAACTAGCCTGAACACCATACTATCTAGAAACGCTAAATGTACAATTCACCTTCAACGGTGACATCTACAGACAGAAAGATGGAATTGCAATGGGAGCTCCTCTTGGCCCGCTTTTAGCAGACTGCTTTATGGCCAGTTTGGAGAATGGAGTTTGAAAATCAACAATAAACAAATTAATACTATACAAAAGGTACGTTGACTATACCTTTATAGTCTGCTACGAGAACTTGGACTTCAACTGCATCTTACAAGAATTCAATAATTCCCATCCTTCGATTAAATTCACAATGGAGTTAGAAAGCGATTCAAAGATTCCATTTCTGGACGTGGAATTGACAAGAAGAGATGATGGAACCCTGAAGAGGTCCATCCACAGAAAAACCGACATGGAATGGCCAACTAACGCATTTCTATAGTTGGATACCTCTGAGCCGAAAACGAGCCCTCATCAGCGCACTAACCCATCGCGTTAGAAAAATCTGCAGTAACGATTGCATGGAAGAGGAGCTCCTATCCCTCAAAAATATCCTGGCTCAAAATGGCTACCCGACACGTTTTGTCGAAAAGAACATGAAACCTAAACCTAAAAGAGAAGAATGCGATTCAGCGCCAAAGAAAACGCTGTATTTAAATCTGAATTTCAAGGGAGACTTGGCAGCTGATATCCTGAAGAGGAGAATATCCAGCTCTTTAAAGAAGACCTTCCCTGCAGCAACACTAAGAGTGACATTCTCTAGCCGCCCAGTACTTCGAAACAACACGAAGGACAAACTTTCGCATATGACCAATTCAATGTGCATCTACCAGTTCACTTGCTCGTGCGGAGCTAGGTACATAGGTCGTTGTATGCGCGTCCTCTCAAAACGTGTTAGGGAACACTACCCAGCGTGGCTGCAAAGAGGAGGCACCGGTTCAATCAGAAGTGCCATTATTGAACATCTGGTCAACACCTCCCACAAAATCTCAACCGATTCTTTGAAAGTGATTTACAAAGTCAACAGAAACCTACCAAGAGCAATATGTTTCCGACTTCTTAGCTGAACTTCGTGTTCTCTTCTTTCTACTATGTATTTTGACTAGCCTTCATGTAACTAAGGCTGTTCGTCGATTAATGTATTATTGTTCATGTGGCACACAGTTAGAAAAATAAAATAATCATCTCATCCGTTAGTACATGGTGAGACGGTGACAGAAATTCACCTTAAGGAGGCAATGATTGCCACTGAACTAGTGATTTTGATTAGAAAAATGATACTTACAGTGATTCGGAATTCGCAGAGCTTTAATGCTACTGGTCAGCAAGAAGGAGTGATTTGTCTACAATACGCGGGTAATTTGCGACCTGAAAAGTAGTGTTTAGTGTCATAAATTTCTGCAAATGATTGATATCTTGATATGAATGGGAAAACCATCGGGATAAAGTTGTTGACATAACTGGGATATTTATTTTGTGAAAGGTTCTTCCTTCGCATCAAACTTTTCGCTTTATGAAAATTAAGTAGGAGTAAAAAATCCGATAGGTCGATCCACTTAAACCCTGATAACTGCCATATATGGCTAATATGATGAATGACCATTTCAGCAATGATTAGGACTTTAAACCTGCAAAACTGAGGAATGGAAATATTTCTCTTTTTTTTCCTGTGATATCTTTGATATCCCGCCTAAAAAAGAAAGAGATTTGAAGTGTGTTTTCTTTCCAAAATCTAGACATAATTCAGATTGTTTTCATTCTTTTTGTTAAATCATTAGCACATACAACTCGAGATGAATTTATTGAAACACAGTTAGCATGCATGGATTATTCATTGAGTGTGTAATTCAATTACTGTATTTCTAGTTTTTAACATTATTATCTGTACATTTAGTCGAAATAAGTTTTTTTCAGTGCCAGTTAGCTAATGGAACAGATTTATTTTAGTGAGTTGTTTTCATTTAACTTGTCACTGAGGCTCTCACCTTTGTAAAAAGGTGTTTTGAAAATGGAGACGTCGCTTATTGAGCAATTGTAATTTTTACATTATCTATGGTGAAGCATATGCGTTAGTGGCACAGAGGTAGAATTCTCGCCAACCACGCATGTGGTCTGAGGTTCGATTCCCTGCAGACGCACTCCTTTGTCTCGCTAATCCAATAATAAGACTGGTAAATAGGGAAGGTTGGGCATGAAGCTAGCAACACAACTGCTACCGGAACTTCAAGCCTCTCGCTTAAAGCCCTATGTTCCACTAGAAACGTAAAGGAATAAAAAAATAGTGAAGCATGTTAAAACTATCATCTTACCTCAATAGCTAACGTCCACTGGTCTTACTGGTTACAAACCTTGCACAGTAACCATATAACATTGATTGGACAGTAGTTAGTAACCAATGTTATTTGTCTATTACCCAGTTTGGTACAGACTGAACTCTATCAGTCAAGTCTGCAATGCAGTAGTCACCAAGCTAGGTGGCTCCTTATAGCGATGCACTCTGAAATGATGTTAGATAGTTGAAGGCAGTCAACAGGAAGCTGTGGACACAGGTTTTTTTTGCTTTTTAGGCACTCATTAGTGAGCAAAGCGTATCTGAAACACTGAAGATTCTTTTCACTCCACTGAGATTCTTACCTGTGTAACCCACTGCTACAGACAAAGACTCTGAAACCGAGTCGCTTCAAGATTGCAGATACGCTTTGCAGACCAGTGTCAATGGACAGGAAACCAAGGTCCAGGATTTGAATCTGATTTATTTCAAAGTGACAGAAAGACAAGATGATCTAAGTATAAAACTTGGGCACTGTGGTAGAGTATAACTCCATTGTAGATAGGATTTTACTTTGATAAATCACACGGTATTATACAGTAATATTAACTGATCCGGCCACGTTTCGAGCACAAACTATTGCCATTCATAACCATATCAAGTTACTGACACAACTTTCTTGCTTCATTTATATACATGAGTGGAATTGATCAATAACACCCATATTATTATTTCTGAATGTACATTATCCTATACTGATTTTTATTCAAATATCTAATCATCACTTCCACTCATGTATACAAATGAAGGAAAAAGGTTGTGTGAGTGAGTGACTTGATATGATGATTATGAGTGGCAATAATAAATTGTGCTCGAAACGTGGTCATCAGTTAATATTACTGTATAACAACACTGTGTGTGATTTATCAAAATAAAATCTTATCCATAATGAAGCCAAAATGAGTTATAATTTTCAATTCAACATCAGTGCATCGGTGGAACAGTGGCTAGGACTCTCGCTGATCATGCACATGGTATTAGGTTCGATCTCCTACCGACGCACACCCAGTATCTGTGGTTGGCCTGCAAAATTTGGGCTACCGATATCACATGCTGAAAATTCCATACTTTTACTGGCATCAAGCTGTAATCAAAAAAATAAAAGAATGGTTATCTTCTACAGATTAAAGTACAGTACAGCATTTTAAGACTCCAGACAATATCAATGAAAAATCAAATTCATGTGTATCTACCAATTCAACTGCTCCTGTGCAGCCAGTTAATTGCATAGGCAGTACAATTAGGTGTGTTTATCGTCGAATTTCCGAACATCATCCTGCCTAGTGGTTAAGTAAAGGACAAGCAAAATCTATTCTCAGCGCTATTCTATCTCATCTTGTGGATACAGAACACAAGATTGATGTTAACCAGCCCTTCAGAGTCATTTACCGCATACCAAAATATCCCAGTTTCACCTTAAGAGTTCGACTACTGAATATTACTGAGGCTGTTGGGATCCATATTAACAAGCCTAATTTGTGTGTCCAAAAGAAGTTGGTTGGTTGGTTCAGACATTATCCTTACCTTGGCCATCTAGATTTGAATGATGCTAAATTTTGTAGAAACTTCCCTAATTTTAGCTGATATTATATTTGCTAATATATCTTTATTATTATTACTTATGCATGTTTAATGAACTGTGATTACACTGATCTTAATTTACAAATCGATATTATTTAAAAAAACACTAATATTGTAATTGACTACTATTCTAGAATATTCTTTGTATATAAACACGTATGTATAATTATAGAGCAAGAAAAGGAAATTATCGAAAAGGATATTCTTTGCTCAATTATTTTATGTTTTATAGGTGTGGGCAGGTAGTTACCTGGAGTTCCAGTGGGAAGTCGTGACCAGTAGGGTGCAGCAGGTCGGGTGCAACGACAAACACTCGCCAACAATGACATTGTCTAGTGATTGCGCCGTGTCACGAATTGGCAGAAGTTAGAATTCATGGGCCATTGGACTGGGTCCAAGTGACTTAATGGTCTACGAGCTAGCTCGCCTTGTAACCAGAAGGTTCGAACCCCAGTGGGGTGGGCTCGTACTGTGAAGAGTCCCAAATTAGGACGAAACAGCTGTCCAGTATTCCGAGGTTTTCCAATGGTTCTCTAACTAACGTCAGCTCATGATTAAATCCTGTAAACTAATCAAATCCCTACAAACACACACTTGAATATTAAGTAATTGGCAAATTATGAGTCTGAATTATGAGATGACCAGTTCACTCAATTAGCTAACCAGAAATCTGGGTTTAGAACTGAATCGGCTATCTGAGTGATATGTATCCACATATATATATATGTGTGTATGGTGATCTCTCTTTCTGTTTGCTCGCTTAGTCTGTGACCATTTCACTTTGATGAACCTGTCTCCTTTAGCAACATAACAATTTGGCGACGGGGAAAACCACTATTAACCACTCAGCAGCAGCAACATAACAATATGACGGGGAAAATTATGGATCCTTCTAAATTGGAATTATTGTTTGAACGACAAATGAAATTAATGGAAATGTTCGTCAACCAACAGACTGGTCCAGCTTCACCTTCAAGCAATCCGAACCATACCATGCTACCATCTGTCGACGGAATTGTGAATAGTATTTCACAGTTCAATTATAATCCAGATGCGAATGTCACTTTTGACACATGGTATCAACGTTATGAGGATTTATTCACTGTTGATCTCGCCTCACAAGACGATGCTTGGAAGGTGCGAGTGTTGTTACGTAAATTGGGTCCTGCAGAATATGAACGGTACTGCAACCTAATTTTACCCCAGAAACCACGTGACAAGTGTTTCGATGATACAATAAAGCTGCTGCGTGAACATTTTGGAGACCACTCCTCATTATTCAGTATACGTTATCGTTGCCTCAAGCTGGCAATGAATGAAAATGATGATTTTCTTACTCACGTTGGCACAGTCAACCGAGAATGTGAGAGATTTCGACTCAGGTCCTTAACAGATGATCAGTTCAAAGCCTTGATTCTCATATGCAGTCTCCAATCTCCTCGTTTCACAGATATCCGAACTCGACTGCTCAATCAGCTAGAACAAAATCCCAAGTTAACATTACATGACATAGCTGATGAATATCAACGGCTGATTAATTTGCAGAAAGACACACACCTGGTCGAATCAACACCTTCGAGAAGCTCTGATATTCATGCATTACGAAAGAGCAAAAATCTCTCATCATCCATCCTGACCCACCTTCTCCTAATGTTCCGCGGAAATCTACACATACTCGTCCAACTTCACAAATTACTGCAAAGAAGACCCCACCATCACCATGCTGGCATTGTGGCGCGTGGCACTTTGTAAAGTCTTGCCCATACAAAAATCATCGTTGCAGCAAGTGCAAAATCATCGGTCATAAAAATGGTTTTTGTCAGCCACGCAAACCCAGATATCATAATCCAGCAAAAGCTCAACAAAATGTTGGTCCTAAATCTCCAAGGAGATCATTGAGTCTACTCGCAACCTGTCAAGTCACAACACCAGGTATGCGGAAATATCTTGATCTTCAGTGAATGGTCATGATACACGTCTGCAGCTAGATACCGCCTCTGATATTACTGTTATATCAGAGAAACTTTGGAATAATATTGGCAGACCACCAATCGCAAATACTTCTCAGACTGCTGTCAGCGCCTGTGGTGGGCGCCTCAAACTAATTGGTGAACTCAAATGTTCTGTTTCCTTCCGCAATACCAAATTCACAGGAATTTGCTACGTCACCAAGAGTGATTTAAATCTTTTGGGACTTGATTGGTTCGATCGTTTGCATCTGGCTGATGTCCCACTAAATTCGCTATGCAATGCAGTCAAGAAGCATAAAATGTCAGACAATTCCGGACGAAGCCGAAGCCGCAAACCCAACAGGCAGACGAAACGACAGACGTCAACAACAAGCCCAAAGGCTCCAGATAAACCCCCAGGTAAACATCCTACTAATCATCAATCTTCTCAAAAGGGGAGGTGATATGTATCCACATATATATATATATGTGTGTGTGTATGTTGGTCTCTTTCTTTCTGTTTGCTGTCTTAGTCTGTGACCATTTCACTTTGATGAACCTGTCTCCTTTAGCAACATAACAATTTGGCGACGGGGAAAACCACTATTAACCACTCAGCAGCAGCAACATAACAATTTAGCGACGAGTATATAACACTGAGCTAAGTCAAACTGGGTACACCGTTGATGAGCTCAACCTCAAATGAGTGAAACGTCTGTCCAGTGTTTAGATTAATTCGATCTGGCTATCAAGATCTATTGGTTCATGTGGGCGGTATACAGAGCTATTCAGATCACACAAGACTTAGTAATATTGATCGCCAGTTATGCGCAGTCTCATTTTTTTAAAAAGTGAAGTTTCAAGACGGATTCTGAATGATTAGTAGTAAAATGTGGTTGCTTCTTATACGGAAGTTTTTCAAACCCACTTAACACAGATAATTAACCTCTGCTTAGCACAAAAAATGTCATACAGAACTAGATAAATAAGACAACTGACTCACTTCTTTAACACTGCGAGTATATTATTATTTAGTTTTATTCCCTTGGGTTCCAAAAGGAGCATAGGGCTTCAATAAAACATCTCCACTTTGTTCTATTTTCTAACATCTTTTTCAGATGGCTAGCCACAGGACTGCCCACAATCTCTCATCTCCTCCTCCCCACACGACCTCTTCCATGTCACCCTAGAATGATCCTGTCGTCGCTTTTCAATCGGATTCCATTTGACTGATGTCCTGCATTGCGTACAATCTCATTCGATAGCTTCCTCAGCATATCCCCAATCCATCCCTATTTTCTCGTTTATATTTTTTGAGCAATAGGCTCTTGGTTTGTTTGTCCCCACAGTTACTTGTCGTTGATTATTTCTGCCCAGACGGTTGATCATTTGACCTTCAGTATAGAGCCAACGAAGGCAGCTGTTGCTGGAAATCCTTTTCGTGACACGCTGGCCAAGTTTTTGACCCGTATGGATGGACGGTTTTCACATCGGTGTTGGAAATCCCAATCTTGTTCTTTATGCCGATTGACAGCAGAATATTTCCATACTGGTTTCAGGTTGATGAAGGCATGCATATCTTGCCTTGACGATTCCAACTGACTTTGACATCTTTATCCATTCTCAATTCCCGTAGTTGAAACGATGCTTCCTAGATAAGTGAAGGAGGTAGGCTCTGTTAAATCTCTCTGGTTGATGGTTATTGGTGCTGGTCGTCGCCGCTGTTCGTTGGTTGTGTTCATGACCTCCGTCCTCTCTATGTTCACCTATGGTCCTGACACAGAGAGTGCTAAACTGAATATTGTTTTGTTTAATAAGTTAGATTGTGAAACAAATAGGCAGAAAGAAATAGAGATGGATTGGCCATACGCTGAGGAAACCATCAAGTGACATCACTAGACAAGCCCTCGAGTGGAACCCGAAAGGGAGGCGGCGAGTTGGTCGTCCAAGGGTGACTTGGAGGAGATCATGCGAGAAGGAGATGAAAGCATGTGGACAGACCTGGAGCAGGGTGAAAAAGTTGTCAGAAAACCGAAGGCAATGGAGGTGCGCAGCTGAAGCCCTATGTTCCTCTAGGAACTAAAGGATACAATAATAATAATAAATTGATAAGTTAGATGATAATTCAAAATGATTATTTGTTCCGCCTGTTTAACTGATGGCAACAGATAGTGGACTTTCACTTGACAAGTTCGTAGTACTGTTGTAAAATTGCAATTTGAAAATAAGTAATATGTTTAAAGCACAGTGGTTAGGACTCTCGCCTGCCATGCACATGGGCCGGGATTCGATCCCCTGTCGACTCACACCTGATATCTATGGTCGGTCTGCGAAATTTGGCCTACCGATATCACATGCTGAAAATTCCATGCCTGTACCAAAAAACACGGTGTGGAATCAAACTAAAATCAAAATAAAATCAATAAAATTCTAGGATTACTGTCTGTATACAAATCTTGTAAGAAAATGAAAGCATTATTGATAATCTGAGTGTTGATGACCCTGATGTCGGGACTTTATTCAGAAGTTGGTGAAATCACTTCTTACTTTTAGAAAACACGAGATTCACAATGTACTTTTGCACACCCGTGTCTGAAGAATTGGTAGTGCATCTTGGTTTGACCCTTTAGTCTTTTAGAATGTATTGTCTGACAGTTTCTTAACATAGTATGTAGAAAGCACCTTAATAACAAAACAATGTCTCATTTCAACGATTTCAATTTCATAAGCTGGGTTACAGTTCGGTTGACTCATTTCTATTGGATTAAGAATCCTGATTAGACAGTCAAACAGAAAATGTAAGCATTTGAGTTTTCTTCTGATATGTACCCATATAATAGGTGTGTTTGTTTGACAGTTTGATATATTTTGCTATGTATATATGGATCGATATTCCATTATAATTAGCCAATCATGTTAAGACTGTCTATTGATTTGTTCATTTTGAATATTCGCTCACACACTTGTTCGGACATTCATATATATTTTTGCTCTCACACTCTTGTGGGACATATTGATTCTCCTTGTGTTTGGAAAATAGAAGTATCATCGCAAACCTAGTGGTCTTCTGATTTCCGTCTTTCTTGCGTCAGGACTATTAAATTCTCGACCAGTACATAACAATAATTTGGCGACGAGTACATAATACATCTCCGAAATCTGCTGAAATAACCAATCACCAAGTGAAAAGACTAAATGAATGTGGTGCATTTAGCACCGACATCTCTTTTCAGAGATTCATTAATTTCATCATGTGACGCAATATATTCATCTATTTTACTCTGTATGTTTATTTGTGTGTCTGAAACTATCCTTTACCCAAATATAATCCTATGAACTTCACAATAAGAGGGATGGATATTCATAAGAGGATTAATTTCAGACTTGTGGTAAGTATTTTGAATAATTCGGAAAGAAAAGTGTTTCTTTAAAATCCTGCTAGACATTCAGTACTCGCTAGCAATCGAAAAACAGTCGGGTAACTTAGCTGTGAAGCGGCAAGTGTTTTTTTGGAGGCTTAAATGTGTAGCAACCATTAGATGAACCTTTTTCATGGTGTTGTTGCATCATATGGAAAAAACTTTTATTCCATTCATAGATAACATTTTTAGGGATAGTTTCTAATTGATATAAGCTTCTGGAAACCTCCACAAAAGCAATAACCGTCTCTTCTGACTACCTTGATAGTGATCAGGTTTTAATCCTCTTGTTCATTTGTACTAACTAATACAGATCGCTCTGCTGTCTTGATTTATTACCCTTCGACCGAATGACATGATTTTTACTGCTAGAGGAATATGGTCTGTGTATTTTTTTTAACTCCTTTACGTTCCCAGTGTAATACAGGGCTTCAAGCTAGAGCTGTGAAGTTTCGTTATCATAGGTGTTTATTTTTACGGGATGGGGTTGCTAGCCCCACACCCAACCCTCCCTTTTATCAGTCTTATCATTGGCTTAGCGAGGTAAAAGAGTGCGTCGGCCATGGATAGAACCACAAACTAGAAGACATGCAAGTGAAAAGCAACAAGTTGTCAGAAGAAGCATCCAGAGAAGACAGGACTTCAGGTGAGCATGGAGAAGACAGAAGCGATGAAGATTTCTGGCCAGAGTTAGCACCAACAACAACAGACAACAATCAGCCAGCATCATTGGAAGGAATCTGAAAGAAGCAACCTTCTTTACCTACCTACCTACCTATCTGGGAAGCATCGTTTCAACTACAGGCGGACGGAACTGTCGAGGATATCAAATCGAGGATCGAGAAAGCAAGATGAGCTTTCATCTCTGTCAAGTCTGTGTCGAGGTCAACAGCACTCAGCATGAATACAATGAGATCCGAATTTTTAAATCCAATGTGAAGTCAGTGCTACTTAACATACGGATCAGAGACTTGTCGCCGCACCGCGTCATGTAGGGCACTTCAAACAAACTTCACACCTTCATCAACAGCTGTCCTTCCTCAATACTCAAGATCAGATGGCCAGCGAGAAAAGATCAGTAACAGGATGGGACCTCTGGGAGCGAACCAACCCAGCAGGAAGCGACTGTGCAAGAAATATGCAGGGAGAAATAGAGTTGGATTGGCTGATCGAACTGAGAAAACAAACCATCGAGTGAGTGACATCACACTTCAGGCCATCACTTGAGTGGAACCCGAAGAGGAAGTGTCGAGTTGGTCGTCAGTGCGAGGCTGACATGTAGGAGGCGGTGATGTGATGAGGGGATGGAAGCATGTGGGCAGAGGTGAAGCCAAATGAAGACGTTGGTGGAGAACCGAACGCAATGGAGACATGCAACTGAAGCCTTTTGCTCCTCTAGGAGTTAAAGGAAACAATAATAATAATTCTTATCTATGCATATTTTTATAACTTAATGCTTTCCTATCAATCGTTTTTTGTATACTGTTCAAAGTAAAACAGTGGCAAAGAAATAATAAATTGGCAAAACATACATGAAAAAGACTGTATATTAAACTTCTTTATTGGATTAAGGCGCGCAAATACACATAAACAGTTTATAAAAAGCGCCCCGTTTAGGCAAAAGGTTATAATTATTCATGTCAATTTAGTTTGACACTAATACCGAATACATTGGTCGCATTAATGATAAGAACAGACTTCCGTATAGATTAATAATAGTAGTCAGACAAATAAATTTCCAGCCTTTTGATGCATACTTAAAACCCACTCAAAGTGTGACATTTAAAGTTGCCTTGGTAAAAGAAGTACAGAAAAAAGAATAATTGCACACATGCAGGACTTATTCTATGAGTTCTAATGTTCTTTAACAATCAATACCAGTGTACATAACAAACTTCACTTTAGAGGAATATACAAATTTACTAATAAGGAAAACTTTCACTGGTATGCTACAGTAAATTCCCTGATGTAAATCGAAGTATAACTCATAATATAATATTTACGGACGCATATGCATTTTTAAATATTCTTTCACTTTTTTTCAACACACATGGACAGAGTTCTCTTGTGTGTGTGTGCATGTATGCATATGTAAAGGGAAACCTCTGTCTATCGATGGCTCATTGGTAGAATACTGGCAAACCACACACATGGTCCGGATTCGATTCCCGGCCGACTCACTCCCGAACCTCATCGACTCTGTGGTAAGCCCATGAGGCTAGCAACCTTACCCTGTGAAAAGAAACACAACTGCTACTGAAGATTCAAGGCTTAAGACTGAAATCGAATGTGACAAAATAGGGGAATCCATCACCAGTAAACAGTCTACTGACTAATTAGTAATTCACCCGAGTCTAGTTGCTGTCCAGTATTATACTAAGTGGCACGTTAACTATGTGGTTATTGAAAAAATCCCTCAGCAATATGTTTTCTCTTATTTGAAATCTTCATTCAGTCTTGTAGATGTCTGACAGTTAGTCACGACGGTGTTGTTTTACAAATGCATCCCCTCGGTACAAATAAAGTACTTTGTTGATTGTATGTGTTTCTTAGCTTATTTGACGATACTGAGTAACTCTGTAGTAACCTGAAACTTTGCAAGACTAGTATTTCACTGAAGTATGATCATTTCCATTGTAGATTAGCCCTATGCAATCACTATTAGTTACATTCATTTTGAAAAAGTGGGATGAAAAACAGTCAACTTTGATGTTGAAACAGCATCATAAATTAGCATTTCGTATACGTGTACGTGTACGCGCTTTCGCACCTTTTCAAAAAAACTGAAATTAAAGCATTCAACACTTTATTACTATTATTTCCTTGGTCTTCTAGAGGAACATGGGGCTTCAGCAGTACACCTTCATTTCATATTGCTCTCAGCAGCCTTCTTTAGCTGGTTTCAGGATTGCCCATAAATTTTTCATCTTTATCTCATAAAATCTTCACCATATCATCCTGGGACCCAAGCTCAACTCGTTGTTTCTCCCTTGGGTTCCACTGGAGTGATGGTCTGGTGCATGATGCCACCCAACTGTCACATCAGAGTATATTCAATCCGTTTTCACTTCTTTCTGTATATTTTTTGCCTTGATGACAGTTTACTGGTTAGCCCGTTACCTCGCACAGCTCCTTGCTACTAATACTTTCTTTATGAGTGGACATCAGTTAAAGAACCTGTGGAGAACCTGGGAGTACTAGACAGCTGCTTCATCATCAGCACGCACCCATCCCACTGGAGTTCGGACCACCCAGAACCTTCTGGCTGCAAGGCAAGCTAGCTCGTAGACCACTAAGCCGCTAGGACCCAATCCAGTGACCCATGAATTCTAACTTCTGCCAATTCACGACATCGCGTGACCATTACGCAATGCCTTCTTCGATGAGTTACTGCCTCACCTACAATCCGGTGGGTGCGTATTGCTAAAGAGTCACAAACTAGGGGGAAATAGCTGTTGATGGAAACTTCCATCCAATCAGACAAGATCCCTACAAAACCAGTACTTGAAAACTAGTACCTTTTGTCCATCTGGTCTTCAGTACCGAGCTAGTGTAGGAAAGTGTTCAAGAAAGTCTTTGGTAGCCTGTTGTCTCTGAACAATATAAAAGCACTAAGTGACTTGGCATCATCGTTAAAGATCCAAATTTTATTCCATATGCAGAGTGTGGAAGATTTCAACACGAATTTCGGATTAATGAATGCTTGTCTTGCTTTACCGATTCTGACTGCCTTTAACTCCCAAATCTGTGATGTCTGTAGTTGAAACAATACTGCTTAAGTAAATGAAAGAGATAACATTCAGGAATGCATAAACAGCTATTAAAAATTTCCACGAGATACTATAGAATGAACTGTACAAAAAGTGAAGGTAGAGTAATATTTGTCTGAAAGCGAAAGAATTTTGGTGTTTAACCAAACTTATGAACATTTTATTTTGATAAGTAATTGAAGTATGCTGCAAGCGTGTCGTCAGGAATTATAAAATATATAGTAGTTTCGATATCTGAGGATGAAGGAGTCTCAGAGACTTTTGATTGATCTATGTTGTGTTGAAATTGGTCGTTTAGTGTTCAGAAAGGCCTAAAAATGATCAAAAGTCTGCACATGAAATAATTAGGAATTTTCAAGTGTTGGTTTGTAGGGATTTGATTGATTGGTTACAGGATTTCATCATGAGCTGATTTCGGCTAGCGAACCATTGGAAAACCTAGGTGTGCCGGACAGTTGTTTCATCCTATTTTGGGACTCTTGAGCAATACGCACCCACCGGGGTTGGAACCCAGGAGATTCTGGTTACAAGGCGAGCTAGCTTGTAAACGGTTAAGTCACTGGGATCCGATCAAATGGCCCATGAATTCTAACTTCTGCCGATGACTAGGGGTCGCGCTATGTCATGAATTGGCAGAACTTAGAATTCATGGGCCATTGGATGGGTCTCAGTGACTTAATGGTCTACGAACTAGCTCACCTTGTAACCAGAAGGTTCTGGGTGGTTCATACCCTAGTGAGGTGGGTGCGTAGAGTCTCAAATCATGATGAAGCAGCTATCTAGTACTCCCAATTGGTTTTCTGATGGTTGTCTAACCAATGTCAGCTCATGATGAAATCCTGTAACCAATCATGAATTTTCTTTCATGATAAGTAGTTTTATCAGTTGATATACTCTTTTGTGAAAGAGGAGTCTGTAATATTTCTGTTTTCAAAAGTTGTTAGTAGCTCAAACTTTTCCTCTAATGATATATCCAACAAGTGTCAACAGTACACACTGAGAATTTTGTATGGCCTAGAGTTATACAAATTGTTTAGATCTGACAGTAATAATAATACCTATTTTTCACGACACAGTTGATTATTTTTCTCAGTAAAGTTATGCAGATGGAGAGATTAACTGTGGTCTTTTACGTCCGCGAGAATTCTCACATGATTTTTAAGGATATGAAAAATTTTAGAATACTGAAACTCGTAAGGGGTGAATACATCCATTTTATTAAGAACGACGTTATGTCACTTCATCAATGTTCTCCAATTATTGATTATCACCATTTCGTTAGCACAATGGTTAGGACTCTCGTCGATCATGCGAATGGTCCGAGGTTCGATCCCCTGCCGACGCACACCTGATATCAATGATCGGCCTGCGAAATTTGGGCTACCGATATCCATGCTGAAAATTCCATACTTGTGCCAAAAATACAGTGTGGAATCAAGTTGTAATCAAAAATAAAAAAATAAAATAAAATTTTGAGGATTTCATATAGACAGTCTTATGTTGAGCAGTAATCGACTCCATTTGAATCTCTGGTGATTATATAAAAATTCATCCACTTTTTATATTGCATCAATACATGTGTACATAAGGAAAACATATTAGTTACTGGGTTTCATCATGAGCTGACATCGGTTAGAGAACCACTGGAAAACCAACATTAAGTACTGGACAGATAACTCATCCTAGTTTTTGACTCTTTAGCGGTACGCACTTGCCTACACAGTTGAAACCCAGAAACTTTGAGTTATAAGACGAGCTATCTCATAGACTATTATTTATTTTCCTTCACGTTCCCCAGTGGAACATAAGGCTCCAAGCTAGAGGCTTGAAGTTTCTGTAGAAGTGTTTATTTTACAGGATGGGGTTGCTAGCCTCATACCCAACCTTCCCTCTTTACCAGCACTATTTCTGGAGTGCGTCTGTGTCCAGGGATCGAACCCTAGACCATGTACATGGTCGGCGAGCGTCCTAACCGCTATACCACTGACGCACATGAATTCCAACCACTGCCAGCTAGTTCACAACATACCGCAACCACTAGCCATTGTCATCGTTGGCAAGTATTTGTTCTCACACCCACCCTGCTGTACCCTACTAGTCACGACATCCCACTAGAACCCCAGATAACTACTTAGCTGAATAGGGCCAGTCGCAGTAAACATCTCATTAATATTCTAGTGTCGTTTTGTAGGGATTTAATTGATTGATTGGTGGATTTCATCATGAGCTGATTTCGGCTAGAGAACCATTGGAAAACCTAGGAGTACCAGACAGTTGTTTCATCTTATTCTGTGACTCACAGACTACACGGACTACATAGAGAGTATACTACAGTTGTTTATGAAAACGTGAACGGAGGTTGGATAAAACGCTTCTGAACTGAAAGTTCAAGTTTATCCTTTAAGGACTGCTAAGGTTATGCCAGCATGAAGAAAATGTAGACGAAATCCTTTCGAACGACTTGGTTAAACTTTATATATGACTGTGAAAGAGATCTTTACCAATGCAATAATATGCTCCAGAATCAATCTATTGACTCTTCTATGCTCTCTTTCTGGCAACCATACTGGGAAGTGTTCATGAACACGTCTAGATTATGTGCTGCTGGTACATCCTATGTACTTAGCCTCACAGGAGCGAGTGAACTGAAAAGTGCATACTGTCAAGTCATTTAGATTGTTGGGACATAAAAATTTAGATAAACCTAGACAAACTGTATTGCATTCACCTGCATGTAATCACACAATAGGTGGGGTTGGACAGTGTGGAAGTATTAAAAAGTAATATAGTCAGGTGGAGAGACAGAGAGATTAATCACTAAAGCTTTGTTTGTCGACTCAACACCGCACACGTGCCATCGGAATGACGCAACACCTATACCGGAGATAGGGAAAGTGGCAGTGACAAACAAACGGATTTTGGAGAGACCGGAAGAGAAGAAATATATGCAAGGTAAATTTTGAAGCCTTGTGACTACACCGATATGATTATGATCAATAATTCCTGCTCAAAATGTCATCCAGTCGTTAATACTGAATCACTGCGAGATATCTGTAACAAACTTATCTAGCATGGAATTATATTGTAACACAGTGTTCAAGTTGTATACTTACCCTAGTCTTTGACGTTTTTGTAAATAACAGGATCTGTGGAGAAGGTGAGTCGTAGAGATTCTAAACAGACGGATTTGAAGAACGTTACCAAGTGCATCTCCTTTGAATTTCAGGTTTGCAGTTGGCCGTTTTTTCATTGTAACCAGGTTTCATGGAGGACTTATCTTTACCTTCACAGGTTGGATATCCATTTTTGATTTGAGACTTTCAGAAGGATTCCAAACCCTTACTGAATTTGTTTTTGGCGAAAAAAAACTGTGCGTCATTTTCTTAGACCAGTGTAGTTAAGCAAATCTAGTGATTTAACAAGTATTTTTCCGCTATAAGCGTCATACTGCCCTGTAGTTCATCAATCAGTTCACAAAAGTGTCCATCAATAAATCGTATTACTGTGAAGCGTTGGCCGCACAGCAGTTAGGACGCACATGGTCAGGGGTTCGATCCCCGGCCACCGACGAGGCACTCCTTTACCTCGCTAAACTAGTAATAAGACTGGTAAAGAGGAAAGGTTGGACATGAGGCTGGCTAGCAACCCCATCCGGCAAAAATAATCACCCCTGCGCTACAGAAACTTCAAGCCACTAGCTTGAAGGTGCCCTATGTTCCACTGGGGAACGTGAAGGAATCGAAAAAAAGTAACTGTGAAGCAACAATCTTTTAAATTAGTAAAAATATTTTAAAATAACTTTGACTCATTAACCACTAGGCGCATAACTGGAATTACGCCTTTTTAAGAAAAAAAAAGTTATAGTGCTGAGTAATCTCCAACTAAATGTGAACAGTCATTTAGATTGAATAAATAAATAACGACGACCTTTTGAAAAAAAAGAGAAAAGAAAAGAAAAGGTAGGAAGAAACTGTTGACAATAAATAAAACTGTCGCTTCGCTACTTCTAATTCTCCGTCTTCTTTTCGCATAACAGAATTAATTAGACGTTGACTTACACAAGCGTACACACAGACTAACACAACTACCACAGTTCATACATGTTACCTACGGTCGTATTAGCAGTCGTTACTGACGAGGAGAAAAAAGAAGAAGAAGTGAAACTCTTAAAATTCTTGATAGTCTGTCATCTATTCTCTCCGAAAATTTCTTAATAAAAAACATAGAGAAGATATATATTCGGTAACACTACTTTTATTTTTGTCTACTGGGAGATTTTATGTACAGTAGAAACACACTCAAACACACACACATATATATATACACACACGAAAAGAAAATCCCCAGCAAAACTATTTATAATGCCCTTTCTTAAAAAAATAGAAGAACACATAAACTTGATGCCTATTTAAGGAGTGATTTATGTCCAGTGTGTATTTCACACGCACGCATTAATGACGAAAGCTTTGTGCGTGTGTGTGTTTGTGTGTTAAAAACGGTAGCCACCTATTTTATTTCTCAACAAATGTAGTTTCTTTGTGTGTATGCATGTAAGCTGTATTAAAAAATGGCGCCATAACAGAGGTTTTGAAGACTTTTTAAGGTTAACTTATTGTATATGTAACACATAGGAAGTGTAACTGTTTGGCGCCACTTAACATGTCAACAGCCTACTATGCTTCCTGCTATGCGTTTAAACATGGATGGGGTCATATGTTTTAAAGTAGGATGGGGCGGTGGGGTATTTAGTTTTTAACTTTATAGTATTCAAAAGGTATTTAATATAAGTGTTATCAGCATCAGCAAAAAACAAAACTGATCGTCAGTCAACAGCATGATGATAATCTGATTGTGGCATTTTTCTTTGGTGTTGTTTTCAGTGAAAACTTTTGTAACCTCTACTCTTTCTCTCTCTCTATCTATCTCTCTCTGTATGTGTCCCTTTTTTTTCTTGTTCACCCTAATCCACCCTTACACCCTTAAATCATACAAAGATGATCTGAGAAATAATTTAGTTTAAAAGAAAACAGACCAGTTAGTCGAAATCTTGTTATCACTAAGTGGATGAAGTCAGTGGTCAGCTGTCATACCACCTCTCTCTGTGACTGTCCTAAAAAAAAAATTTGAAGCTGATTAGCAGGCGCGTGTTGCAATAAATGTCATCACAGAAAGACATAATAAACTATTATGATTCCCATTCTTCTTCTTCTTATTATTATTATTATTATACAAGGAGATTAACACCGTCGTCTCTGTTTTGTTTTCATTTTTCAAGAAAGGTGTGTGTATCATTGTTAATTAAATTCAACTTTTAAACATTCCTTTTTCCCTCTTCTTCTAATCAAAATAAATGACTAGTGCAGTGTATAGGAAAGTTAAACATTCACAGAAAGTGAATTTGTTATTTGCGTTTTAAACGCAGATATTTAAATTATATTTGATTTTTACGTGTTGATCATGGATTGATATCAGTTAGAGAACCATTGAAAACCAACTGCTGTTTCATCCTGGTTTGCGAGTCGTCGTCGGCAGTACGCACCCGCCAACACGGTTCGAACCAAGGACCTTCAGGTTACAAGGCAAGCTAACCCGTATACAATTCAGCCACTGGGATCCGATCCAATTCAATGGCCAGCGCATGCATGAATTCTAACTCCTACCAATTGGTGATTTGGCGTGACCTCAACCATTGTCGTTGGTAGGGACATCCATCCACACACGTGACATCTAATTGGACCTCATTGGTCACGACTATTCACTAGAACTTAGGAAACTCCGACATGTAGCAAGTTAATCACTAGCGAGCATCAGATTAATTCTCTGTAGTTTGGTTGGAATTCCAGTGGGTGTGTGCTGCCGATGATTCCCAAACTAGGATGAAACGGCAGCTGTCCAGTACTACCTGGTTTTCGATGGTTCTCTAACTGATATCAATCCGTGATCAACTCGTAAAAACATAACAAACCCTTACAAACCAAACTATAGAGAATTAAATTATATGAAACAAAGTGTGCTTCAGCTACCAGCTAGCTAAACCTAAATCATACGGATATATATAGACTTATTAGTCTCCCTTGACGTGAAATGTTAGCCAGCATAGGATGAGGTTAGAAAAGAGTGACTGGTGATCATACCAAAACCTGACATCAGTTCAATAAAGAGTTTGGCAGTTAGTTTGAGTGAGTCATGTAGGGTGTAGGTGTAAGCGCTGTCCGGTTGAGAGTTGCGGTCTTTGGGATGCTAAGAGTCATTGGCTGAAGGCTATTGATGCAGAAGTGTTCAGTCGTTATGATCTTCAATGTCAATTATATACCAATATTTGATTTCATGTTGCTATTCTACTACTTTGTCCCAAAATGGAATGTGGTAACTTGAAGTGCTGCACTTCTGTGCTAGCCTCTATGTGGAAACTCAATCAAACAGTCAGTTAAGATTATTATTATTATTATTGTTCCCTTGGGCTCCTAGTGAAACATAGGGCTTCAACTGCACGTCTCCACTTGCTTCTGTCTTTTGCTGTACCTTTTCACCTGCATCCATGTTAGTCCCTTGCCTAGATTACTAGCTCGCTAATTTTTTAGCCGGTCCCAAGCCCGGATAAAGAGGGAGGGTTGGGACATGGTGCTAGCAACTACACCCCCAAAACTAAACCAAACCTCTACAGAAACTTCAATGCACAAATATATTAAAAATTCTAAATATATAAACAGTAACCTTATTTTTCGCTGGAATCAGGGAAGTGAAATAACGCAGGCTGATGAAAGCCTTCGAGAAGCCAGTCAGCCGATGTGCTTTCTTTCGATGAAAGCAAAAATAAGGATGGGAACGTGGAATGTTCGTACAATGTACGAAACCGGCTGGTAAGGCTTCCCAGGTAGCCGCAGTCAGTTGAGACACTGATGTAATTTGGCTACAAGATTCTTTGATACAACTTGGTATAGTGACAATCAGCAGAATAAAGTTGGTTTTTAAAGCCAAGTAGTATTTTAGAATCTCAGTGAATGAGGGAGGGATTGCCCTCCGTCAGTCGAAACAAGTCTTCTACAATTTTATTTCCGTAAATACAAACAGGCTATCTGAGCAGCCTTTCCAGTTTCGTACATTGTACGAACATTCCAGGTACCCATCCTTACTTTTGCTTTCATCGAAAGAAGGCACATCGGCTGACTGGCTTCCCGAAGGCTTTCACCAGCCTGCGTCATTTGACTTCCCCGATTCCAGTGAAAAGTAAGGCTATTGCTTATGGTTTTAGAATTTTTAATATGTTTGTTCGTTGAAGTTTCTGTAGCGATTTGGTTGAGTTTTGGGGGGTGGAGTTGCTAGCACCACGCCCGAACCCTCCCTCTTTACCCGGGCTTGGGACCGGCGAGAAAACTAGTAAGCTAGTAGCCTAGCAAGCTAGTATCTGGCGAGGCGTCAATCACCATCAACGGGAGGGATTTGAAAGAGGTTACTTCATTCACTTATCTAGGGAGCATTGTCTCAACTACAGGAGGAGCGGACGAGGATGTCAAATCGAGAATCGGGAAGGCGAGAAACACACTCATCAATCAGCCTGAAATCAATCTGGAAATCTTCGTCACTCAGCCAGCATCAACAACAAAATTCGGTCGGATTTTCAATACAAACAACGTCAAGTCAGTCAGTTCTTCTATACGGATCAGAAACTTGGCGGGTGGGTCACAAAGAATATTTCCAAAAGGCTGCAGACCTTTATTAACAACTGTCTTCGCTCTATACTGAAGATCAGATGGCCGGAAAGAATCACCAACAAGGAATTATGGGAACAAACAAAGCAGGAAAGAAAGAAAGAAAGAAAGACTGCAGAATAATGACTACCACACTCAAAGAGAGCAGCAGACACGAAAATTATCTACTCCTGACAAGGGGAAGTAGTGACAAAAAATGCAAAAAAAACGGGACTCAGTTGAGGCTCCTTAATTCGAATGGGTACAACTGTGGCAAACTGCTTCTATTATAAAGTCGTCCACATCATGACACTTATTGGCATGATGGCAGAAGTGAAGAAACTCACATTCTCTGGGTACTATTGTAACAACAGAAGACAAGGGCCAGGCAACAGATCCTTAATTTAGGAAATCAAGAGATATTTTCAGATTTTCATTTACATTATTATAGATTATTGTAAGCGTCAGACGGTGGGAAACGAGAAGACAGGAATATCCTGGACCGACGTGAAGAACCTAGAAGACCTGCATTTCGCGCGTGGATGATTTATGTTTGATGTCATACACAATCGAAGACTTACAAGCGAAAACCGACAAACTGGTCGAAGAAGCAGCAAAGACAGGACTCCAGGTAAACATAGACAAGACGGAGGTTATGAAAATAACCAACCAACAACAGCAACAACATCCAACGTCAATCACCATCAACGGGTGATTTGGGATTTGAAAGAGGTTACTTCATTCACTCACTTATCTAAGGGGGCATTGTCTCAACTGCAGGAGGAGCGGACGAGGATGTCAAATCGAGAATCGGGAAGGCGAGAAACACACTCATCAATCAGCCTGAAATCAATCTGGAAATCTTCGTCACTCAGCCAGCATCAACAACAAAATTCGGTCGGATTTTCAATACAAACAACGTCAAGTCAGTCAGTTCTTCTATACGGATCAGAAACTTGGCGGGTGGGTCACAAAGAATATTTCCAAAAGGCTGCAGACCTTTATTAACAACTGTCTTCGCTCAATACTGAAGATCAGATGGCCGGAAAGGATCACCAACAAGGAATTATGGGAACAAACAAAGCAAGAACCAATCGCCAACCAACAAATATGCAGGAGAAAGTGGAGATGGATCGGACACTCGCTGAGGAGACCGCTGGGTGACATCGCGCGCCAAGCCCTCGAGTGGAACCAGGCCGAAAGGGAAGCGGCGTGTGGGACGTCAGTGCAAGGGTGACATGGAGGAGATGGTGTGAAGAGGAGTTGAAAGAATATGGATTAACATTGATGCAAGCGAAAAGTATAGCAGAAGACAGAAGAAAATGGAGACGTGCAGTTGAAGCCCTATGTTCCACTAGGAAACCCAAGGGAACAATAATAATAATAAATACAAACAGGTCATGATAGTTTGACGTAAATTTCGTCCCTATGTTTGTCGATGCTGCAATGGGTAGAGTGAATTTAACCCCTTTTGAATATCTGCTTTTTCACATTCTTACACACATGAACATTTTCCGCATTTCTATTAAATTTGAGTTAAATGTACGAGAAGTCAAAGAAAACATCGATCACATTGTTTTTTTTTTGGTTTTCAAAACTAGACAACAACTCATTTCTTCATCTGGTTACTACAATTAGAAGATAATTAAAACAAGCCGTTGAGAAGTGCATGCGCACTTGGTGTATTGGCGTTTTGATGATTAAGCTTCAGAGTTTTAGATAACTAGCTCTGATTATGTAAAAGTCTATATAATGTTTAAGCATAAAACTTAGGCACTGTGGTAGATAGAGTATAACTCCATTACGGATAAGATTATATTTTGATAAATCACAAAGTGTTTTTTGTTGTACAGTAATATTTACTGATGACCACGTTTTGAGCACAAATTATTACTCCCCATAATCATATCTAATCACTCATAAAAACTACTTTTTACTTCATTTATATACATGGAGAGAAATGAGTGAAACTGGGGGTTAGACATTTGAATAAAAATTAATATAATAATAATAATATGAGTGTTATTCATCAAATACATAACATAACATAACAATTTCGCTTTATTCCAGAAACAGTACTTGTGGTACAGTGTGGAATTTTCAGCACATATCTACAATATTGCATCTAATTTCATCGTACATTTAAAAGGAGTATTATAAAAAAAAATAAAAATATAATAAAAAAAAAGAAACAGAAATAACCAAAAAAAATGCAAATAAAAATACTGAGTAAAAAAGAAGATCAACACAAATAATGAAAAAAAATATTTCAGTATTAGTTAGTGGAAGCTACGATATGTGTATGCGTGGTGAACAGTAACAGCTATAATCATACGGGAAATTATGAGATGTTCTTAAAAAAATGTTTATAGCCAAGATGATCAGTTAATTTGATTGAACAACACTAAGCAATCATAAGATAAACATTTCAGGTTTTTTTTTTGTCAGTACTAATGCGGTTGTTTGTAGTGGCAGTGTGAGGAATCATGCATAATACAAAATTTTTAAGATGGTGATAGTGGCAATAACAAACAAGATTGTCAGTTAAATAGTGCCGAACAAAGAACAACCACAAAACTAATGTTACATGATGGTTAATGACGGGACAATTTTTAATAATCATAGTGATAATATAGTCGGACCCAGTAGATGTACAAAGAAGGAATAGAATAAAGAATAAAAATGTAAGCCAATGATAATAATTTTAAGCAGCTAAGTATGTTTAAGAAGGTTGTTCACTATAGAGTACAAATAAGAGAGTGTAAGGGGGAAAAAACAAGGGCCAAAATTATGTTATTAACAACAAAGCAAGTCATAGGTTTCACGCCTAACATTGTCTCTGTCACTTAGAACACGGGCCAAATATGGTATCGTTGAGTTCCTATACTTGGTTGTGCGAGCATATATTATTTTATACTGATTTCTGGTTCTACCTGATGAGATGCAGGGAGAGAGTTGGGAATAGAGGGGGTGTTGGGGGTCAGAGAGTATGGTTTTAGACCATTTCTCACATGTATTCAGATGCTTATCCACTAATGTTGTGACGAGCTGACTGAGTTTTACACCGCTAGTCCTGCTAACTACCTTCAACATCCTTCTCAGGATGGTATAATCCTTTTTCAGTAACCCAGGAAAGACTAACGGGGAACAGTAAAGTAGAATAGGTAGGATACGAGAGTTGACAAATTGTGTAAGCAGAGGTTGAGGGACTCCAGTTAGTCTGAGTTTCTTAATGTAGTAGGTTAGACGAAACACTTTCTTGGAAATCATTTGGATATGAGATGACCAAGTAAGGTCGGAAGATATAACTAATCCGAGGTATTTTGCATTAGACTTTGTTTCAATTATAGTCCCCTCGATTCTACAGACATCATGAGTGCTTACTAGTGTTTGTAGATCTCGTTTATGCCTAAAGGAGAAGTCGACAGTCTGGCATTTTGAGGGATTCAGCGTTAGGCCATTTATTTTAGACCACTGACTGATGTCCGACAGGAAGCTATTTAATTTGAAGCAGTCTGACTGAGACTTAACGGGAAGCGAAACAGTCAGGTCATCTGCATATTTGACGAAGTTGATTTCGTCTGAGAGAGGTAAGTCATGTAAGAAGAAGGAAAAGAGAAACGGCGAGAGAACAGCACCCTGAGGAACACCAGCTTCAGTAAGCAAAGGAGAGGAAGCTACACCATTATATACCGTGTACTGCATCCTATTGGAGAAGTAAGAGTGCAGCCAGTTGATAGCCCAGGACTCAGTTTGTGTAAGGCTAAGCTTGTTTAACAAAAGGCCTCTAGGTACAGAGTCAAAAGCAGATGTGTAATCAAGGAAAGTACAACGGACATACTTGGCCCCTTTGTCTAAGGAGGATACAATGTTGTGATGAAACACAGCAGCAGCATCCAAAGTACTTCTACCCTGTTTGTAAGCAAACTGCTTTGGATCATTTGAGAAGCTTAGGGAGGGAATGAGTTTTTGTAAGAGTAATTTCTCCATCAGTTTCAAGAAAGGAGAGGTAATGGCAATTGGTCTAAACTTAACACTATCTCCAGAACCAGACTTGGGTACAGGGATGATTTTAATATCTTTCCACAGAGAAGGTACATTATTATTAGAAAAAGAAGTATTGAAAATGCTTGTAAGTGGGTTACTTAAAATATCAGCACATTTCTTTAAAACAATGGCAGGTATACCATCAGGGCCTAGACTCTGGGAAGGTTTAAGAGATTTCAAACATTTAAGAACATCAGAAGTATTGAAACGATGAAAGTCACTGGTCGTGTTATTAGTTAAATTGAAGGCAGAAAGGACATTTGGAGGGCGGATGAAAGATCTATTGAGAGTATTTACATCAATAGAAGAGGCAAAATTATTATGCTTACCACAACCAGTAATTTCTCTAAAAAGCTTCCATATGTTTTCTGAGGTTTTACAAGATAGTATTGTTTGATTATAAATGTTGTTTAGTCTCTTGATTTCAGATTTAATTTGGGTGTTTATCTTCTTAAGACCAGATTTATTCTTTGTCTTGTACAGCTTCTCTTTTTCTCTACGAAGTTTTTTGAGATGAGGGGAAGAAAAACGATCCATTCTTTTGAAAATTATCTGTTTTGGACAGCATATATCAAGACAGAATTTAAGATAGTCAGTCAAATTGGAAATAGTATCATCCAGTTTGTGTTCGTTGAAAAGTTCCCAGTTAGTGTCATTTAGCATACATCTTAGTTTGAGCATATTTTCTTGTGAGTAACACCTTTGCTGTGTTCTCTTGGACAGATTTGAGAAGATATTAAAGTGAGATCTGCTGTATATCTTAGGTAATATCCGAATAATACAATGATCTGAGTTCATGATAGGAGCACGTCGGCGTACTTCATATATTTCCTCATCATTAATGAACACCAGGTCAAGGGTTTTATCAAGTCGAGTAGGGAATTTAACAATATTGGCATGACCTAATGATACGAGGAAAGAACAATCACAGCAGTTAAAATCTCCTGTGACAACTGATAAAGAGTTTTCAAGATGTGTAACGGCGAATTCAGTGAATTCATCAGCAAAATCAGATAGATCAGATGCAGAACAGCCAGGAGTAACATAAATGTTAGAGATGAAGACGTATTTGAATTTGGATAAGTGTTTCGGGCGGCATTTGACCGTTATACAATCAATAAAGTCATTAGAGTAAGAAAAACATACATTATTTGAAGTTGACCATTGAGAATGAATGAAAGTTGCAACACCTCCACCTCTTTTCTTTCTGGAGCATAGTCGATCTTGTCTAAACAATGTAAAACCATTTAGGGAAACCAGATTGTCATCATAGAGTTCATGGAGCCATGTTTCTTGTAATGCAACAATCGCCGTATTGTGATAAGTATCAGATGATAAGAGAGACTGGAGATGCATAATTTTGTTGGGAAGTGAACGGCAGTTTGAAGTGACAATAACAGGAATGGTTGTACGATATAAAGGTGTCTGTTTAAGTGCACGCTGCCAGCCAGCATGATGTTTTCTCTTAGATTTATTAGATGCATTATTAGTTGCATGAAAGTCATATGGTTTAAAACGTTTAATGAATGAATTACTGTATTTTATGCGATTTGTGATCATATTTTATTAAAATTAGGAATGAAAACATGACTTATTAGATGCAATATGTAGATGCACGAAAAAGGTAGCCCAGATGTCAAACAGGCCGCCAAAATACAATCAGACGGGAAGTACAATGAGTGTTTTTATAGTCAAAATGAGTAGCTTCTTAGAATGTTAAAATGTACGTGAATTGAAATAGATTTTAAGATTATTTATTATCCTGATTGGTGGTAATAATATCTTCCATGTCTCTGGTATTTGCATTGAGTCATTTCGATTGTGCATGTGTTGGGTGTAGACTGGATGAACATGGATTCAGTAATCCACCTCTCTCTCTCTTTCTCTCCACCTACCTACACTACTTCTTAGAATTTTAACCCTCTCCCACCCTATTGTATGGTGGGTGGGATGCATGCACACTCATATTATTATTCCTGAATGTACTTTATCTTATACTGTTGATCTTATTCACATGTCTAATCAGTTTTACTCATGTATATATTTGGCGTTTGAAACTATGGGCACTGGACTTAAGCCTAGGTGAGAACATCATCACTCATTGGGGAATGCAGCTACATCCATCTGGCGAGTCCCAAATAGAGTATATTTCTTTAGAGTATTTATTTTTTTATTTTTATTTATTTATTAATTTTTTGATAACAGCTTGATTCCACACTGTATTTTTGGTACAAGTATGGAATTTTCAGCGTGGATATCGGTAGCCCAAAATTCGCAGGCCGACCATAGATATCAGGTGTGCGTCGACGTGGGCTCGAACCTCGGACCATGTGCATGGTCGGTGAGAGTCCTAACCACTGTGCCACCGACGAAATGCCCGTTATGCTGGATTCCACTGCTAGCCAACATCCACCAGTTTACAGTAAATGATCTTGCTGACTTTTCATATAAGTAAATTTTCTGTTAATACTGTTTTTACTTTTTAATTTTTTATATTTAGCTCCAAACAGTTATGTAATAAAAGAATCGCTAACACATCCTCACACTGATGTACATGTTAGTAAACGTATTGCATTTGGATCAACAGCTAAACGACTGGGTGATAAATTGACCTCTAGCACAAAAACAACTGCACCAGACAACAGTATTCCAGGGCCTGCCCAATATAGTCCCAAGAGATATGATGAAAAGTGTTCACTTAAAGGTAGTGGTATGCCAAAGGCTAAACGAGAAACTTCAGTGATCTTATCAGTAAGGCATTTTTACATGTTTGTCAGTTTTTTTCTCCTTTCCTTTTGTTATTGACTTTTCTATATAAAATCCTGGCTGTGCTCATTTTCTTATGCAGATCCTAATAACGTCATTGGTTCCGATCACCAGCGATGCACATTGTAAAGGGTTCGACTCCTGTCCGACTTACTCGTATACCTTAAACTGCGCGACTGTAAGCTCGATAATGTGGAAAGGCAGGGTGTGAATCCAGCAACTCCACTCCATAAAAATCAGTGCTATAAGCTAATATAACTTCAGAGTTTAAGGCTGAAGCCCCATGTTCCACGTGGAATGCAAAACATGGTTCCCAATAAGCTGCTGCCGGCAATTATTTACCTGAAAAGATAAAGAAAGAGAAGCTGCTTCAATTTTGAAAGCCAATTTTTCAAGACAGAAGAGTATATTTTGAGTACTATAGAAAATATTACCATCTTAATGCATATTTCTGGTCACTGAAAGAATTTTTCAGCCCATATTAGATTTCATGTCTAGTCACCATGATTAACAGAAGAAACTAATTCTGAAACTATAGCTTTAAGTTCACTACATAGCGCCACCGCTAGCCAATGTCTTCGACGAGTATTTGTTCACAAATCCGACCTGCTGTATCCTGTCCAGTACTCCCAGGTTTTCAAGTGGTTCTCTAACCGACGTCAGCTCATGATGAAATCCTGTAACCAATCAATCAAATCCCTACAAACCAACACTTCACTATCAATAATAATAATTGATGGATATTTCAAGCGATTGCCGAAATCAGACATTGTTCTATTGTAGTGAGAGCTGTCTGCAAGCCAGAATTGTAGACAACAGTTTGCATCAATCTTCACGTGCCAAATCAGGGTCATGAGAAAAAACAGTAACAAACAAAGCTTAACCTTGAGGAACTCACCAACTAATCACAGCAGACTTAACATGTGCAAATACGATTCGCAGATATATATGGCTTAACTTTCTAAGAAACGGTCATTAGCAGTATAGAATAACCTTCAGAGAGAAAACAACCAATCAGGAAGATGTTGCTTCTCCACTGACAATAGTGTACATAAAAATCTATAAGTATCTCTTGATTTTCTCAATAAACGATCTGTTGCCTGGCCCTTGTCTTCCCTTGTTACACTAGTACAATAAAAAACAGTACGTTATTAAAACAAAAGTTGTGTTGGTGGTATCTATGTGTGATTTTCCATTCCAACAAACCGACAATGATGGTTGACATTTAAAAATGTATCTGTTTTTAAATAGTACTAAATACACTCATAAAGAGAGGCCACTTACATAAAGTTAACAATGGTCAAAAGTAGACCGCTTGTCCGTAAGTCATCGATTCAGAGGACTGCATATTATCTGTACAGAGATATGACTAAGAATGAACACAGGCAGAAAATAAACAACATTTGTCGATCCATAGCTTGAATGACGACATTAAGTCAGTATTTGGGTGTAATCTGCTGTAGAAACAACGATAGAGGCTACTGCTGACTTTTCTGTTGAAAGTTAGTTATAAAAATACCGTAGCTTTTTGTAGCTTCATCCAAAGTTCCAGCCAGCTTCGAACACAGTGAAAAGTGAGTAATCCATTTACTTACAAGCAGCATTCATTTATAGTGACAGACAGATTAGTTGACTTGATAGAAAACTGAGCAAAGATGAATTTTGAAAGCATTTAAAACTAAATTGCTTAAGTGTTTTCTTCATTTTCAATTCCCATTTCATGAGATAATGTTGAATTTTTCGGCATTTTTCAGTCAGCGCCACCCCCTGGAACCTATGATTTCGGAAGATCATTTGATATTACCCAATGCAAGCGTGCTCCTGCAATACCGCGTAAAGCAGAAGCCAAACAAAGAAGAGAGTGTTTCTCGCATACAGCTGAAAGATTTGGTAAATTCTCTGTAATAGGTCCAAGAGATCCTGATATTCCGGGTAGGTAATAATTAACTTATTTATTTATTCAACACAAATAGTATATTATAAGTAATCTAATTGTTTCGTTAACTCGTAATTCACTTATTTTTTTTATCAAATGAGCAATTAGTAAAAGTTTAGGGAGTTTCAAATATTTTTTGTGCGGTTGAAGCTTTTAATTAATAAGTACACCTTATGAAGATTGACTGTTAGATCTGTAGATGCCATTGAATGTATACTAAGATTATTATTGTTAATATTACAACTCAAACTTGGTACATTAGGAGCACGAAGAGACGCGCCATACAAAATCTCAGTTTGTACGACTGCTACGATACTGGCCGGACGATCAGGACGAGGCGAGTGGGGACAACTCCAAGGGTCACAGCCCGAGCATTTGACATAAAGTCTGACCCACAGGGCAGTGAAAGCTGCGTTACCATGGTTCCTGGTGACCATAACAGGGCCATACACTGATCCACCTGGAGACAACGTACACCATAGGTTTGAAATCAGGGGATTCTAGCCCACAGAGGTAGGGCAGCTTATCCACTAATCCGATTGTAAGTACCAGACATTCTTATTCGCCTTTTTCCGTTTGTGAGGAGCATTTCTGCCACCTGAAGACAGGAAACAGGTTATTCCTAGAAGATACTATAAACTGATGCATTTTGAGTGATAACAATATAAAACAAAACATAATTCAGCAAAGAATATCCTTTTCGATAATTTCCTTTTCTGGCTCTATAATTATACATACGTGTTTATATACATGGAATATTCTAGAGTAGTAGTCAATAACAATATTAGTGTTTTTTTAAATAATATCGATTTGTAAATTAAGATCAGTGTAATCACAGTTCATTAAACATGCATAAATAATAATAATAAAGATATATTAGCAAATAGAATATCAGCCAAAATTAGGGAAGTTTCTACAAAATTTAGCATCATTCAAATCTAGATGGCCAAGGTAAGGATAATGTCTGAACCAACCAACTTCTTTTGGACACACAAATTAGGCTTGTTAATATGGATCCCAACAGCCTCAGTAATATTTAGTAGTCGAACTCTTAAGGTGAAATTGGGATTTCTTGGTATGCGGTAAATGACTCTGAAGGGCTGGTTAACATCAATCTTGTGTTCTGTATCCACAAGATGAGATAGAATAGCGCTGAGAATAGATTTTGCTTGTCCTTGACTTAACCACTAGGCAGGATGATGTTCGGAAATTCGACGATAAACACACCTAATTGTACGGCCTATGCAATTAACTGGCTGCACAGGAGCAGTTGAATTGGTAGATACACATAGAAGAGGTGAAATTAGGCAGTTTTTCTTTTACTCCTGAACGCAGATTCGGAGTGGTTTTGAAGACATAGCGTAATTCAGCAGCAGGGAATGCTCTTTTTACCGCATTTCTAAGGCGCTGTTTCAATATTTCGCCGATATTATCCGTGAGGAACTGTATTTGTAAGAATGAGGCCTTTTAAGGAACTGTTGTTATTTGGGCTGCTTTGATTTTAGATTCATATTCTTATCAATAAACTTTTCTGTATAACCGCTTAATATTTACTATCAAGCTCCTTATGAAGACATTCATCCGAGCAGATCGCTCTTGGTCTGTGTACCAAGCACTTTATCAGACAGTGTTTGCATTTTAAGGGCACGACGCTGATAAAAAAGTTTTTGTGCAAGTTTAAAGCACATAGCAACTTATGTAGTTGTATTATTGAGGTGTGATGGAAGCTTTCAACCTATGGTGGATATTAGAAACTTTCAAAAGTAAAGTTACTTCAGTTTTAGCATATTAACTAATTGCAGACAGCTTGACCATTCGTAAGGGAGATAGATAGAAGACACGGAATGTAATCAAAAGTATTATGACGTAAACAAAGAAAATTTATTTGACCCACTGAAGTTAATTTCACCCGAATAATTAAAGGTCCTAAGGATTTGAAATGAATGAATGTGCTAACTTGCTTTGTTAGGCCTACATTTGTAATTCATGAGGAATGAAAAATCAAGTTTGTCTTCTATTATCAATGAGTTCGCCTGAATACTAGGTAGTCATGAATATCATACGTCTGATGGTTAATTTGGTGCAGAGCGAATCCTATCAGTAAAGTTACCAATGTGACCATCAAGCAAGGTGGCTCGCCATTACGGTAGTTGTTGGATGGCTGGAAGTAATCAGCAAGAAGCCCTGAGCCTGTTTTTCACTCATGTTAGCACCCGCAATCAAGACCTGTTTGAAGTCTTGAAGGGACTCCCATCCCTTCTGAGTTTCGAATCCAAGTAACTCAGTTGTGCAGTCACAGAATTTGGCTTGCATCAACACCAACGACTAGACGCATGACAAGTGGTAACTACCCAATGACCGATAGAAGGCTCCGTCCTGGAGGAGGTCAGTAGTGAGCCGTAATTGCTCACTGGTAACGCCTCTGTCTGCATCAATGAGTGAAAGAAGTTCAAACCATAGGGATTTCAGAAACTTACTGTGTGCTAGTGAGCACTGATAAGCACAAAAAACCTAAGTTAGATAAGGCTTCCAGCCACCAATCATCTAATAACAATGAATTTAATTTGATTATTTCTAAATGAACTGAAAATTGCTTTTTTTCCCTTTATCAATGACAAGTACCTACGTATTTGCTTAAACCATTGGTGATCGTAAAGTTACTGCACATCCGAACTGCATGCTTAACTTCTTGTATGTATCAATTTTCAATTCATGTAGTAGTTTTATGTTTCTGAAAGTAGGATTCGTAGAGCCAATTACTCCGTTTGACGTTCTACGGATTATTTTGGTGTTTCTCTTGGAGCATTATGCTAGAAACATTTCACTAACTACAGTCTCAACAGCCATTTAAAACTGCTCTGGGATAGCTAGACTTATTTATTTTGTAAAACTCTAAGCCCTTTTTTTGTTAGGTGGAGAATATTTCTTTTTACTTAACACACAAAGAAAGAGTGGTCTAGTGCGCATTGGATATACTCTTTGGTCTTGAGGTCATTTTACCTCGGATACCATGTAAGGCAGAATTAGTCAGAAGTTTAAATTACTTCTATACGGGTCAGACACTTGGTGTGTAACCAACAGGATTTCCACCAGGTTGCAGACTTCATCAGCAGCTGCCAACTTCGATGGCTTCATAATGAGGATCAAATGACAAGTCGGCAAGAATTGGTAACAAGAAACTCTGGCTAGCTGAGAACAAACCAACAAGCGAGAGCTGATAGCTCAACAACTATGTAGGAGAAAATAAAGAGATGGATCATGCACACGCTGAGATGGCCGTTGAGCGACATCGCGCACAGTGCAGGCCATAGCTCGAATCGAATCCCAATGGAAAACAACGAGTGGGTCGTCAATTCCAGGGGTACATGGAGGAGATCGTGTGTGTTTCCTTCGGAAATAAAGTTATTCAAATCAACCCTACAATATATGATCTGCTAGATACCATAAATGTTTAATCAAGAAACCAAGCAAATTTGCATAAAGCTATGATTTCCATAGAATTACATGAATTCCGGATCGCTAACCAGGTTTCAAATTGTGATTTTGATTTTGTATAGTTTGAGCTGTCTTCCGACGGTAAGTGAACTGCATAATTATGCTTTATATGAAAATAATTATAAGCTTTTCTATGAAGTATTTTTTTCCATTTATCAGGTCCTGCTGAATATTGTATAATGGAAAGTGAATCTCAGAAAGGCAAGTTTGTTTTTCAATCGGAAAGATTCAAAGAAGTTGTAAAAGAACAACTACCTGGTCCAGCAGATTATGAGGTAATTACTGAATATATAAGGAGTGATTATCTTTTTCCCTTTTCTAATAGAATTACAGTTATTTTATATCTTAAATGCGAATACTGAAAAGCCTCTGGCTAACTTTTTTTTAAATTTTTTTTTATTATTTTTGATTACAGCTTGATTCCACACTGTATTTTTTTTGGTACAAGTATTGGAATTTTGCAGCATGTGATGTGGGTAGCCCAAATTTTGCAGGCCGACCATTGATATCAGGTGTGCGTCGGCAGGGAATCGAACCCCAGACCATATGCATGGTCGGTGAGAGTTCTACCCACTGTGCCACCGACACACAAGAACGCAGTGATTTTTTCTGATTTCTGAAGTGAAGGAATTTTTAATACAAATGGGGATGCGTGATGGTGGACAACGCTGATGAGGAGAGAGAGAGAGAGAGGGACAGGAGAATAATGAAGCATAATGCTTTTTTTCTGCTGGTGTTATTGTATACACACACAGACACAAAATTTAAGATTGCCTAGAACGTTTACTTGCCCAACATCTTAAAGGGAGTTGTTGTGAGGCAAGACTACGAAAGCACTCATTCAACAGACTTGGACGATGTCTTACCAGTTGTTCATAGCCTTCAGTTTCACAGACATTATGAGCATGTAGCATTATAAACTCAAGTGTGAGCTTTCAACTGTTCAGTATTGTGTATATCAGCAAGTCCAAATATATCACAAGCATTCTCGACTGAAAGACTTCCTACAAGTGCTTCTTCACACATTGTCCTCAGTCGTGTTCTAACTGATACTTGTTAGCAGCTGCTAACTTGAATGTCATTGTTTAAAGTCGTGCTATGGATAACATTTAAACATCACAATACAATTATTGTCTTCTTCAGTATTAGAAAATAAGATTAGTAAGCTAGATATGAAGAGGAAGCATGCTATGCAACAAGTCGTATTATACAAGAAATGTAAATGAAATATTCTAGAATAAGTTCTAAGAAATTCAAAACTTCGATGAGTCGCTCAACTGGCTGCAAGGATTTCACAAGATATTCCCCAGCCTATATATATATATATCCAACAAGATGAAAATACAGGTAGTATTGGGTGGTTTATTATGTTAGCTAAGTAGAAATACAGGAATAAAGTAATTACTCAGCTGAAAATGTTCCACCTTCCCATGTACTATTGATGCGAGAAAGTATTTATCAGTTGTTAATCGGTGGACGCTGACTACCAGTGGAATCCAGGATTACGCGCATTTCATCTTATTTGGGTCTCGCCACCTGCATGTACGTGCATTCCCCAATGAATGATGATGTTCCCACCGAGGCTGGAACTCAGTACCCAAGTGGTCGGCGTTTGAAAATACGGGCACTACGTTCGAGCCTCAGTGGGAACATCACCACCCACTTCAGAATGCAGGTACATCTAGCTGGCGAGTCCCGAATAGGACAAAATGTGCATCCTGGATTCCACTGCTAGTCACCACCTACCGATCAACTTATAATCACATGCCCAAATATCGTCAAAGCATCTGCACACGAAGTTAACATGTCGAACTGAGATCGAGCACTTCGGTCCAATCAATCGACGGAAAAATCTAAAATTCAATTAAATATTTGTCAGTTGCGTTGATTCTGAATCATTGTTTTTCAGGATATTAAGCACTTTATTCCAAGTAAAAATTTTTCAACAATCTTCTTATAAAGATGCAGTTTATCTGAAATCTGTGCAATGTGCGTAAGTTTTGCAACACATTCTGAACGTTTTGATTACACACGTATTTATGTCATACACATTTATAAAGGAAGTTAGATAGCCAGAATTATTACAATACAGGTCAACACAATTGTGTATTTATTTATTTTTCATTTATGTCCCCAGTGGCTTTAGACAAAAGCGTCTGAAGTTTTGGTGGGAGTAGTGTTTACTTTCACGGGGTGGGATTGCTAGTCTCACGCCCATAATTATCTTTTTAACAGCTTAGTGAGGTTTACGAGCTCATTGGCCGGGGATCGAACCCCCTACCACTTGCATTGGTGGTAAGGATTGTAATTCTGAACCACCAATGCATTATTTTTAGAAAGAGACTGTTTAACTGCACACTGCTGAGGGGAATAAATTGCCAGTATTTTTTTTTTAAATGAATAGACCAGCTTTCAAAACCCAGCAGTTGGAAAATTTAGTTGCTATTCGTAACTGAGTAAAAAGTAACATTTACCAGTCCATACTACTTGGGGAAAAGGTAATAGAAACGTGAAGATTCACCACATCATTCCATAGGCACAATCCAGGCATTCTGACATCTCTCGATGATTGATTATTTTGAACGGTGGTTCTTGGTTTCTGACGATATACCCGCTGATAATGTGGACGTTTTAACGATATCTAAGGATTAACCTGAAGTTATTTTGGTTCATGGTGCTAAGCAGTCATTTTCAAAAGGATAGATCTAGGTTTCAAGTATTAGTGGGAACAGCATTACTCAATGAGAATGTGGATACACTCAGTCGACGAACCCCGAATAGGACGAAATGCACATCCTGGATTTCACCGCTAGTCACCATATAGCGAATGATTATTTTCATTACGCAATCCTATTTCAGATTCCGGTTTTTTCAGCTTAACTCAGTGCATGCTATCATTGAATAGCTGCAAAATAAAATTGTGTTCAGACAGAATTATAATTTTCTATGGTATAACTTGTTAAAAAAAAAGTTGATTAATTTGTCTGACTTCTATTAGTTTATGTTTCATGACTCAGAATAACAACTAATATATAAAATCTGAAAGCTCTTAGTTTCTTCCAGTTAAGTTCACAATACATATGGTTGTAATTTACTAACTTGCTAAACAGATGTTGTTACAGTCATTTATTGTTTCCTTGTATTCATTTCATTAGTGCAATTAATTAAGAAGTATTTGTATACACACATATTTATTTAACCGGGATGAATATTTTCACAGTAACTGAAAACAATTTTCACAACTTTGCGTCTAATCAGCTTTCTTATTTCAGATCTATTTCGCATTCTATCTTGCCAAAAGGTACTACTAGTTGTTGTTGTTGTTTGTGACACCCAGCTACTCATTTCTGCTAGTTAGTAGTATATTTCACTGTGTCTTATTCATCTAAACTATCCTTATTATTATTATCATTACCATTTTACGTTCAGAATAGAGCATAGGGCTACAAGAGCACATCTTTGCTATTCTCTGCTCTCTGTAGTCCTTTTTTAAACTGGCTTCACGATCACCTCCACATCACTGTCAAACTCCCGACTGGTCGTTCCCTACTATTCACGTCTCACTCGAAGTTCTTCCCGAGGTGTGGTGTCACTCACTTTTTAGAGCAGACTTGAAACATTAAAGAATTTTCCACAGCATAGTAGTACCATAAATTGGTCACTTCTTGATAAAAACACAAAGAGAAAGTCAGAAAAATCCCTGGTGCGGTTCAAACATAAACTATTATGGGAATAATGTCGGGAAACGAAATGGCATATCAATGAATACCTGTCGCTGTTCACCATTTATCTAGGCAGGGTCGTATCAGCTACTCTGAAATCATTGTAAGCAACAAGGTCCGGATCTTCAGAAGTAATGTATGGTCTAGAAACTAGATGCGTGTCACACAATACACTTTCAAGAGGCTGCTGCAGAACTTCATTAACAATTGTCTTCACTGCGTCAATACTTTATATCAGATGGCCAACTAAAAGTGATGAACAATAAGGGAATCTAGCAAGCTTCACCTCCTACCTGAAACTCAAGGGAATAATAATATTATAATACTGTCCACTGAAAGCATTCCTCAAACGTTATATAGTCTCTCCTCTTTTTAGTTACTTCAAGTTAGTCCTCAGACATCATCAAAGAATCCACACAAGGAGACAAGATGTCAACAGAGGTCGAACATTTCTGACGCTTGGAGTTTGAAACAACCGGTACTGGGTTCGAGTTTCACTGGTAACACTATCGCTCACTGGGGAATATAGGTGCACCTAAATGAGGTGTTCCATATGGGATGAAATGTGCATCCTGAATTTCACTGCTGTGTAACAACGGAAGACAAGGGCCAGGCAACAGATCGTTTATTGAGAAAATCAAGAGATATTTATAGATTTTTATGTACATTATTGTCAGTGGAGAAGCAACATCTTCCTGATTGGTTGTTTTCTCTCTGAAGGTTATTCTATACTGCTAATGACCGTTTCTTAGAAAGTTAAGCCATATATATCTGCGAATCGTATTTGCACATGTTAAGTCTGCTGTGATTAGTTGGTGAGTTCCTCAAGGTTAAGCTTTGTTTGTTATTGTTTTTTCTCATGACCCTGATTTGGCACGTGAAGATTGATGCAAACTGTTGTCTACAATTCTGGCTTGCAGACAGCTCTCACCACACTAGGACAATGTCTGATTTCGGCAATCGCTTCAAAATATCCATCAATTATTATTATTGATAGTGAAGTGTTGGTTTGTAGGGATTTGACTGATTGGTTACAGGATTTCATCATGAGCTGACATTGGTTAGGGAACCATTGGAAAACCAACTGGGAGTAGTGAACAGCTGTCTCGTCCTAGTTTGGGACTCTTCAGCAGAATGCATCAACCGGGGTTCGAATCCAGGAGTTTCTAGTTACAAGGCGAGCTAGCTCGTAGGCCATTAAGCTATTGGGACCCGATCCACTGTCCAGTTCATGAATTCTAACTTTTGCCAATTCACTACGTAGCGCGACCGCTGACCAATGTCTTCAGCTAGTATTTGTCCTCACACCCGACCCGCTAGACCATACTGGTCACTACTTCTCACTAGAACCCAGGCAACTACCTAGCTGAATAGGGCCACTCGCTAGTGAGCATGTCATTGATATCCAAGTATTAGTTTGATTGATTGCTTGGAGGATTTCATCATGAGCTGACATCAGTTAGGGAACCATTGGAAAACCTTGGAGTACTGGACAGGTTTTCCAGTGGTTCTCTAACCGATGTCAGCTCATGATGAAATCCTGTAACCAATTATTTTTAAGCCATTTAATTGCAATTAACACGCAACTTTCTGTCTTGTAGTCTTTTATTCCTAGTGACTTCCGATTCTGTATGCATTCACTGTTAGCCACATAGGATTCCATTATTTTATTCTACTGCATTCAGCTTCGTCGACTACTCACGTGGTCAGTGGATGGTGGGTGCACTAGCACGGCGTGAGGCTATAGCAACCCCACCATCTAAATCCCAAAGTACAACTGTTGGTCAGTCAGAATGTAAAGGAATGAGAAACAAAATTAGTCATGAATTTATGACTGATTAGCCACCGGAGGGGAATCTTTTTTGATGTTGGCGTTTTTATTTGTTTCCGTGTAATAACCCTCTATATATATATATATATATATATATATATATATATATATACACTCAAAGTCCAGCCACATAAATATTAACGATGATGATGATGATGATGACGATAAGAGATTTCAGAGTTTCCATTTCACTGGTTGATTTATGTATGCTAGACATAATTAGCCTTTCAACACAAAAGTGTCATAACCATCGTGCCTAAAATGCTAGACAACAATTAATGATGAGTGACGTTTCTTTTTTTTTTATTTATGTGTAAATGCAGTGCATCATTTTTCTTCAGTACATCATAAGACAGAGAGAGAGAGACAAATAATGAGTACACAATAGCTGAGTGAAGATTTTTCCCTGTTGTTTTAAAAAAAAACATGCACATATGTGATATTTATACACACAAACAGTGCAACTACTATTTCCCAGCCCGACTTCCTTGAAGTCAGTAGGAAACTGAACTGACTGACTGACTGACTGGGTGAGTAAATATAATGGTATCCCACCAAACTTATTTCTCCCAACCAACCACCCACCAAAAAAAAACTACAAATATATATCCACATTAATTACCGAATGAATGATGAATGTTCTCATCCAAACACTTTAATTTCTCTGGTGTCTATGCTTCACTATGCACGCCTATGAGTATATAAAGACGCATGCTGACACGCACTCATGCATGCATGCATAGGGTATATCGATATCTCCGTATTTTCGTCTTTTTCTCCGTTGTTTCCTTGTCTTAAGTAAAATTCAGATTTCGAACTAAATATGACGGACGGGAAAGCAAAAAAAACAAAAGCACACAAAAAGTGAACATATATTTTAGATGAGAAACTGAGACATATATACATATATATTTATATTTGTATAATTTTTTTCACATGTGAAAGATATTTTACGCATACATCTATCTATTTACAGTATAGTATAGTTAATATTCGAACGCATACTTTAATGGCTTCCTTTCTGATGAATGCCTTTCTAGCTGTGTCGAAGACAAAACAAAATGAAATAAGAGGCAGGCGAGAAGTTGATTTTGATATTTTGTTGACTAAATACACAAACAGCTGGTTAGCAGATGCGCTCTGCCTCTATAATACCCCCCCTCGTTCCTGTACTAGTAGTAATTCTCCTTGTTCATTTCCATAACTGTACATAGTGGGTGTGTTCTGATAACGCATACACACACACACATACACACACAATCAGTCACAGTCTAAAGGTGTTCACTAGTTGATTTGGATGGCTTCAGCGCTTGGGAAAAGTAAGAGATACATCAAAAGTATGTATATATATATATGCGTATGTAATTAGATAATTCACAATTATGTAATTTAATAGATTAATTAATAGAGTACTGCGTCAGAGAATTCACTCTTCAAATGGGCTAAGTACGTTGTTTTATCTAAAAAAAACATATTCTTATTAGCGTGTCTACTGCCTACCCACATATTCAAAAAAAAGTCCAACGGATTTATTTACCTAACTAACGATTCAACGTAATATGATATAGCCAGCTTCACTGAAAATGCACTGTTGTATTTTAGAAGTAGACTGAGACTAAAAAAAAATTCACCTTCAAGTTATTTTGCATTCATTATTTACAATTGTACATACAAGTTGGAATGATGTTGTTATTTTAATTTATTTACTTACACTACATTACAGTTAATTATCCAACTGACCTTTTATGGCTGATCAAAAGTGAAGGCGGGAAAGCCTTCATCTGAAATCACTTTCTAAGCGTATAATTAAAAAAATAAAGTTAGTCAACCCTTTTATGTTCCCAGTGGAACACATAGAGGAGCTTCAAGCTAGAGGCTTGGAAGTTGCGTTAATAGGGAGTGTTTTAACTTTTCACGGGATGATGGATTGCTAGCCTCATGCCTAACATCCTCTTTTTAGCAGTCAGTCTTATTACTGGTTTAGTGAGGTAAAGAATTGCGTCGGTCGCCAGGGATCGAACCCCGAACCACGTGGGGTGTGGTTAGCGAGAATTCCACCTCTGTACCACTGACGCACAGTTTGAGTAAGAAGTTGGAAGAAGATGTAAATTACAGAAGTGATGGCTGGAATCTTATCACTGATGAACAAGCAGGCAAAGCCTTAGACAGGCTAGTAGACCGATATATATATACATATATATATTCACCTGATGAAAGTAAAAGTAAGCACGACTATATGGAATATTCGTAGCATTTTTTCAGTCTGGCTGGGAAGGCTACTGAGATTCAACAAGAAATGAGAAGATACAATACAGACGTGTTAGGAATCTCTGGGAACAGATGATATGCAAAGGGGCTGTCTAAACTCTTATCGTTGCGTTTCTAATACAACAAAGAGCTTCAAACTGTGTTCTTTTCCGGACTTATTAACAGCCCGGAATTGAACACCAACCACGTTCACGGTTTTCGGGCATTCTACCAGTGCACTGGAGAGTAGTGTAATTTTCTCCGGTTATCAAGATGAGAACCACAGGCACAATGATAGTGTGGCTTACATATACTGAGAATTGTTCCTCTCTAAAATCACAATAACAAAGTTCAGCTCAAAAAGTAGGAGAGTTATAATTATGCACTGCTATATGCAGTGTGACAAAGAACACAGAGCCAATACTGATGAAGGAAGACTTCTGAAAATAAATACAGACAACAATGGACAGGAACGCAGGTGGGCTGCGACATTAAAGTTATAACAGGTGACATGAATGCAAGCCAAATTAGGAGCGAAAAACACAGGAAGAGAATTTACTTTGAATTGAGAAGCTGTCACTCGGCAAAGTGAGTAATAGCGGAGATCTACTTAGAGACTTCTGTGAGTCTGATGATTTTGTGATTTGAGGCACTGTGTACAAACAGAAGAATATCCACCAGGTAAAACAGGTTTCGCCAGATGCGAATACCGAAATTCAGACAGATTTCATCCGAATCTGAAGATGGCTTACTGAATATAAGACTCAGAAAAGGAGCAGATATAAGCTGAGATCATTATGTAGTGCATTAAACGTCCAAGATCAAGTTGAAAACCTTGAAATATAGGTACTTGACGTCTGAAACTGCTAAGGAAGTATGTTTTAAGCCCTTGGAAGATCTATTACGGAATCCTGTTGATGCCCACATAAAGTAATGATGCACTGTATGCATGACGTCGTTTGGCGCAGCCTAGATGGGGGGAAATTAGGCCATCCGTAGGTCAAATCGAGACACCATGTGTCATTAACGAATAGTGTCCAGAAGTGCTGTCGACAGTTTGGATCAGCTTCATTGAGTTCGATACCGCTCGTGACAGTAGTAATTTGTAACTTCTTCCGCGCTACTGGATGCAATGCATGATAACGTCGCACGCAAAGTAATTCGCAACGGATAATTCACTGAAGTAGTGAAATGAAGACGGGAGTAAAATAAGGCTGCCAACTATCAATATTGGTCACCCTGACTGTGGTTGACTGGACCATGCATTAGACCGTCGATAGCGAGAAGACATGCATATACCAGACCAACAAACACATCCTAAAGGATCCAGACTTCACCTATATGCCTATTTCCCGAGTCACACAAGTTTGGATATCTACCAAGGACTAATCCAGAATGTACGGAATTTTCCAAATTTCCTATTTCAAATGTATTAATTCCTATACCTCTCTTGTGAGGATTTGTACAGTTCAGATGCGTTTATATAAATAATAGTGTATATTTGTTCTTTAAATGTATTTACGAAAGTGTATATAAGTGAAAAGTACAAACACAATGCATGAACAACAAAGGGCAGAGGGGATAGAGATAATAGAAGGTTATTTCATCTCAAGGATTTTCCTGACTGCCTACAATCTTCACACGAATCAAAATGAATACATCCCAAGATTTGTTGGTATTTTTTTATTGAGCAGACCAAAAGTTATTTGTGATAGTGTCCAGTTAAGCGATTTACTCCTGAAAAAAGTGAAACTAAATCCCTAAGAACGTTAAGAAGGGTGATCAGAGTGCAAAGACAAATATTTTTATGATCAGCCGAATAAGAATTACATTTTACATGAAGTGCAAAATAGGTGCATACATGACATAACTGTCAACTTCCCAAACGTCTGTAAGGTGTATCGTGAAGCTTTCGAGGAAAATATGGGCTTGTGAAACACAGAGGAGGAATTGAAGTTCTGCAACGAAAACAAGCAGAAGTAACCGTTAGAGAAGTTTACGACTGTCATTTGGACTCCTTTGAATACATAGATTTCATGTAGGTTATTCAGTGTCAAGTGCTTTATAAGGATTGCTTATCAAACACCTTGAACTTCCTAAATCCATCAATATTTAGTCCAGTATTCATAAGTTGACATTTGATTAAGTCGTTTTCACCGGTATCTCCAGCATCACAGAGATATTCTGAACAACAGACAACCACTTCTTGCACTTGTCGACTGGTGAATATCCGACCCGGTGGGCTGATCAATGGCAGCTGAGTTATTTTGAAGAGGACAAGACATTATTCAGTTGAGACTGAATACTCTACTACACACACGTACAAACTACTTGAATGAATGTTTTCGGTATATAACTAAAATCAGAAGGTTGATTTGTAGACTTTGCATAGTCTTCAATTAGGACTTTTAGTAATCAAATCACTTTGAATGTCGGATACTAGGCAGTAAATAGTGTGATTCATCTAATCCTTCGTTTGGTGCACACTGAATTCTATCATTCGAGTGAACAACTCTAACTGCAACTATGAGTGGCGCGAATTTGAATCTCAGAAGGATATAAGTTCCTTGGAGATTGCGGATACCCTCTGTTGACTAGCGAATTACAGCAATGCAGGCAAGTTGAGCTTCCTCACTATGGCTCCTAACCACCTACCTTTAAATGTAGAGCTTAGCTTGAATCTCTTCAGATGTCTTTCTAACCATTAAACCGGTTTATAAAATACTCAATTCCCAAAGACAATATTAGTTTAACAGAAATCCCAAATTTGTACACCTTGGCCAGGTCATTCACTGCAGCAATCTAGAAACTTTAAGTGAAAGTTACTGATAAGTGGATTTATTCTTTTGAGGTTTTTTTCAGTGATCTAATTAAATTCTTTATAATCCGCAATCTTGCTTATTCCGTCAGGACTTTCTTTGAAATTTCGATTAGCCATCTTTGGGTGTTTATTCAATCGAAGGTTGACAGTGGTAGCATCACTGCATTAGATTTCGATAAAATAGTTCACTGTGGATGGAATTGATGATATAAAGTTGTGGATGGTAATATTAACAAACTGAAATGCTGACTGTTCTTGGGTTTCTTTTATTTACTGGTTTTATTTCGCTGGCAACCTTGACCGAAAAATCTCCCAACAAAGCAGTGAAGTTGGACTCAAGTAGAAGTCCATTCGCGTCTCATGAGGTGACTGCAGTTCGAAAAACACTGAAAACCAAGAAGTACTGACCAGCTGTTTCATCTTAGTTTGTGAAGGCATTTCAGAAATATTCATCCAACGACCCTACGGGGGATCGAATACGGGACCTATTGGTTACAAGCCTAAGTTCACTTACCATTCAACTACTAGGACTGACCTGTAAATTCTAACGTCTTCCAACCTGTGATATATGCAGCGCGACATCCAGTCAGTGTCATCGGCGAGTGTTTGTCTTCATTAGCCAACCTGGTGGATCCAGCTGGTCATGACTTGACACCGGTATGTCAGGCGATTTTCTCCCCATAAAAGCAACATTTTATCTTAAAAGTTTGCGTAATTATTTCTCAGGTGATAATAGTATTGCTCACGTTTTTTTCCCTAGCATGTTTCATTTAAATTCAAGTGTTGGTTTGTAGGGATTTGGTTGATTGGTTTCAGGATTTCATCATTAGCTGACATTAGTTATAGAACCATTGGAAAACCTGCAGGAGTACTGGACAGCTGTTTTCGTTGTCCTAGTTTGGAACTCTTCATCAGTACGCACCCACCCGGGTTCCTACCCAGGACTTTCTGGTTACAAGACAAGGTAACCCGTAGACCATTAAGCCACTGGGACCCCATCCAATGGCTCATGTTTCATTTAGTTTCCATAAAAGGGATTTTGTGGCCACTGATCCTATCTTGAGGAGTGATAAGGTCATCTTTCCCACATACATATAATGCAAGAAACACAATGTAGTCACTATTTTAAATAAAGTATAAGGCTGCTCGTTATGAATATTGCTCTTTTCAAAGGTTAATTCGCCTTAATCATTTATATATATATATATATATACATATATATATATATATATATATATCACATTAATTTTCCATTACTAATCTCCAGAAATGATATAATACTTGCCAGTTACAGCTGACACAGACATCGGTTGAAAACTGTTTCCAAGGTAAACAGATAAATCCAGTGGATTGATTTATAGAATGTACAAACCACACAAATGTTTTTCGCTGCAACAGTAGCGCCAGGGTTGGCACATGTATGTTTAATATATATATAACTACTTATCTTGCTCTAAATCTTGACATACGCATGGATTATTAACTATTATTATTATCATCATTAGGAGAGCAATGTTGACCTCATTTCATTGCTTATCTAACAACTGTCAAACAATTACCAGACAAAAAATGTTCTGTTTTTCTTCAGACTATCGTCTTATTATAAAAAATGTATAACTAGGCAGTGAATTTCTAAGTTTCATTGTAAATGATTATGCCGTAATGCGATGAAGACAATGATAACGATATGCCCCCATTTTTTAAAAGAACACGTGAATGCTTTGAAGTGTGTTGTGTGTAAATGAAACGGTGAACATGAACACAGAACACGCGGATAACTAACAGAGTCATGTTATGTAATACAGTGAAATGAGAGTTAATCACAGGTTTTATAATATTGTTGCTTAAAAGATCATTCTGACTTTGAATGAGCTGTGAGATTACTGTTACTATCATTATTATTTCTTTCTTCTTCCGTGTGGAACATGGGCTTCAACAGCGCATCCCTATTTCATCCTGTTTTTGTGATCATCAGTAGCTGGCTCCACTATTGTTCGTTAGCTACCATCTCCTCCATATCATACTCCCAACTTATGTCCAACTAATCGTTTCCCATTCGCTTTCCACTTGAGTGCCTACCTGCCGTACGATGTCACTCAACGGTCTCCTTAGCGTGTGTCCTTTTCATCTAAATTTTCTCCAGCATATTTGTTATACAACAGGTTCGTGATTGGTTCGTTTCCAGAGTCCTTTTTCTCTAATATTTTCTGGTCGGCTATCTGATCTCTAGCATAGAACGTAGGTAACTGTTGATGTAGGTCTCAAGCCTGGTTTAAATGTTTCTCACAATACATCAAGTCTTTATACCATAGAGAAGCACTAATTGACTGTGAATTTCAATCTTGTTCCGTAAATTGAGTGCAGTACATTTCCAGAGTGACTTCAGAATAATGAAGGTTTTTGTGGGATCTTCGATCTTGGCTTTGTCGTCTTCATCCTCACCGCTACATGTAGTTGAAATGATGATTCCTTTGTGTGTGTGAGAGAGAGCTTTAATTGATATTACTTGGTTGAAATAAACTACAGGTGACTATTTATGTGTGATGTAAGCTGCTTCGTTTATTTTCCCTAGGTATATATTCAAACTTTAATCACATTAAAATAAAGCATATCATTTTTGTGCATAAATGATCTTTTCTGTTATCTCCTTTGGTTGTTTCTTTCGACTATCTAGAGGGTGTTTTCTATATATGCAGTCAGCTATGACCACTAATTAACACGATCTTGGATTTAATCTGAGTTGTATATTAAACTAAAGCAACTTAACCAGACTGCTGTAAATGAAATAAGTGGATAAAGCGTCGTTGGAGAATACTGCTTTTCAATGTAAGCAGAGGCAGAAAACCTGCTGATTGAAGGACATACTTCCTATTTAAACTTCCAAAGAAAGGGACTTAGATCAATGGAAGAACTGGGGCGGAATTATGCTGCTGTACATCCCAAGCAAAATACTGAGCCGCATCATCCTAGAGAGAATCAAAAACGCCCAGGATGAAAAGCTTCGACCAATATAGGCTGGATTCAGGAGAAACAAGACATACATTGATCAAATCCCAACACTACAGATAATCATGGGACAGAGATTGGGATGATAGTCTCTCAGCTCTCTACCTCATCTTCATTGACTTTGAAAAGGCCTTCGACAGCGTTGATCAAGAGGTGAATGGAGGAAACTACTTGACTACTATGGGGTGCCGCCAACAATCATGCATCTCATCCAACAGCTGTACGGCAATGCTGCATGCCAAGTAATCCACAGACGGAAACTCTCGGAATCCTTCGAAGTGAAGACGGGAGTAAGACAAAGCCTGCTGCCTACTATCTCCAGTGATTTCCTGATTGCGGTAGACTGGATAATGCGACAGAAAGAGAGCAAGAAGCGAGGAGACAGGCATAAAATGTACCTACGCAGAAAACCTGGATCTGGACTTCGCCGATGATATATGTCCGATTACCTGCAAACTGGAAGATATGCAAGTGAAGAGCAACAAGTTGGTGGAAGAAGCATCCAGAGAAGACAGGACTTCAGGTGACCATAGAGAAAACAGATGTGATGATAAACATTCCTGGCAAGCAGTATCAAAAACACCACCAATAACAGAAAACAATCAACACAGATGGGAAAAATCTGAAAGAAGCAACCTCATTCACCTACCTACCTACACAGGAAGCATCTTCTGAACTACAGGCGGACGGAACTGATGTGGATACCAAACCGAGGATCGAGAAAGCAAGGCAAACTTTCATCTCTCTCAAGTCTGTGTTGAGGTCAACAACGTTCAGCATGAAAAGTAAGATCCGGATTTTCAGTTCCAATGTGAAGTCAGTGCTACTATACGGATAAGAGATTCGGCACCGCGCCGCACCATGTAGGGCACTTTGAACAAACTACACACCTTCATCAGCAGATGTCTTCACCCAATACTACTCAAGATCAGATGGCCGGCGAGAAAAGATCAGCAACATGTTGGGATCTCTGACACTAAGCGAACCAACCCAGCTGGAACCAGTTGTGCAACATATATGCGGGAAGAAATAGAGGTAAATTGGATTGGCCATACTCTGAGGAAACAAGCTATCAAGTGAGTGACATCACACGTCAGGCCATGGCACGAGTCGAACCCGAATGGAAGCGGCGAGTTAGTAGGTCGTGAGCGCGAGGGTGACATGGAGGCGGTGATGTGAAGAGGAGATGAAGGCATGTGCGCAGACGTTGGTGGAGAATCGAACGCAGTGGGGACCTATGTTCCTGTAGGGACTAAATGAAACAATAGTAATAAATTTAACAATCTTCTCGACCATCTAAATAATTCTATAGTTATTTAGCTAATAATACTGTTTGCTGCTGAATACGTCTAAAGAGGCTGCATAACATAGGCTTACTTTTGATTTGCTAATATTTCTCAGTTTTTAGAAATCTTCTACAGAATCAAAGATAACTCATATTTTGACATAGTACTGCGGTAAATTTCGAAAATTTTATGGTAACATGCATCAGTATGTATAAGTATGCATATATTTTTATTGAACAGCTTGAGTTAGACGAATCTATTACAATAAACACAGTCATATAACCTGGGAATTTAGGCTGTCCACAGTTTTACTCAAGAACACCTGTTGTTAATGATATGTCAAATGATTCTGGTTATTTTCCATATACTACCAAAAAATTTATTTGTTTTTCGTGATATAAGTCCAGTTAAGCGAATAAAGCAATGCTTATGTGTATGTGAATATTTGTGGGTACAGAGGATAAATGTTTTGCAAAGATAATCTATGTACACCGTCATTCACTCACACACACACACACTTATTTTGTTCTGAACGTACTATTTTGTCAAAATCAAATTTATATCGGTCGTGTGGAACTCGTGTAATCTATAACTGAAAGCTTTAAGTGAGTATAACTTCAGATTGATTCTGTAAACTGTTTTAGTCGAACTGATATAACCGATATTGACATAAACTTAACACGATGAAGCAGAGACAAGTTTTCGTTCAGATTTTTATGACTTATTCATACACTGATTCTTTTCTACTACGTCTGCGCTAGTTTAAAGATCATTTTTGTATTTTCTCTCAACTATTGGTGGAATAAACGACTTTCCCACTGATGTAACATATCCCAGTCATCGTTGGTGTTCTCGGTAAAAGCAGAACACAGTATTCACAGTTTCAAATTTCTCACCAGTATATATGAGTCATGAAAGCTACTTTTCATGCAAAAGGTATTAGTTGTTATGAATTGCAACTGTGCGCCACAAGGTAGAACATTCACTAGCTATGCAGGGGGTCTGGGTTCGATTCCGACTGATGCACTTATAAACCTCGCCGAGTTTACTGAATGGCAGTAAGCCCAGAAGAGAGGAAAGGTTGAACATGTGGTTACAAGTCCCACTTCGCAGAAACGGCATGACCGCTAGTGAATCTTCGAAGTGAGATCTTGAAGCCCAATGTGATCCAAGCGGAATGCAAAGAATTAAAACAGGGCCAGTATATAATAATAATAATGATTTACTTTATTCCAAAAACAGTACTTGTGATACAGAATGGAATTTTCAGCATTAATCACAATATTGCATCTAATTTCCTCAAATTATAAATAAAATTAATCACAGAAAATTTTCCACATTTACAATAGAGGTAGTGTCAAAAACATGCAGCATATAAAATGGAAATAGCAATAATAATGATAACAGCTAGGGTAATAATAATAATACAAGTGAAAATTGCCGTTGGCTTGTGTCACACAGTATTGGCAATGTGGTATAGAAATCCTAACATGTTTAAAAATATTGAATATAATGTTCTTTCTACATGATATGGTGAAGGAAAAAACATAGATTACAGCCGTCATGGAGATAAGTTGGTGTTTGCAATTATGAGAGTAAAACAGAGAATTAACAGGACCATAAATATAATAGAAGTAATAAAAGTAAAACTTGAAGGTATGTAAGGATGGATGGAGGAAATTGTTTATTTACTAGATGAAAGAAGGTTAGTTAATTCTTGCCTGACACTATTTTCATCACATAAAATACGTGCCAAGTATGGTATCATAGAATTCCTATACTTAGACGTGCGAGCATACAGTTTTCTGAAGTTACTCCTTGTTCTACCTGAGGAGATGCAAGGTGAAAGCTGAGGGTAAAGCGGATGCTCCAAGTCAGACAAAATCCCTTTAGCAAATTTATTGCACGAAGTCAAATGCCTATCGACAACGACGTTAACTATGTGGTCCACTGGGACACCACTCACCCTACTGACAGTCTTCAGTATTCTACGAATTGTGACATAGTCTTTTTTAAGCAAACCAGGAAAGAATAAGGGTGAGCAATAAAGAAGAATAGGTAGGATGCAAGAGTTTACGAACTGTAGGATGAGGGGTTGAGTTATACCCGAGTGTCTTAACTTCTTAATGTAAAATGTCAAGCGGAATATTTTACTGGAGATTGCTAAGACATGGGAAGACCAGGAGAGATCAGAAGAGAGAATGAGTCCAAGATACTTAATTTCTGATTTGATTCCTATATCATTGTCGTCAATTTTACAAGTGTCATGAGAATCGATGACTTCTTTTAACTGTCGTTTACATCTTAAGCTGAAATCAACAGTTTGACACTTAGAAGGATTCAGTTTAAGACCGTTAGACTCAGACCATTTGCTGACTTCCGATAGAAAGCTATTTATTTTAGTACAATCTAGCTGGGAGTTAACAGCCATTGAAACCGTTAAATCATCAGCATACTTCACAAAGTTTATTTCATCAGAGTGAGGCAAGTCGTGCAAGAAGAAAGAAAAAAGAAAAGGAGAAAGAACAGCACCTTGAGGGACACCAGCTTCAGTAGGCAATGAAGTGGAGGACTTCCCTTTATATACGGTGTACTGCTTTCTATCTGAGAAATAGGAATGCAACCAGTTAACAGCCCAACATTCTGTTTGACTAGCAGCAAGTTTATTTAATAAGATGTCCCTAGGGACCGAGTCGAAAGCAGATGTATAGTCTAGGAAGGCGCAACGAACAAATTTAGCCCCCTTGTCTAGACTGGAAGCAATGTTATGATATAAGACGGCAGCTGCATCTAAAGTGCTTCTACTGTGCTTATAGGCAAATTGTTTAGGGTCATTAAAGGATTTAAGCGAAGGTTCAAGACTAAGTAAAAGTAATTTCTCCATAGTTTTCAAAAAAGGAGAGGTAATAGCAATGGGTCTAAATTTGACACATGCTCCAGTAGAAGATTTAGGTATGGGTACAACTTTAATGTCCTTCCAAACGGCAGGCACAATATTATCGGAAAAAGATTTGTTAAATAGATCAGTAAGAGGGTGACACAGAATATCAGAACATTTTTTAAAAATAATACTAGGTACATAATCGGGACCTAAGCTCTGGGAAGGGTTTAGAGACTTGAGGCACTTTTGAACATCATTTGTGTTAAAACCTGGAAAGGGGCTATTATTAACACAAGTGATGCTGGGAAGCATGGCATTTGAGGGAGAGTAAATAAAAGATTTGTTAAGAGTACATACATCAAAAGAATATGGAATATTGTTTATCTGCTTACCACCAGTGATTTCCTTAAATAGTTTCCACATATTAGAAGGATTTTTGCAGGACATGAATTTCTGGTTATATATTACATTCAACCTCTGCATTTCAGACTTAATTAAGAAGTTAGTTCTTTTTACACCACTTTTATCTTTCATCTTATACAGTTTTTCCTTCTCTCTACGAAGCTTTTTAAGTTGAGGCGAGGAGAAACGGTCAAATTTGACGAATAGTGTTTCTTTTGGACAACAGATTTCAAAACAAAATTTCTCGTTAGGGTCCGATGGTTTCAGTTTAGTGAAGAGCCACTGGTTATGCGATGCTGCAAAATATAATTAATGATATCCGATTTACAAGAGATGAGTCTTATGGCCCAAAAGTATTTTGGAAGACACTTGCCATTTAAAAAGATGAGTAATGGGTGCAAGTCTCACCAAAAGTACCGTCACACAGTGGGATACGTGTGTTTCATTAAAGTGAAGTCTCCCATGAAAAAATCGATGTTATAAATTTACCATGTTTTTAATAGAAAGGGAAATTTTAATCCCAATTTTTCGTCACAAATTAAATTTAGTTAGAGAGCTGCTTTGTTCTAGCTTAGGACTTTTCTATAACGCACAGCCAATGCCCTACCAGGGATCGGGCCACTAGGCTACTTGGGACCAGAATTCAATGACCTGTGGATACTAACATTGTCAACTCATGATGCGGTGGTATTCCCACGCATGTCTTCAATGAACATCCGCTTCATCTTGTCAAAGAGGGCCTCACCGATCACCACTCCTCCTTACAACTTTGAGAAATCTATTTAATAGGTTTTAGTGATCTGAAGATTGGCATATAGATTATTACAAACCGTTGTATCTAAATGTGCATCCTCTTGGACTATCATCTTTCCATGTTAATATTTAACGAAATTATTGAAATTTTAGTTAGCTCACATTTTTATTTATGCATAAGGTAGATGACTAAACCTCCAGATTAGTGAATTCCATTACAAATTAGAATTATTTGCAAGAAGAATTCCTTGAATCCATCAAAAATCAATGCTATAATGTCTAGATTGCTAGACTGACGGCACGGTGAACTAGTGTATACAATAAATCGGCAACTGAAGACTAAACTATATTTAAAAATGACCATTAAGACAATTTTAGAACGACTCAGCTAGCCCATCGTCGCCTTCTTCAACATTGTCCAGCGTGGTTTGGTAAAGGAGTTGTGAAGTTAATCAAAAGTTCCACATTGGTACACCTTAGGGATACAGTTCACAAAATTGTTGAAAATTTCGCCTTTACACTTCTATGCAATGTGCCATTTCAATTCCCTGATTTTGTACGCCTTTGACTGCTAAGCACAACTGAGACAGTTACTATAAAAAGTTTTCAGCCCAGTCTTTGTGATCGGAAAAAGTTTGTTCAATCCCTTTCCCTCTGAAGGCCTTCAACTTCGACTTAGAATAGTTATCCCAGGAACAGCGGATAACTGTAAATATTATTTCTATTAGCACTGATAACTTTATTACTAATTACAGGGTTTCATCATGAGCTGACATTAGTTAGAGAACCTTTGGAAAACCTGTTAGGAGTACTGGGCAGGTGTTTCCGTTGTCCTGGTTTGGGACTCTTAATCAGTACGCCCCCACCAGAATTCGAACCCATGACCTTCTGGTTACAAGGCGAGCTCCCAGGTTTTCCAGCGGTTCTCTAACCGATGTCAGCTCATGATGAAATCCTCCAACCAATCAATCAAATCCCCACAAACCAACACTTGAATATTATTGAGATGCTGATTAGCGAGTGGCCTTATTCAGGTAGGTAGTTACCTCAATTCTAGTGAGAAGTCGTGACCAGTATGGTCTAGCAGGTCCCGTGTGAGGACAAATACTCACTGAAGTCATTGGCTAGCGGTCGCGTTGTGTCGTGAATTGGCAAAAGTTAGAATTCATGGGCCATTGGATCAGGTCCCAGTGGCTTAATGGTATACGAGCTCGCCTTGTAACCAGAAGGTCTTGGGTTCGAACCTTGGTGGTGGATGCGTACTGATGAAGAGTCCCGAGCACTAGGACGAAATAGCTGTCCAATACTCCCAGGTTTTCCAATGGTTCTCTAATTAGTGTCAGCTCATGATGAAATCCTGTAACCAATCAAATTCCTACAACCCAACACTTGAATTTATTATTAATATCATACTCTGTGTTAAAGTTCCACATTTTAATCTTCGTTTCACAATTTATTTTTGTCATTCAACTTACATTCTTCTCGGTTATATTTGATTACCTCTGCTTCCATTGATCCAAACTGTTTCAAATGCTTACTTCTGATATTTTCAAACATGATGATGACTTACCGGAAATATGTATTTGCCTGTATCGTATTCTAAAACTGTATTTTTCTGGCCTTGTGTCACGTCGAGTGAGTCGATAGCACAACAGTAGAATGCTCTCCAACCACGCTCTATGTGATTCGGGGTTCGATCACCGGCCACAGACGCACTCCTCTACCTCGCTAAGCCAGTAATATGACTGATAAAGAGGGAAGGTTGGATATGAGGCTAGTAACCCCATCCCATAAATATAAACACCACTGCTAGTGAAACTTAAAAGCCCTAGCTTGAAACCGTATGTTCCACTCGGGACGTGAAGGATTAGCAAGTCAGTAAGTGGTATTGTGATGTTTCAAATAAGGCGTTATTTCAAGCTCGCCCGTGAATTGATGCATCATTTTGGGAACCGGTGAAAACCAGCAGGCAGTACTGCCTAGCTGTTTCATCCTGGTTTGGGAATTTTCAACAGTACGTATCTCCAAGTCCCCTGGGATTGGAGCAAAGACCTTCATGGTCGTTTACCATTCAGCCGCTGAGAAGTCTCATAATAGGACGAAACAGCTCTCCAGTACACCTTGGCTTTCAGTGATCTAACTAACAAATGAAATAAATCTACAAATTCCCATAAATCCTACAATCTGTTCTATTTATTACCCGTAAAATGCTTAAGAACATCCATCAAATGATGACAGTTTACTTTTCACAGTAATATTCTGTCGGTGAATATCTATTTGAATGGGAAAGAAGAGAAGGGAAGAGCAGCGAAAAAACGAAATCTTCCGTTTTTTGTTACCTTTTCTGAATAAAAATGAATTACACTCATTGTGTATAGTATAGACTGACAACAGAGTTATTAGTATTATTTTGAATACCTTAAAACAAAAAAAAGAAGATAGGCGAAACACTGACACGCATATAACATAGAATAATTAATCAGAGTAGAACACGTGCAGATATACCATTGTTTCTCTTCTTTCCGTATCTCTGCTTTTTTTTTGTTTTATTTTATTCAATAATGGAAACCTTTTAGTGTTTACGCCTCACTGTTCAATTATTGAATTGAATCTGACTAAGAAGTGGGATCTTTTTTCTGTGCAACTTATAATCTGTGAGTGTCTACACACACACACACACATTGTAGAATATATCACAGGAAGGGGGAAGAAACTGAAAACACAATCCTTGATTCTCATATTTGTGACTCTTTATTATTATGATTTCATCCTCCCACAATTCTCTCTTACTCAGCACATAGAAAAACAGTGAATAAGGTGAAAGAAGAAGAAGAAGAGGAGGAGGAGGCTTTTGTCCTGTCTACTATGGAGAGAGAAACCTCACTCACTCTGTCTCTCTCACTAACTCACTCACTACTTCTCTCACTAGTTCGAAGAATGTAACTTACTGGCCAGTTTAGTAAATGTAGGGTAGAAGAGGCAAATAAAGGAATCATTGTTGTGTTCGTTGTTCAAATATGTGTATTATTACTATTATTAAATAATAAGTAATAATGCCTGGGTTTTATTTTTCCCTTTTTTGTTTATCAGTTTTCCCATTATCTTCAGAATCTTAATTCTTTTTTCACTCAAGCGTAAACTTGTGTACATATAAATATATAAAGCAAATATTATAATTAAAAGATTATTATTATTATGATTATTATTAGTAGTATTATTACAGCAAATCCTTGCTCTGTCCGCTTCACTTGATACCAGTACTTACCAAAAGAGAAATAATTACAAAGAAAAGAAAAGCAAGGGGACTGTTAAACATTAAGAAGGAGGGTTATGTCGAATTGGGCTCTGAAACATGGCCAATACACGAGTTGAAGACATGAAAAGATTGACTGTTTTTGATCATAGATGTCTACGATCTCTTTCTCGCGTTAGGTAGTTTAATAAAGTAAGTAATGTTGACGTTAGGCGTAGAGTATTGGGCAAAGAGGGAAAATCAATTGACGAGGCTATAAAGTTACATAGATTGAGATGGCTAGGTCACATGCTGTGCATGCCTAACCATCGCCTCCCCCGACGGGCATTACTAGCTGATATAGATGCAGGTTGGAAAAGGGTAAGTGGTGGCCAAACAAAAACATGCCATCAATCCATGAAATCCTTGACAGTCAAACTGAGTTAGGTAGGGAGATGCAGACTCCCGGGTTGGGGCCCTCGGGATTGACTCTAGGAATCAATGGCTAGAGACAATAGGTGACATGGCTCAAAATCGTTATCAATGGCGCAGATGTATTCAGTCTCTGTAATCTTTCATATTTCTTTCTACCATTACCCATTCTGTTTCGCTCTTATACCTGTCAAACTCTTTTGATTCTCTTCACTCATCTTCTTGTCTACCTTTGTGTGATATTTGGAACGTGGGAACTCGAAGTGCTGCACTTCGGTGCCAAGTTCTATGTTGAATCCAGACAGACAGGGCAGTAATGATCAAGCAGTATGAGTATATCTGTCTGACCATATAATTCTATGACCACTAATATCATCTCATTCCTTTGGGTCGGAGTGGAACCTCAGGAATTCAACAACACATCTCCATTTTCTATTTTCTGCTATTCAGCTGGTTAGCTCCAAGATTTACCATAATCTCTCATATTCTCCTCGCCAGACAATGTCCTCCATGTCATAACCCACTCGTCACTTGCCATTCAAATTCTACTCGACTGCTGGTATCCATTGTGTGTCATATTATTCAACGGCTTTCTCAACGTATGCCCGACTCATCTCCATTTTCTCCCACACATTATCTGAACAATCTACTCGTGTCAGCTCATGATGAAATCCTGAAACCAATCAAATCCCTACAAACCAACACTTGAATGACAATGAGATGCTCAGTAGCGACTTGCCCTATTCAGGTAGGTTAGGTTTAATGATATATGAGCTCGCCTTGTAACCAGAAGGTCTTGGGTTCGAACCTTGGTGGTGGATGCATACTGATGAAGAGTCCCGAGCACTAGGACGAAATAGCTGTCCAGTACTCCCAGGTTTTCCAATGGTTCTCTAATTAGTGTCAGCTCATGATGAAATCCAGTAACCAATCAATCAAATCATATCTGCTCTTCGTTGATTTGTTCCCAGTCAGAGTTTCTTGTCACTAATTCTTTCTGGTTGGCTAGCCAATTGATCGTCAGTATGGAGCCATCGAAGGCAGCTGTTGATAAAAGTCTGTAACTTTTCATGACACGCTGGCCAAGTCTCTGACCCGTATAGAAGAATTGACTGACTGACTTCACATTTGTGTTAAAAAATCTGAATCTTGTTGTTTACACTGAGGCGGAACACAGAATATTTCCAAACTGGTTTCAGGTTGATGAAGACGTATGTGTGTTGCCTTTCTGATTCTGGTCGGCTTTGACATCTTCATCCGTTCCGAATACCAGTGGTTGAGACTGTGCTTCGTCGCCGCATTAGCGAAAGAAGTAACCTCATTCAAATCTCTCCTGTTGATGGTGATTGGTACCGGTTGTTGTTGTTGCTGTTGGTGGTCGTTGGTTCGTTATCTTCATCACCTCGGTCTTCTCTATGTTCAACTGGAGTCCTACAATCAATCAGCACCAAACTCTTCAGCCAGTTTATTATTTCTCGGCTACAAGTCTTCGAGTTTGTGTGACATTGTCTGTTTCTGTCTGTTTTCCGACATAAAACTTCGCACCGATGTGCTGCAGTTTGAGTCCCCACACTTCATGTAGCACATAAAGCAAGAGAAGAAAGTAAAAGAAATGCATACTAGAGACAGTAAACAGAGGTATGAGACAAAGGAATAGTAATAACGGAGAACAATATAGTTTCATTGGAAGAAATAATAAACTGGCTGAAGAGTTTAGTGCTGATGGTAGGACTCCAGGCGAACATTGACATGACGGAGGTGATGAAAATAACCAACCAACAACAACAGCAGCAGCAACCGGTACCAATCACCACCAACAGGAGAGATTTGGATGAGGTTACTTCTTTGGCTAATGTGGCGACGAAGCACAGTCTCAACTACTGGTATTCGGAACGGATGAAGATGTCATGGTGTGACATTAGAGATAAATCATTCACGCGCAAATTTCAGATCTTCTAGAGTCTTCTTATCGGTGATCTAGCTTATTCTTGTCTCCCAGCTCTCCACAATCTGACGCATAATCCAGTCAACCACAATTAAAAATTGCATCGCTAATAATATGCAGCCTTTTTTTGATTCATGTATTCACTTCAAAGGCTTCTGTGAGTTTTCATCTGTGGACCGCATGACATGTGGCATTGTGATATAGCCAGCTGTTGAATAAAGCTGATAAAGAATTGAGGCACGTCATAGTGTTATATATACATATATATCTTAGGTTCCCTGTGGAACATAAGACTACAGTAGCACGTCATTTGTCCTGTTCCCTGCAGTCCAGTTTATCTCGCCCCGTGGTTGTCTAAAGGCTTCCATCTCCTCTTCACATGATCCCCTACACTTTGCCGTTGGATGCCTGTCTCATCGTCTGTGATTCGTGTTTCACTTGAATGACGGCACAGTACGCGATGCCACCCAACAACCTGCCCAGTGCGTGTTTGATCGATCTCCATTTTATTTTGTAAATATTTGTTGGGCAAAAGGTTTTTGGTTGGGTCTCTTTCTCAGAGTACGAACACTGGCCCTACATCCATCTTCCCTTTTTTCCCAGGCTTAGGACCATCTGGAAAACTAGAGGAGTTTTTATTGGTTTGCAGGGATTTGACTGGTTACAGGCTTTATCATGAGTTGATATGAGTTACAGAACCGTCGAAGACCATAGAAGTACTGGACAGCTGTTTCGTTCTGGCTTGGGACTCTGGATCAGTTTTACCTCAGGACCTTCTGGTTAAAAGACGAGATCACAACTTATTCAGCTACTGAGACCCGGTCCATGAATTCCAACTTCTGCCAATTGTCAAAACAAACATTTGCGTCGGTGGCACAGTGGTTAGGACTCTTGCCGACCATGCACATGGTCCGGAGTTCGATTCCCGGTTGACGCACACCTGATAATAATGGTCGGCCTGCTAAATTCACATGCTTAATTTTCCATACCTGTACCAAAATACTGTGTAGAATCAAACTATAACCAAAAATATTTTAAAAAGTAAATAAATATATCTGCTTTCTATATTTGGTTTGTAAGGAAGATCTTGGGTTCGAAACCTGCTGGTGTGTGCATACTGCTTATGATTCCCGAACTAGGATGAAACAGCTGTCCAGTACTCCCTGGTTTTCAATGGTTCTCCAATTTATATCAATCCGTGATCAACTCGTAAAAATATAAATGCAGAGAGAATTTCAGGAAATTTTTATTTTATATAATAGATTATATGCTTTGAATACACACTTGGGAGTGACTAATGTCATGCATCTACTCCTTGATGTAGGCGCAGATTGGATTCCATCAGACACTTGTCCCGCGGGACTAACGTGCTAATTTTCTTACCACCACATATCCATCGACTACCTACCATCCCATTCCGATATCCATTACAGTTCTACAAGAGGCCATTTGCGATACTGAATAGCTCAAGAGTAATGTCTGTGATTGCAGGGATTAGTGAAGCGGGTTCGAATCTCTCTGATGGAGCATTAGTTTCGCTGAGATTACCTTTGCTGACTAGTAAGCGCCTATGAACATGACACCTAGGTACAAGGCTTTCTATCAACCATCTCCAGCCACCTAGCAACAACAACAACAACAATTCAGATTAGATACTGTTTGTGAGCATTCTGAATTCTCTACTAATTTCAGTCAGTGTCAAAGTATTGCTGGCGACAAAACTCATACTATGAGCGAAGTTATTTCGGAAGCAGAAATGTTGAATGCTTCAAGCCACTCAGAGTTTGCAAAAGAATGTAATGAGCACTTTAATCGAAAGCAATCGATTCCAGACATTTGTCAGTTACTACGATAGCAATAAACTCCTTGTTGCATGTGCTATACTGTTTGTTGTTTCCAGAATCATAAATGCATAAGTGATGTCTTGTTATATATATATATACGGATGAAGGTTTTAAATTATCGAAGAATCCTAAAAATATTCAATTACAAGAAATAAGTCATCTGACTTACGTGTTCTTAATTACATCACAAGGAGACTTCATTTAGAGTCGTTGCAGTAAGCGAGAAGTTGGGTATTTCAGAACAGTGAAGTAATGAGAGATAACAGATTTCACTTGTTTTAGTGTAATTCTGAACTGACATGAAAAACCTAGAAGACGTGGATTTCGCGCGTGGATGATTTATGTTTGATGTCACACACACAAAATCGAAGACTTACAAACGAAAACCGACAAACTAGTCAAAGAAGCAGTTAGCGAAGATAGGACTCCAGGCGAACATTGACATGATGGCGGTGATGAAAATAACCAACCAACAACAACAGCAGCAGCAATATCCAGCGCCAAATCACTATCAATGGGAGGGATTTGAAAGAGGTTACTTCACTCGCTTATCTAGGGAGCATTGTCTCAACTACAGGAAGTCGGAACGGACGAGGATGTCAAATCGAGTGAGAATCGGGAAGGCGCGAAACACATTCATCAACCTGAAACCAATCTGGAAATCTTCGTCACTCACCGTCAACAACAAAATTCAGTCGAATTTTCAATACAAACGTCAAGTCTGTCAGTTCTTCTATACGGATCAGAAACTCGGCGGTAGGGTCACAAAGAATATTTCCAACAGCCTGTTGCATACCAGACCTTTATCAACAACTGTCTTCGCTGACTCTATACTGAAGATCAGATGGCCGAGCCGGAAAGAATCACCACCAAGAAACTATGGGAACAAACAAAACAAGAACCAATCACCAACCAACAAATATGCAGGAGAAGGTGGATTGAGATGAATTGGACACTCGCTGAGAAGGCCGCCACTGGGTGACATCGCGCGCGCGTCAGACCATGGCTTGAGTGGAACCAGGCCGAAAGGGAAGCGGAGAGGGGGACGTCAGTGCAAGTGTGACATGGAGGAGATCGTGTGAAGAGGAGTTGAAACAGTATGGACTAACATGGATGCAGGTGAAAAGTACAGCAGAAGGAAGACAGAATTGGCAAGTGGAGACGGGCAGTTGAAGCCCTATGTTCCACTAGGAAACCAAGGGGACAATAATATAATGAATAAGAATGTAATGCAGTTAAATACTTCTTAGTACAAGATTTCCTCCCAAATTAATCGTCTTTTACACTACATTATTACTATTATTTGAATGTAGTGAACTGTAATCTTAGTCGACAGCATCTAATCACGTTGGAATCCAGTGTCACACACAGTCAGTATACTGTTTTTGGCATACTAATTTATAGTGAAATGTAAACTAGCTAAGTTGATAGAAAATTCAATTAATGAGATATATTATTCCTGAAGTAATAGTAATACGGAATTAATCACAAAGTCTCGCAGACCACCCATATTTATATTTCTCAAAAATGCTGAAAATACCTTTACTGTACGATTCACTGGAATACGCAGTTTTGCATTTTTTGTTTCATATTCCATTCAAAACTGGCGACATCACTGCAACAAACAAACTAAGAAGAAGAGAAAAAATATAGTCAAAACAAAAACGAACAAGAATCTATCTAGTTAACAACTAATCAAATTAAATTAATGAAAATGCTGACATACGATGAATATGACTCAGACGTGCATAGTTGACGCCAGTAATATTCTCGATTGATTTGCTTTTGTTCAACATTTATTTATTTATTTTTATATTGGTATATAACAATTTTGCTATCTGCACCAAATAGTATCATTTCTTCTGTTATATGAGGCGTGGTAGATAAGGTAGATTTTAGTTGTGTTTTTTTTAAATGAATAAATAAAATGGCTTTGTTTTATGACACACACTATGCACTTACACAGGGTGTGGAAGGAATAAATCAACACCTACTCGCTTTTCTCTCAAAACTGTCTACAAATCAAAAATGCTCAACATTGGGTTGCCAAGTGGTATCCAAGCTGCAACCAGTTCAGCTTTTATCTGGAACATTTTGCACTATCCACATATAAATGTATTTTTTTTATTGATAAAGTATTGTTCCCCACCTCAGGTGTGCATAATTTCTCACGGAGATGCTGTGCTTCTGTGGCTGTTCTTACAGGCACTGTTAAAACAGAGTTAATATTTCTACAAAATAGAGAAGATTTGTAGCTCACGTGGATGATTCGCGTGCAGTTGTGTTCTCTGAGCTAGATGACTTACTTGTGAAGCTTTCATTGCCTTACTAGACAACATCTTCAGCACATACTTCAGTTCGAAGTGAGCTTTTAAAATTGTCCACGCGTGTGTTAATCATCTCTTCTCCTAGCGCGTCGGTGGCACAGGGGTTAGGACTCTCGCCGACCATGCACATGGTCCGAGGTTCGATCCCCTGCCGACGCACACCTGATATCTATGGTTGGCCTGCAAAATTTGGGCCACCGATACCCATGATGAAAATTCCATACTTGTACCAAAAAAATACAGTGTGGAATCAAGCTGTAATCAAAAATAAAGTAAATAAATAAAAATGATAGTGAAAGTGATTGGTTGCTTTTGTCTTTTATCACACCATCTACTTGACCTGAAGTCTGACTTTTTGTACATGATGTTTTCCCCATATGGATTGGTATATTTTATCTACATCAATGTGCCTGTTGTGATCGCCAATTCACTAGAATACTAGGCTCACGAAAATTCTCTGGCATTCTCAGTATTTCCTCTGTTTAATATTTGAACGTCAAATCGATGTTTATGTTTGTCTGTATACAGTAATATGAGAGAATGTATGTCATGTCTTTTGACGGCTATTTTATGTTCATGAATGCGAAGACGACGAAGTTGTCCACTTTAGTCAATGTAGCATTGATCTCAGTCGTTGCAATTTATTTTGTAGATGATGTTGGTTTTAATCTTCTTTTTCCGTTAAGTACTTTTTAGCTGACACAGAGCTGAGTGAAGTGGTTTCGTTGTTTTGTAGGCGACATCAACTCCGAAAGGTTTGAATAGCCTTGCGATAATTTCGAAGACGTTCTTTATATATGATAAGACAATTTTCTTTGTGTTTTCCTTGGCGGCCTTTGATTTGGCGGGTTGGCTGTGTGTGTGGGGGGGTGTTAGATGTCTTTTGATGAAGTTTCGTGGCTATCGTTTCTTTTGGAAGACGCCCATTAGATATTTTTCGTGTGTATACCTTTGAAATAACCAGTCATTTCAGTATAAGAAAGAAATGGCCTTGTGCATAAGGATTATGAAGACTGATCGAATATAATGACAGCATCCACCGAGAAAAGCCACTAACAAAGACAGAATTTATAGTGAACGTAGAGAGGGTAGAAGCAATGACGATACCTTAACTAAACACAACAACAATAATCAACCACCATCAGTGAGATAAAGTCAGTGGGAGTCAACTCTCTCACTTATCTAAGCGGCATTGTTTCAACTACATGCGATTTCTTGGATAAGGGTGTCAAAGTCAGCCAGGATCAATAAAGCAAAACAGATCTTCATTCATTTGAAATCAGCATGAAAATCTACTGCACTCAGTATAAAGAACAAGATGAGGATTTTCAAAACAACTGTCAAGTCAGTGATTGCTTGTTTATGATTTAGTGACTTGGAGAGTGTATCACCAAAAAAGCATACTTTTAGCGACAGTTGCCTTCGATTGTCCGACACTGAGGTTTAGTTGGTTGACCGGGAAGCATAAGCAACAAGGAATTTTCTGATTGAACACTGGTAAGTAGCGTGATGTGTCTAGGCCTATCTTTTTGGTGCAGACTGAATTCTGTCAGTCAAGTTTGCAATGCGGCCACCATTTTAGGTAGCTCGCTATAATGGTGCACATTGCTTTGATGATATTGAATGGTTGGGGGTAACCGAATAGCTCTGTGCTAACGTGGTACATATATATATATATATATATTTAGGGTTCATTAAGCGTTAGTTACACTTTGAATGCTCATAATTCTAGCGCATATAATGATTAATTTTAACAGATTGCACCATGTGTTCAAAGTTGCCTACGTCTGGATACATTTAACGCCACTCTGCCTGGAAGATGTCGAACAGCACCTTTTGCACTTCGACGTGCATAACACACATCTAATCATGTTGATATATATATAATGTATTTGTTGGAAAGTGTTTTCAGTGTTTGTTTTGTATTTCAGTTTGGCGTTTTATGGTTTCTTAGCACACTTTTACCCGTTTGTTTTAAAAATAATATTTTTTATTTTTTGACAGTTTGAGTTTCATAATTTAATAATTATTTTTGTTAGAATACCTAGAAGATATTTTCAGTGAAAGATGAACTCTGTAGCGACTGAAAAAAGCGTAAAATCTAACATAGAACATAGTCACTTAAAGCCACTGCACAATTTAAAGTTTAATTGAACAGATTATTCAGGTGTCGGTGTTCAGGGATTTGATTTCATCGGTTTGAATCCCTGTGTTGGGTGCGTCTGTCTGTCTGTCTGGATTCAACATAGAACTTGGCACCGAAGTGCAGCAGTTCGAGTTGCCACCTTCCAAATATCCCATAAAGGTAGACAAGAAGATGAGTGAAGAGAATCAATACAGTCTGACAAGTATAAGAGTGAAACAGAATGGGTAATGGTGCGTACTGCTCAAGAGTCCAAAATTAAGACGAAACAATTGTCCAGTACTTCTAAGTCCTCCATCCGTTCTCTAACTGGTGTCAGTTCACGAGGGAATAGATTATTGTTAGATCTTTCAGATGGGTGAAAGCTACAGTTAAACCGAATTTCGGAGCCGATCGTCGCAGAGGAGGGAAAATGGTGGTATAAAAATAGCCACATTCTCAGCATATCTGACTGTAACCATACTTTCTCAGAATTAGAGATTTTGCAAGCATATTATTGCTACTTGTTGGGGTGAAATGCCTTTGAAAATAGAAAACAGCAGTCTACGCTTTAGCAGTACAAATGAAAAATTTAAACCGATGAAATGATTACTGTTGCCTAACAAGACGTTTCACTAGACATTTCGTGCCTGATTTTATCAAGATTTGAGGATGACAGGAGTGTTCATTTACGCACGGACGACAATCTAGCTTATCCTAACAACGAAGCCGATTGTAGCGTCACAGTTTGTTGCTATGTTCACGTAGTGATATAAGTAAAATTTATATTTTTCAGATTCAAGTGTTGGTTTGAAGGGATTCGACTGGGTACAGAACTTCATCATCATCTGATTTTGGTTAGAGAACTGTTGGAAAAAACTTGGAATGCTGGACAGCTGTTTCATCCTGGTTCGGGATTCATAAGCAGTAAATACCCACCGGAGTTTGAACCGAGGATCTATTGGTTATAAGGCCATCTGGTAGACCATTAAGCCACTGAAGCCCGATCCCTACCTATCTGAATAGGGCCAGTCGCGAGTGAACATCTCATTGATATGCAAGTATTGGTTTGTAGGAATTTGATTGATTGGTTGGAGGATGTCATCATGAGCTGACATAGGTTAGAGAACCATTAGAAATCCTGGGAGTACTGAACAGCTGATGAAACCCCCAGCCAATTCTACAACAGTTTCAAATGTTACTACCCTGAGCAGTTTAAGCACAAATCTCCCTAGACTCTTCTTTCAAAATATAAAGCCTGTCTAATACAAGAGGAGGAAAGTCCTAGTTTAAGACTCTTCACGCATCCACCGGAGGTCGAACCCAGGACCTTCTGGTTACAAGGCGAGCTCGTAAACTATTAGGCCAGCGAGACCCTATCCAATGGCCCATGAATTCTAACCAATCAAATAAAATCCTTACAAGAAAACATGAGATAACTGTTGGTGGGTAATCCCCTTAAGTGACAAAACGTACTCCTGAACTTTTTATAATTGCCTATCAACCAAATATTGTGCATTTCTCGAAGGCGTTAAAAGTAGCGATATCACAATGGATTGGTTGTTGCTTAAGGTCAGACAGCATTGTATCACAGCATCTACCGTCAGTTAACTTTTTTTTCTTTCGAATTTAAAGATCCTGACGAGGAGAAAATATCATGCAATTAACTCCGCTGAAAATTCCGTACATTATATAAACACTCTCCAGAATAAGGCTATTATAATTATTATATGCTTTGAGTGAGTTTAGGAAATTAGTGTCACAATTTTCAAGATAACTGTGCTTCTTATTTTTTACCTACCGCCTACCTATCGTATAACTCATATTCATATATAATAAAATTAACTATGAGGAGTTATTACTGTAATCATGAATGAGTCATACTATATATATATATATATATATATATATATATATATATACGTCTTATCGGTTACCCTCTTTTATTTTCCTTTATCTGTTTAGTTATCACCTGCAGTCGCTGATTCAGTACTAAAAGGTACATTTAATGTAACACTGGACTCTCCATTATCATTCAATAAATGGTCGGATGAACCTATCCTTGTGAAAATATAGCGTCTGAATACAATCATTTGTCAGCATATATTTCTCTTGACAACCCGAAGATAGAAAAAGTGGAATAATAGTAATTTTCGCCTGTTCTATAAATGTGCACATTTTTACGATCTGCATAGACTTTAATTTCATAATAATAATAATAATATCGTCTGTATTATTATGTTTTATCAGTGTGATATAGAAAAACCATACTGTGTATTTGTTGATGAAATAAAACTCACTGCTGAGCACGTTAAATGTTTGTCCTTTTAAAAAAGCAGCTAGTTCCTTTTCTGAATTTTGATAAAACAGTGCAAAGATATAATGCATCTGAAGAGCCGTATAATTATTGTTTCCTTTAATTAATAGAGTAACATGAAGCTTCAGCCGCATGTCTCCATTGAGTTCGGTCCTCCGCCAACGATTTCACCTGGCTACACATCTGCCTACAAGCTTTCATCTCCTTTCACATCATCTCCTTCATGCCACCCTCGCCCTGATGACCAACTCGTCGCTTCCCAGCTGGGTTCCACTCGACAGAGAGAGAGAGAAAGTGCGAGCCTGGCGTGTGATGTCACTCACTTGATGGTTTGCTTTTTCAGAGTATGGCTGATCCAATTCACCTCCATTTCGCCCTGCATATTTCTTGCACAAGTGGTTCCTGATGGGTTGGTTCGCTCAGTGCCAGAGATCCCACCCTGTTGCTGATCTTTCCTGACCGGCCATCTGATCCTGAGTAGTATTGAGCGAAGATATCCGTTAATGAAGGTCTGCAATTTGTTCGAAGTGGCCTTCGTGACGCCGCGTGGCACGAAGTCTGTGATCCGTAGGTTAAGTAGCGCTGAATTCACATTGAAGTTGAAAATCCGGATCTTATTTGTCATACTGAGTGTTGTTGATCTCCATACAGACTTGAGAAAAACGAAAGCTTGCCTTGCTTTCTCGATCCTCGCTTTGATATCCTCGATCTGAAGAGAATAAAGGACTATATTTTACCAATATAAATTAAGATGTTGACAAGTCAGGATCACAGAATAAAGGCAGTAAAGTAAGGAAACGAATAAAGCGAAAATACCATTAAATAAAATTAACCTTGGTTTTAAAAATGGGTTTTTAAGTCACGTTCAGAGTACTCACTAATAACTTTTGGAAATAAAAAAGTTTAAGCCTTCCTACGCCTCAGGCTTTAGAGAATTTATATAAACTTGTTTTATACCCGGGTTTCAGTTATTATTGTTATTTCCATGGGTTCTGAGTGAAGCACACAGCTTTAGCAGAATACCCCCCCCCACACTTTTTCGTGTTTTGCGCAGTCCTCTTCAACCGGCTCTACAGTTGTACATAGGCTCTTATCGTCTCACCAAACGAATCTGTGTTTTCAAGTCTAGTGCCACTCGAGCGATGATCTGGCATGCGGTATCAGTCAACAGTCTCCTCGGCGTGCGTCATATCTGTCTCCGTTTCCTCCCGCATATTTGTCGGGCAACAGGTATTTGTTCAGTTCCTTGCCAGTTATAATCCCTTGATGCTAATCAATTTCGGTTGGGCATCTGACCTTCTGTGTTTAGACAATAAAAGACTGCTTCTGCTGAACGTTTACAGCTTTTTTGAAATACTTTTGATGATGCGCCAAGTCCCTAAATCAATTGATAAAAAACTGAATTGAAATTGGTAATGAAAACCCGAGCCTGATTCTTTACGCTGACTGCGTCAGATTTCCACGGTGGTTTCAGAGTAATGAATGTGTATTTCGCTTTTCGGATCCTGAATGGCTTTGATGTACTAATCCATGCCAACGGTAGTTGAAACGATGCAGTCGAAATTGGTAAAACGATTTACTTGGTTCAAATTTCTTCCGTTGATAGTGATTAATACTCATTGTTGTTGTTGTTGCTTGGTCATCCCTATCATCATCGTCTTCTTTATGTCCACTTGAAGTCATGTCTTTGTGGCTTCTTCTGCCAACCCGTTGGTTTTCATCTGTGGGTCTTCCAGTTTTCATGACATTAGGGATAAATCATTTGAAAGTTCCAGACCTTCCAGAGTCTTTCTGTCAGTTCAATGTATCCATTTCCATTTGCTCCCCTGGTCTTCCACATGATTCAGTCCATGACAACCAGGAATATGATCGGTGAACATGTGCTTGAAGCCATCATTGAAATCAACTTTATTATGACTCATCTTTTCATCGGTTTACTATTGTTTTTGATGGTCAGTGACCGATCAGTTCGCTTATTATGCATACTAATAGGATTATTTCCAGGAGGAATTTATTGCTGAATATGTATTTTTCCCTTAGTCAAAAACAGAATAACATATTTAATTAAATCTATTTAACTTTAACTTTGAACGTCACTCTGGGGGCAAATATCCCTCTGTCGTAAGTGATGCGGTCAAACCATTGGATCTGTCAGAAGAATGAGTTCACAAATAAGAAACTGTTAACATCTTGTTTTCCGATCCGACTGATAACTGTTACCTTGATGTGGTGATCGGGCTTGTACACTGCGATCACTTAGCAAGCTACACTGGTGGGAGCTAATGTTCCTACATGTCCTAACATGCCAGGAAGGTTGTTAGGATAGCGATTAGACTAAAAGCAGTCACGGGCATAATGCAAGCAATTTTCTACACTATGCTGAAGGCTTGTGGGCAAAGTTGCACTGCTAGAGAATAGGGGTGTAACAGCAGCAAGGTTTTCCTTTAGATGACCAGCATGTTACCCAGCTATGTTGCCTATCCACTCTGGAGAGAGGGCTTAGAAAAGGTCGACCTGGAAACCTGTACATCCCAACTTAACCTACGATGGTCCGTAGCTGGTGGTAAGTTATTAATATGGGACCGAACCAAAAATCCAGCTCAAACAGGCCATGTGACCCTCCTCAAGCGTTTATCCCCTGGGCTATGCGGTCACGCAACTCTAATTCTCTTTCTGATTCAAGTTCTCGAAGAATCAATTGCCTTCCATAGTGTGGGCAGCCGTGAAGCAGCAGCCACCTACACACCTCAAAAAGCACACAGAGCCCTCTTGACCATCATCTTTATTTTCTCGAACCCTCAAGGAACACCTGTTACCTTATAGTTCATGTCTGTGGAAAAAGAATTTCAGGTGCTGTTAAAAGCAATGTGACAATGAAATAGATATGTGAATGAATTTTCTTGATTATTTGAGTAGTATTTTCAAACATCATAATAACGGTTGTTGTCAACTAAACACAATATCAAAACATTGAGGACAGATTACAGTCTCCATTAAATAAGCCCAACACTGCTTATATGAAGTAGCAAAGATATATGTAAGTGCAGAACTTAGGCACTGTGGTAGAATGTAGTTCTATACTAGATAAGTTTACTTAATATCACAAGGAACGGACAGACTGAGAACCTGTCACCTAACAAATCTGCTGATGAAAACGACTACGGATTAAACACATGCTGGAGGATCCGTTAAGTAACATCGCCACCCCGTCGTTCGATGAGAAATGCCTAGCCGAAAGTCAATCAGAGGGTGACATGAAATACATCCTGTGAGGAGTAGAAAACAGCTAAAGATTACTTTAGATAACAGGATGCAGTGCAGACGTTCTATAGAAGCCCTACGTCCTATTCTTGACCCAAGGGAATGACAATAATAAAATCTGACATAACACACGGTGATTAAGTATTGATAACTGGATAACGTTTGCAGAACAATCTACTACTCATAATCCTATCATATCTCTTAGACTAATGTTTTACTTCAAGAAGACTGAAATTCACTCCTTTTTAACTGCCTGTACAACTCACTGCTGACGTATGTCTCTACTAAATTATTCAAGCACCGCATAAGTTCCTGTATGACCAGAACGTGTGCACAAATCTGCCGCACTTATATGAGAAAAGTGATAGGGCGCTTATTTAAATGTTGTTACTCGTGGACGTATTTAGCCTCCGCCCCCCACAAAAATTCCAATTTAAAGGTGGATAGATCACATTATAATGATAGAAGAATTTTGATATTTAATTAAATCCGAAAAATTCTGCCAAAAAAAGCTATGGCTTACACAGCGAAACGTTCAGAAAAATCTTGTTTTGATTTTCTCTTAAACACCCTCGGATTAGTCTTGCAGAAAAACCCTCGGATTATTTTCAATAATTTATAATGATTCAGTCTAATTCGACTCTCAAATTATTCCAGGAAATTCATAACATCCATGGTCTGGAAACTTATAATTAGTAAAGGGATGTTTGTTTAGAATTTGGTATCTCGTCATTTGTACAGATCTTCCATGTCGTGCAACTTCTGCGCTTCGATTCTGTTCTGTTCATGTCCGTTTATAAACTACTGATAAATCATATCAGTGTCTTATCAGTCAATGCAAGAACTGGAGCGGAATTATGCTCCTGTCCATCCCAAGCAAAATACTAAGCTGCATCATACTGGAAGGAATCAAACAAGCCAACCTGGATGAAAAAATTCGACCAGAACAGTCTGGATTCAGGAGAAACAGGTCATGTATTGATCAAATCACCACACTACGGATCATCATTGAACAAAGCTTGGAATGGTAGTCACCTCTCTACCTCAACTTCATCGACTTTGAAAAGGCCTTCGACAGCGTCGATCGAGAGGTCATTTGGAAACTGCTTCGCTACTACGGAGTGCCGCCGACAATTATATATCTCATCCAACAGTTGTACGACAATGCTGCATGCCAAGTAATCCACAACGGGAAACTTACGGAAGCCTTCGAAGTGAGGACGGGAGTGAGACAAGGCTGTCTACTATCACCAATGATCTTCCTGATTGAAGTAGATCGGATAATGCGACAGACAACGGGCAATGAGGAAACAGGCATTAGATGGACCAACACAAAAACCTTGGAAGATCTGGACTTCGCCGATGATATATGTCTGATTTCCCACAAACTGGAATATGATGTGCAAGTAAAAAGCAACAAACTGGCACAAGAAGCATCCAGAGAAGATAGGACTTCAGGTGAATATAGACAAAGCAGAGGTGAAAATGACTCCTGGCCAACAGCAACAACAACAGACGACAAGCAGCATGAATGGAAGGAACCTGAAAGAAACAACCTCCTTTACCTACCTGGGAAGCATCGTTTCCACTACAGGCGGAACTGACGAGGATATCAAAGCTAAGGTGACTTGGAGGAGGTCACGTGAAGAGGAGATGAAAGCATGTGGGCAGACTTGGAGCGGGGTGAAAACGTTGGCAGAAAACCAAACGCAATGGAGACGCGCAGCTGAAGCCCTATGTTTCTCTAGGAATTAAAGGATATAATAACAATATAAATCTTATCAGTAGCACACGCCACAACGTCTCTGCTTGTCAATGATGACTCAAAATCCCTGAATACTTTATAAACCTAGGATTTAGCAATGCGTAAATAGTAATCGGTAGAAAAAGATTTAGTTGCAAAAACCATCCATTTTAAATTATTCTATGGATCGTCAGCATTTTTTCTTTTACGAACATAAATAGAGTGGAAAATTCATGGTAACAGATGACTTTATAGTTGAGCTACATTTCATTAGGTATCGTTAAATGTCCAACGGCTAACCAATGAAAACAGTCTCAAATAGGCTATGCTTTTTGGAAAAAGATGAATAGTGTTTTAGTGAAATAACATTTATCTTGTGTGAGGAATTTGAATTTTTCTTAAACTTTTCACGAGATATTCACTACAACTTCAAAGGAAGTATTATAGTATTTTCTGTCACTGAATATTTTTTCCTTGTATGGTTGTGACTTATCCTTACTTTGCAATCTTGGTACGTGCTGTAATAGATTTATGTTATCAACTTTAAAGTCGAAAATTATTTTCTGTTGTAGACTAGAAAAATTAATATTGAAGCCACTCCTAGATTAGAAATAGGAAGTGAAGTAAGTGGTAGAGCACGTTGACCACTCCACTTATTTAGGAAGTAACATCAACCCCAACGGGTTGATCTCCAACGAAATCTCAGTACGGATACAGAGGGCTAGTTTCGCATATGCCAGTTTACGCCGTCTCTGGCTTAGTAGACGTCACATCCGGCTGGCTATCGACCAAAGGGCGTGTGTACTGCTCAGAAGTCCACTCCGTCCTTCTTTGTGGCTGGCGGTGAGATATGGCCATTGAAAGAGGAAGACTTGAAAATCCTGGCTAGCTGTCTGTGACCATAGGTGTCTGCTTCCTATTTCCCGTATGAAGTGGTATATTCGAGTGAGCAGTATTGAGCTGAGGCATCTGTCAGTTGCAAAGTAAGGAGAGGAAATCAACAGATGAGACTGTGAAGCTACATCGATTGAGATGGTTGGGACATGTATAACGCATGCCTAGTCGTCCATCGCCTTCCTCGACGGGCAATATTAGCTGACAAAGAATTGGTCAGGTTGGAAGAGAGCCAGTGTTGGTCAAACCGAAACATGGCCTCATCAGTCAACGAAATCCCCCACAGTTGGTTTAAGCCAGCTACACAGGAAGGTGTGAACTTCCTCATTAGTTGGAGTCCTTGGGACAGTAAACACTATTGTCTGGAGGCAATTGGAGATAAGACTCAAAATCGTTCTTATTGGCTGGCACAGATGCATCCACTCCTTGTGACTTTATAATACCCAATAAGATTATACTATCATTCAGTATTACTACTCTTTCCGCCTTATATCTCTGTTTACTGTCTGTATTTTGCATTTCTTTTTACTTTCTTCTCTTGCTTTGTGTGATGAGTAAAGTGTGGCGAGTTGAACTGTGCTGCACACCGGTGCAAAGTTCTGTGTTGAAAACAGACAGACAGACAGACTAACATAATTACTTCTTCAGTTATCTACACATAATCACATTCCGTATTCATTTCGTATCTGATGAAAATGTAATTTCATGGTTGTCTGACTAATCACCTCACAGGTTACAGGGAGTCAGTCAGCTTCAGGACAAATACAATACTTGGACAACTGGATTAATCTTTATTGGCAGCCTACTGAATATTAGCCAGAATGTTTCAGGCATTTACCGGGAAGATTAAGCTGTTGATTAGGTTTCAGTTTTTGATAATAGCTTTATTTTATTGTTAGGTTAATGAATGGTGCGTAGCTCCTCATTTGCGCTCATTATACTATTTATTAACTGAGTGTTCTGTTTGATTAGCCAAATCGTCACTCAGTTGTGGTGACATTCCCAGTGCTGGTTTGTGATTCACAGTTCTGCCAAGTACTTTCAGAAACGCCTCAGTCACAGAAACCAATTTCATTGTTTTCACCGTAAAAATTCATTATAAGCGATCAAACAAATACGACTATTATTATTAGTAGTAGTATCATCAAAAACTAGGTTTAAATCAGTTTACAGGAGTCTCTACAATGTTATTGTTGTCTATATCTTAAAGCATTCACTTTCCTAATCTCACTGGTTTATATCTCAGTCCGGCTCGATTTGGAGTGTTTTACGGTGAAGTGTCACACATTTTTAAAGGTGTAAATCTGTTTCTGAGTTGTTGTTTTTTTCACTCAGACTGTAGATTCACTGGATTACGTAACAGACTGAGGGGAGTCAGGAGAAAGGGACGCAAAAATGCTGCAGAAGATCCTGACTTTTCGCATGATTTATCTTTAAAATCACACAAAATCGAAGACCCACAAGTGAGAACCGACAGTCTGGTAGAAAAAGCAGAGAAGACTAGACTACGTGTGCGCATAGAGAGGAAGCCCAACAGGCGACAACGAACACCAGTCAGTATCTTCAGGATAAACTTGAAAAAGAACATTTCTAACGCTTATTTGGACAGAAGTGTTTTAACTACAGGTGACACAGATGAGGATGTCAAAACCAGGATCGAAGATACAAGACACACATTTAATAGCTTGAAATCAGTTTGAAAATTGACTGCACTTAACATGAAGAATGAAATTACAGTTTTCAGCTCTAATGTCAGGTCATTTCTTCTATATAGGCACGTCATGAATATCATTTCAAGCAGGCTACTACAGACGTTTATCAAAAGCTGCGTTCGGTAGGCAGTGAAGGTCAAAAGGCTGGTTAGAAAAAATTAGAAACAAGAACCTGTGACAGTTAATCAGTCATTAGCCGATTACTCAATAAGTATTCCGAAAAAATTGGGACATTGCAAGACTGGAATCTTAGTGGAAAACTACAAGTTGGGCGTCCGCGACTGAGATGGAGGAGATCGTGTGAGGAGCAGATGAGAATCTATTGCCAGTCGTAGAGCTGGCTAAAGAGGACTATAGAGAATCCCACAAGATGTTGTTCTGTTGAAGTCTTATGCTCCACGATGAATCCAAAGGAACAATAATAATAAATTTCCTGAAGCCTCCAAATTTTTACGGCATAAAACCTTTAAGTTAGAGGTGGTTTTATCCGCGGAATACATGCATTCGTCACAAAATGTTTTTTTTTCAAGAACAAATATTTTATGTTCATAAAATGAGATAATTTCTTTCCCAGCTAGTTAAGCTGAGTTAAAACAGCTTTCATTTTGTGAATGTTTCCATGGTCACTTGGCAATGGTGGATTTTAAACGGATGATTTTGGCTTTTCATTCTCAGGTGAATCAGAATTCACGTTTCAATTCACTTAACACCGGTGGCACAGTGGTTAGGACTCTCGCCGCCCATGCACATGGTCTGGGGTTCGAGCCCACGCCGACGCACACCTGATATCTATGATCGGCCTGCAAAATTTGGGCCACCGATACCCATGCTAAAAATTCCACACTTGTACCAAAAATACAGTGTGGAATCAAGCTGTAATCAAAAATAAAAAATTTCAAAAAAAATTTTTTTAAATTTATCCACCTTGTCTGCTACAAGAAAATTGATGGAAACATCAAGAATCTCCGTTCTCCATCCTGTTGTTCAGATTCATAAAGAATATAAATAACTGACGTTTGTGCATTCTCATCTGTGATAGTGGCAAGCTTTTCAAATTGTTGTATATCATGCCGTTTCAGCAAAAGAGGTCGTATTTAAGTCCAGCTTAACTGTTTTATTTAGGTCACTATTGGTAGCTTGTTTCGCACAAACATTTTAGTCATCCTTAAAACTGTAAATCCACTACGTAAATGCCCAGCAACATGAATTTGATCTGAGTATTTGGTATTTGTTTTCTTGAGGTTCCGAGTGGAATATGGGGCTTCAACAGCGAACCTTCACCTTGTGCAGTTCTACACAGTCCTCACTAACTGGCTCCGTGATTGCCCATGCGCTGCCATCTCCCCCTCGCACAATCTCCTCTAGGTTACACCTGAACCAACAACCCTACTGGTTAGTTCTTATTCGGACTCCACTCGAGCTGTAGCCTGGCGTGTGATTTAATTTGATCGTCTCCTTAACGTGTGTTCGATGCATCTCGGTTTTATTCGGAATATCTGTTGTGCAGTTGGTTCTTTGTTGGTTTGTTCCCAGAGTTTCTTATTGCTTATTCTTCCTAACTTTTTGATCTTCATTATGGATCAAGCGAAGTTGGCAGCTGTTGACAAAAGTCTGCGATAATATTGTCCGAAGAAAAACCTTGCGTACACAGTGACGATATGTTTTCCCTGGAGAATAGCAGATTCTCAAGTATTGGTTTTGTAGGGATTTTTTGTTTGATTGTATGGAGGATTTCATCATGAGCTGACATCAGTTAGAGAACCGTTCGAAAACCTGGGAGTACTGGACTGCTGTTTCCACTGTCCTAGTTTAGGACTCTTCATCAGTACGCACCCACCGAGGTTCGAACCCAGGACCTTCTGGTTACAAGGCGAGCTCGTAGACTATTGAGCCACTGGGACCCGATCCAATGGCCCATGAATTCTAACTTCTGCCAATTCCCGACATAGCGCGACCACTTCGCAATGTCTTCCTCGATGAGTTACTGACCCATCTTCGACCTGCTGATGTCAGCCCATGGTAAAATTCTCCATACAATATCAGATTCAGCTGTTGACTGTTGATGAAACAAAAATGGATACCTCCTGTAAGTTTCAGAAAATGCCTTTCACTTATAGAGTTATTAGAATGACCACAGTGAATCGAAACATAGCGTGTCAGCGAAAATATATATTTTTCATGCTAACCACGTCGGAAATTGTATTAAAGCGGAAGTGACCTGTAGATGAATAAACACGGAATAATCGAAGTCTAGTGATAGAGGTGAATGTCACTTCTTACTCCAGAGAAACTACATTCTGCATATGTACAACAATCCAGATGATTTTGAACGGTCTGATCGTTGTAGTACTAGTGAAGTAATACGGGTAGTGATAATTTAAAAATTATCTTGACTATGATTTGCCACACTTTTATAAAACAACTCTACTCACATATCTTTCTGTTATTTGATACAACTGGTCCCCTTTATTAGTTTCAGCAGAGAGAGAACGAACATATTTGTAGAATATCTCGTGGATTCTCTTCAATGAGTACATCCTAAACAAAATCAGTTATAAGTTACAAAATTTCCGACTTTCAAAATAATCAATGCACAGAGAAAAAAACTAAGGCTACTTTGGTTCGCAGAAGCCATTGCCATCAACAAAAGACCTCAACCCAACCTCTGTATGCAAAAAGATAGTGTGACTAATCTCTCACTACCCTGGTGACCGTAATTATTTTCTTCGTATGCTTTTGTGTTTCGCTCTATCACATAACATTCCATTGAATTTTGATTTTCACCTAATGAGCTGAAGGTTCAGCTACTATGAAGGTTTCAAATCTACTAAATTAAATTTTTCTATCCCTTTACCTTCCTAGTGGAACATAAGGCTTCAAGCTAGAGACTTAAAGTCTCGGTAGCAGGGGTGCTTTTACTCTAACGAGATGGGGTTCCTAGCCTAATGCCCAACCTTTCTTCTTAACCAGTCTTATTACTGGCTAAGCGAGGTAAAGGAGTGCACCGGTGGCCAGGAATCGAACCCCGGATCACCTGCACAGTTGGTGAGCATTCTAGCGCTGTGCTTCTGACGCACGCTAAATTAAATTATTTATCTATATTATAATATTGCGTGAATATTCACACTGACCTTGCTGAATTCTCCATCATAATATGTATGAATTCACAGTGTTGTTCGATCTTCTATTTTGTCTCAAGTTCATCCTTGTTTCCAAGAGAAATCTGAATTCCACCGTCGTTGTCTAACTACTATATAAATACTCAAGTGTTGATTTGTAGAGATTTGATCGGTTACAGGATTTCATCATGATCTGACATTGGTTAGAGAACCATTGGGAAACCTGGGGGTACTGGACAGCTGTTTCGTCCTATCGCTTGGAACTCTTCAGCAGTACGTCCCCAGCGGGATTCGAACCCAGGACCTTCTGGTTACAAGGCGAGCTCTGGGGGTCGCGCTATATCGTGAACTGGCAGAAGTTAGAATCCATGGGCCATTGGATTGGGTCCCAGTGGCCCAATGGTCTACGGGCTAGCTTGCTTTGTAACCAGAAGCTTCCGGGTCTGAGCCCCGGTGGGTGCGTACTGATGAAGAGTCCGAAACTAGAGCGAGACAGCTTTCCTGTACTCCCAGCTTGTTTTCAAATGATTCTCTAACTGATGTCAACTCATGATGACATCTTATACTATATAAGTAGTTACTCCCTTTTAACACTAAATAATACGTCTACTTACATCATCTTTGAAATGATGTTGCTTATACTTTCTATCTATTTATTTTATTTTTTTTTGATTGCAGCTTGATTCCACACTGTATTTTTGGTACAAGTATGAAATTTTCAGCATGCGATATCGGTAGCCCAAATTTTGCAGGCCGATCATAGATATCAGGTGTGCGTCGGCGTGGGCTCGAACCCCGGACCATGTGCATGGTCGGCGAGAGTCCTAACCACTGTGCCACCGACGCACACTGAAATCACTGTAAATAGTATATTCAGACAGCATTTTCAAACTTATAATTGTTTTTGTCTAGGATACATGTAGTCCAATATGGATAAGATTTTATTTTGATAAAATCACACAGCGTGGTTTTATACAGTGATATTAACTGATGACCACAAGTTTCGAGCACAAACTATTGCCACCCATAATCATATCATTATGCAATCGAAGAGAATTCAGGGAATAAAATGAGCTTATGCAATCCTGTAAATGCATTCGTTCTTTCCTTATTTTATTTTTCTCTGATTTCTTTGATGAGAAATAACTGTTGATTTAGTGTTAAGTATGATCACTCGCACCCCGGTCTACTTGATTATGAGAAGAAAAAAATCAAAAATAATCACAATTGAATTCTTTCATTACTCATCAATAATTTTATATATAAAAAAGAAAAAGGAGTGACTGGATTAAAGCTTGAAATTAAATCAACTAATAATATGAAAGCAATTTATTCACTTTGTAGCTTTAATGATGAGTAAAAAGAAAAAAAAAGAAAAATAAGCGAGTAGAATAGACAAGAACATGAATGAATTAAGGAGAATCATTCTGTAGATCGATAATAATCCATTGGCTTTTTTTCTTTTATTAGGAAGATGACAAATAGACGAAACATTGGTGAGGGGGTGGGGGGAAGGGAATTCAAGTTAAATGAGTAAATGACCTTAATCTCATCAATTAACTTGCTTAACTTTCTTTTCTAAAGCTTTTTTCCTTTACCAACTTGCTTGTTTGCTTGTTTATTAAAGTTTCGTGCACTATGATGAAAATTATTTGCAACCTCTTTTTACGATTGACTAATATACTCAGGTTCTAACAGTTGTAAAAGATTATTTAGTGGAAAAAGGGATCTAAGTGCATGTGTTGGGTATACAGGTGGACCGACTTCGTAGATGATTTATGTCTGATGTTACACAAGCTTGAAGATGTACAGGCAAAAAAGCTGGGTGCATAGACAGGGCTTCGGAAGAATACAGCAAAAACGGTCCTTATGAAGGAGCACAACAAACAATAGAAACAAGTACCAATCGCAATCAACTGAAGGAATTCGAAAGAAGTTACTGCTTTCACTTATTAAAGCAGCATTATTCTGGCCACGGGCTGTGGCTTAGGCGATGATGTTAAAGCCAGGTTTGGAAAGACAAGATAGACCTGTATCACATGGAGGATTTCATCATGAGCTGACATCAGTTAGGGAACCATTCGAAAATCTGGGAGTACTGGACAGCTGTTTCGTCCTAGTTTGGGACTCTTCAGCAATACGCACCCACCGAGGTTCGAACCCAGGACCTTCTGGTTACAAGGCGAGCTCGTAGACTATTGAGCCACTGGGACCCGATCCAATGGTCCATGAATTCTAACTTCCGCCAATTCACGACATAGTGCGACCATTTTGCGATGTCTTTTTCAATGAGTTACTGCCTCATCTTCAACCTGCTGTGGAATAAAAGCGAAATTATTATTATTATGTACCCTACTGGTCACGGCTTTCCACCAAAACCCACAGGTTAACTACCTGAATAGGGCCAGTCGCTAATGAGCATCAGATGAATTTTCAGGTATCGGTTTTGTAGGGATTTTTGTTTGATTGCATGGAGGATTTCAGCATGAGCTCGAACCCGGGTGGGTGCGTACTGTGAAGAGTCCCGAACTAGGACAACGGAAACAGCTGTCCAGTACTCCCAGGTTTTCCAATGGTTCTCTAACTGATGTCAGCTCATGATGAAATCCTCCATGCAGTCAAACAAAAAATCCCTACAAAACCAATACCTGAAAAGACCTGTATTAATCAGAAGTCAACCTAGCGACCTTTGACACGCGCCATAAGGAACAAGATTTAGATTTTAAACAATAATACCAAGTCGGTGTTTAAAAATGATTTAGAAAAGTGACGTGTGAGTCAGCTGGCTACTTCAGACCTCCATCAACAGCTAACTGTCTTTGCCCTATACAAAAGATCCGACAGCCAGCCAGAAAAGACCATCCACAAGGAACTCTGTCAGTCAGTGAAGCTACCACGAATCTATAGCCTAACAAACATGCAGAAGAACATAATCACATTAGGCTCTAGTCAGGCCCCCAATTGCAACTCGAGTGAAAAATGATGTCTTGGGAGTCCTACGGTAACATGGAGTTATTCGTGTGAAGAAGAAATGAGAGCTTACAGGGAACTGTTGTCAGCTGAAACAAAACAGAATGAAACGAATATGTACGGAACCCAAGGCAGTAATAATAGTGTTATACTGATTTTTGTTCGCATACATAGATATATAAGGATTTACTGAAATTTGGATCCTATAGTGATACATCTGTCTTAAGCGGTAGTGTACATATTTATTAAACGGTGTTTACCACATTTCATCATCAAGATCTGGATGAACATGCCTAAATTCAAAAATGATGATAACTTTTGACTTCTTGGGAATCATCTAGTTTAGAAGTATATATGTACACACTTAAAAATACCGCCCAGTGTATTATTATTGTATCCTTTAGTTCCTAGACGAACATAGGGCTTCAGCTGCGCACCTCCATTACCTTCTGTTTTCTGATAACTTTTTCACTCCACTCCAAGTCTGCCAACATGCTTTCATCTCCTCCTCGCATGACCTCTCCCAAGTCACCCTTGCACTGACGACCAACTCGCCGCCTCCCTTTCGGGTTCCACTGGAGCGATGGCTTGTCTAGTGATGTTACTTGCTGGTTTCCTTCAGAGTATGGTCAATCCATCTCCATTTCTTCCTGCCTATTTATTTCACAATCGGTTCCTGCAGTGTTGGTTCGCTCCCAGAGATCCCTGTTGCTGATCTTTTCTGGCCGGCCATCTGATCTTGAGTATTGAGCGAAGACAGCTGTTAATGAAGGTCTGAAGTTTGTTTGAGATGCTCTTTATGACGCGCAGTGCAAGTCTCTGATCCGTATAGTAGCACTGACTGACTTCACATTGGAGTTGAAAATCCGGATGTTATTTTTGATGGTGAGTGCTGTTGACCACCACACAGATTTGAGAGTAATGAAGGCTTGTCTTGCTTTTCCGATTCTGGCTTTGATATCCTCATCAGTTCCGCCTGTAGTTGAGATGATGCTTCCCAGGTAGGTAAAGCAGGATCTTATCTTAATTGGCTTAAAAATCCTTGGGCATGGTGCCACTTGAATGTGAGTTATGATGATGACTACTTTTAGGTTTATTCCACTGACGGTGATTGGTGCTCGTCGTCTTCGGTTGATAATCCTCATCACTTCTGTCATCTCGATGTTTATCTGAAGTCCTTCTCTTCAGTGCCTCTTCTTTCAATATGTCCGTGTGTTTTGTGTATATTCGAGTTTATGTGTCCTGGTTCATAAATTACTGAAGAAATCCAGATTTCTTAGTGTCTGTTTATATCTCTAATTTATGCCTGTTTTCTCATTCCTACCTTATAATCACGTAGATCATCGCTGATTATAAGAGATCTTTTCTGACCACATCTGTCTTCGCCTTAAACGCTAAAGTGGACTATCTGTCCTGAATTCCCTAGGATGAGAGATTACAATATAAATGATGATTCAGGCTTTCATATATATGTGTATAGAAATATATTCTCACAAAGGCGTCGATGGCTCTGGGGTATAACTCTTGCCAGCCACGCATGTGGTCGCTGTTTGATTCCTGGTCAATGTACCACCAAACCTCACCTAGTCAGCAGTACTGCTAGAAGAGACGTTAGGCTCGACTTCAGGCTAACAACGTAACACAAACAGAAAAACTACGATTGTCATTGAAACTTCAAAGGTTAAAAGTTGAAGTCAGAAGTTGGAGTAGGAACATAAAGGAATAAAATAAAATAATAAATGAAATTGAATAAAATGGAAACACTACTTTTCGATAAAGAAAAGAAGACGAAATTTGCAGAATAAAATGGTATCATCCTATTTCACAGGTTCTCGTCAGCTGCAGACTACCTGGAATTACAATGGTTATATGCGTGATAATAACATACTTCAAAGTTTGAGTGGTAGTAGAGAAGAGATACTATAAAATTGACTTATCCAAAATGAAAGCAGCACTACAATTTTTAGTTTAAGTTTTCATCATGAATTTATACGCTTTTAAAGTTGAAAAGAGAGGAAAGGGGTACGACAGAAAACAGAAAAATTGATTAACAGAACAGTGTTAGCTTGTAGCTTGTTCACATAGCAACTCAAAAAAACAAAATCGGCTACAGTTTATGAGATTAAGATTTTTTTTTTGAGTGAGTTGAGATCACTGAATTAGATGACTAATTAATTAATGTAATCAAAATCAAAATTCACTTACCAAAGGAGTGAAAGATTAATCACACTCTCTTTCTGTATGCATAAGTCTGGTTGGTGTGAATCGTTTGATTGCGATCGCTTTGGTAAATTGTAGTAAGTTCGCTGTCTATTTAATATTTAGAAGGACTTAGAAATCTCTCCGAGATGTCCGGTATCAACAATATGTCTCGTAATTGCATTCTGAGAATATCTGTTTCCTTTCAGGCACAGGTTTCTTGGAGTATGTTGAGAAAATCGGTTAGATGCCCTTCTTTACGTCGTTTCAGTGTGCCTGTCGATCCACTTCGAGGAAGGACATTTGTGATGAGAATTCAGTTATATATCACTTAAAACGGAATCGGCTATTGCCTTTCAGTATTTTATGTAAGAAAAAAAAAAGATTAATGAATGAAATATCTTGAAATTCTATTTGATTTCAGGAATAACAGTCGATAGATAAAAAGACTGGCTTTTTGTCCATCCCACTAGGCATAATGCGTAAGCTGTTTCTCTTATAGCACTTAACTAATCATGCAGTTAAATGGATTAGGCTTTTAATAATAAATAAATAAATAAGTGAATAAAGAAAGAAATAAATAAAATAAGGCTCTGAATACTCAACAAGTGAAGCAGAAGCTGAGCATTTAAGACAATTAATCATATTTATTTTTCGCCTTCTGTTAAATGGATAAAAGAAATTCTTATCATTCACTAAGTCTGTGATCACTATGTGTTAGGTAGGATAAAGCAAAAGATTCCTCTGTATGATGATGATGACCTCATGTTTTCAGGTCAGTGGAAAGAGGTGAAACAAAATAGGATTTGTCAGTATGTGTGCATCTAGTAAAAAGGATAATTGTTCAGTTGTATCTCATTATAAAATTTCTTTGATTAAAAAGACTATCTGTATAGGGAGGGTTAGGGATGTGATATTCAAAGACAAGCGATAAATATCTGTTCGCTTATCAAGTTTCAAAAAGGAAACAAAAATAAAGAAGTTTATTCGATTTTTTGCGTGTTTTTACTTAAGAACTTTTGACATACATTTATTTGTGAAAATTAGGCTTGCTGCCTACATTTCTAGTGTCAATCAATGGACTTTAGCAGTGAAATTGACCACAAATGCTATGCCTACAACTAGATGAAGTATTCAGAACAAATGTGAATAGCTGGCTTTGATACTAGTTGGAGTTTCAGGATATTAGATACTTGGAGGCAATCGGCAGGAAGTCTTCGACATAGGTTTCGTGCTGGTTGCTGCTTACTGGTCGGCAAGGCATATCTGTAACCTCCAAGGAACTCATGTGCCTTGTGAGATTCGGGACCGCATCACCCACTGCTTCAGTCAGAGACGTTACCACTGAGCTATTCAGGCTCGCGATTGACCTCCTGTAGGAGTGTAGTGACCACATTGCGAACTTGGCTGACAGAATGCAGTCTTCACCCAAGATTGGACTAGACACACACACATCGCACTGGTTACTGACTAGTTTCCAATCAAAAATATATCAAAAATCGACAGAAGTTAGTTTTCAAGCGTCGTCGCATTCCAGAGAGGTGAGTGCATAATCAATGAGATCACGTCGAAATCTGAGGGTTGTTGGGTTGTTGGTGCTCACCACTAGGGGTTCTCAGCTGGGACGTAACTACCCCATAGATTCCGGTGGTTATTTGGCCCACGTCGGCTTGCAGCCATGAGGGTTCCCTACACTAGATAATGGTCTGCGAACACACCTGTCCCCCATCTCAACTTTTTGTCCAGTAGATAGCGTCTCCGATTTCCTGAGATTTAGATAAAGTCTATCCGGTGTTTGGTGTGTCCATCCGATGACATCCGTTTCAGATCGCATATATTCTTGCTTCTTTACACATAACCTCCAATCATCAAATCACTGAATGCACGAAGGTCTGATTATAGGTCTACATTATCATTCAATTGGACGAAGGCCCCTCGGCAAAAGATGAAATTTCTCTTTGTATTGTCTGCTCCTATTTTAGCACTCATATCACCCATTAGGATTTTAATGTCTCCATCTGTCTTGTACATTACTATATGTAGTTGTTTGGGGAAGTCTTCCTTCTTCTCCACTGGATCTGCGTTGTTTGTAGTCTTGTGCATACCACTGGACAATTGTAACTTTCCTTCCTGCCCTCTGAGTTCAGCCTTGTTGTCATTATCCCGGAGGAGATCAGTTCCCACTGTATAGAACCTTTGGTTGCCGTTGATGACATTATGATAGCGACTCCCTCAATGTGACGGCAGTGGACCATCCCCCCCGTCAGTTAACACTTCTATTTCATCTAGCCCCAGGTATTACTAATGCTTCTATACTGTGTATTTTCTTTTTTTCTACAGTCTGAGCAGCCTTGTCAGCCAGCCGCAAACTGTGAGAGCAGTTGAAATAGATGTAGACTTTCCAAATTATCACCTGAAGAGACAATAATCTACTTCGGTCACCCAGATGTTAACCCTAAGCACACTGAGGGAGTAGTTATCATAATGTCATCAACAGCAACCAAAGCTCCTATGCAACGGGAACCGATCTCCTCCAGGATAATGACAACAAGGTTCAACTTAGTAGGAAGGAAGGAAAGTTACAATTGTCCATTGTTATGCACAAGACCATAGACAACTACAAATACTAATAAACAAGATGACATAAAACTCTAGTGGGTGACATGAAAGCCAATCAAACTGCAGAAGAAAAAAGTAGGAGCACTCATCATGCATTCAGTGCATACAAGCACGGGGATACGATGTAAAGTGGGTGGATACACCGATAATCAAACAGAGTTCATCTCAATCTCAAGGAGTTTAAGACCGCGTCGGTCTGATTGATACGAAATCAGTAATAAGGGTAAATGTTATCTCAGGGCACTATGCAGTGTGGGAAGGCTACAAGATCAGGTTGAAAGCCTTCAAACAGACTTGAGACGGACCATCATTCCACTCAGACATTCAGAATGGAAAGCACCCGCAGGGATACAGGAATAGGATAAGACTACCTATAGTCGCTGATGATACTGCTGACTGCGGTAAAGTGAATTGTGTGACAGACTGTAAGGGATAAGAAAACGGCCATACGGTGAACCGACAAAACGGCCCTAGAATATCTTGACTGCGCGGGTGACTTTTGTTTCATTCCGCACAAAATTGGACACTTACGAAGACCATCAAGCAGACGGAAGAAGTCACAAGATAGGTGTTGAGGATTGTCATCTAAGTGAACAAGTGTCAACCATCATCGACAGGGTAAGTCCGAAGGAAGTCGTTGCTTTCACTCACCTGAGCAGCATCCATCCTACTGAATGCAAGCTGTTCGAATAACATTCAAATGACAATGTATAGGCCAGTCATAACCTGATGGGAAAAGTAAGACAAGCCTTCATTCATCTGAAGTCTATGTGCAGATCTAGTGCTCTCAGCTCGAGGACCGAGATCTGATTTTCACGCTAATTCTGAGTCAGTGAGCATTTAGAAGCTTAATGCATGCGTTTAGAAAAAGATTTTTAAAGGTTTACTGTAGACTTTCATGGACGCATTTCTTCCATTACTGAACATCGAAGATCAGATGGTCAGTCAGAATGGATGAGCAACAAAGGGTCTGATATCGAACCAGTCAACTAGTATTTTTGAGTAAGTATGTAGAAGTAATAAAGATGGACTGGAAACAGGCTGAGAAGACCAGTGTGTGACATTACAAAGAAAACAGGATGGCCAGTAGAATGTGACTGAAGAGTTATGGGTTGAGAATATGAAAGTGACATGGAGAGGGCAATGTAGTGAGTGCAAGATGAGAGCTTGTGGTAGGTCTTGTAGGAAGGTGAAAATAATAGCAGGGAAATAGGTGCAGTGGAGGAGTATCGCTGTATCTCCATGTTTCAATTCATACACAAGGAGTAAATAATTATCCTAGCCGATCTTAAATAATTCACTGGCTTGCCCATTGTGATTTAAATCACTAATTTTGCGGCATTTCTATGTAATGTATATAAATTAGTAGAGAAATAATAACAGCAGTATCATTAATTACGGGAAGAAGAATAAAAAAGGACCACTGCTGTTTCTCCTTAACTTAGTAGTCTCATGCCTTCCATATTTCTCAACACATAAAATGCGTGCATGTGAAGTATCGTTGAATTTTTCGCATTGAATCGTGCAAGCATGAAGTCTTTTAAAATTGCTTTTAGGCCTACCTGGTCAGATGCAAGAAGAAAGCTATGAATGACGAGCGTGCTCAAGGTCCTACAAGATGTGTTCTCACCAATTCAGTGCATGAGGTCAAGTGTCAGTGGACAATAACATTAGCCGGTTGGTCTACGAGCACACCGGTTTCGCCACAGACATCCTACAGTATCCTTTCTCGATGTAATAAAGTTTTTCTTGAGTAGCCCAGGAAAGATGAAGGGGCAGCAATAGAGAAGGACACGTATAATGCAAGAGTTAACAAACAGTAAAAGTAGAGAATGAGTAATACTAGATTTTGTTTGTTTGCCTGTTTCTTCAACTGCTTATAATTTTTGTATTTATTCAGAAAAATTACGTAATTTTGGATTCTTTACTTTGTTTCTATGTGTATGCTGAGTACAACTCAATCATCAAACTGTTCATATTATTACGTAACTATGTTTGAACAACTGTTTGTGACAACTTATCACTTTTGTTATTACACTAATTTCATTTACAGCCGATTATCTTGACCGTTTTCCATTACGTTACTCTACCCAAAACTTACTCATTTTCAGCTGTTTAGTTAAAATAACCATAACCAGTTGTATTTTTGTGCGACAAACTTGATGTACACACACACACACACAAAATAAACCATATATATTTGCGATTGCACAGCTAAGAAAATGAATTCGCCGAAAAAGGACTCCTCGCTGAATTGCGTGTTCTGTTCTCATGCCTTGTTGGGGATTATTCATAATAAATACTAGATCGTCTTAGCTTCCTCACGTAAAAGGTTACATGAAACGTCTCCTAGAAATTAGCACTATATGAGGAGACCAAGACAGATTAAGGGAAAAACATAGTCCAAGGTATTCAACATTTTACATAGTTTCAACTCCAGTGTTTTCTATGATTTAAGAATCTTGGGAAGGAACCAGTTCAGGTAAACCACTTTTGTGTCTGAAAGAGAAATCAGCAATCTGACATCTCAATGGATTTAGCCTAAGACCATTCGACAAGGACTACTGACTAATAGCAATCACATCAGAGTCGTAAATCAACCCTTGGGATTCGACTTACCCAGCTCGTTTTATCCCTTGAATGTGATTTCTGTATATTATATCTTATTATATTATATCATTATATTCTGTATTATTATTATATTGTTATATTCTGTATATATCTCAGCACTTATATCACAAAAGTACTCCACTTATTTCCAGCAGATACTGTCGGTGGGACTTTCCACGTAAACAGAGGATTTGAGAGATTTCTCTAAAGGTCAATAAGCTACTGAGTGACTGCTGACCACTAGACCTTAGAGAATAATTTACTTTACTCTGTCACGTTTCGAACTTCCGAATATTATTCTAGCAGATAGTAGCTTTTTCCAGCAGTTCAAGCATTTCTCCTGCATACAGCAATTTTGTATTTTACTGAATATTCCTTCACAAGAAATTATTCTATTTGCAGTAATTCCGAACTTTACTTTTAATCAACAGCTGAATTTAGGGTGTCAGTCTGTAAAACGTCCTTATTCATTTGGCTTTATTATTCGTGTGAAATCTGAGATCTAGAAAGAATTTATGTTATCTTTGAGGTTCAAATTTCTGAAGTTAGTGAATTTGTCATTGAGGTGCTCAGGTTACCAGAAAAGTTTTTGTACAACTAGTTCACTGCAGTCAACCGACGACTATCAGTTAATTAGTGTAGCTGCATTTTAGAGGGTGAGTGGTGTATGTGACTAGCACTATCATTTGTGAAAGCCAGTATCTATCATTTCCTCGCACTGGAATACAGCCTTTTACCGATTACTTTTTTATTATTCTATCCATTTGCGTTCCGAGTGTAGAACATAGGGTTTCAAGCTCAAGCTTCCAGAGTTTCAGCAACGGTAGGGTTGTCTGTTTACGGGGTGGGGGTTGCTAGCCTTATCCCTAACCTTCCTCCTTTCCCGGTCATACTACCAGCAAGGTGTGTGTTTATGGAGTGCATCAGCCAGTAGTCGAACCTCGGACCACACACATGGTTGACGAGTTTTCTACTCCCGGACAACCGACTCGTTTTATCAGTCTAGTGTTTAATTACCAAACTTTTACGGACTGAAAAATGTGACCGATTTTTTCTCCTACAGTGTTTATAAATCTGCTAGAGATTTATTATATCTTACAGTACGACGGGAGTGTAATGCATTACCTAAATGTATTAAGCATTAATCGAATTGAGCGAATTCCAAGTGAAAAAAGAACCCTTTCACTTGTTAAATAGACATTTTTATCAGAATGCCTATTAACAGAAAAAAAAACTAGAAAGTTGAATGTGTTCGGCACGTGTTTATGCTTTTAGATGTAAGTAAGCTTGTCCCAATCCTAACATTTATTTTAAAGCTTTTAGAAACGGTGGCATTTATGTGCAGGTGAGTGTATACTTATTTTTTTCGGTGTATGTTCAACTGTTATCTAAGTTTGATTTATTGTCGAAATTTTATATCGAGTTTACAGATGAATTTGTGTATCTAAAGTAGATATAACATTTTTGATGGTATTATTTATTATTATTATTATTATATCCTTTAGTTCCTAGAGGAACATAGGGCTTCAGCTGCGAACCTCCATTGCCTTCTGTTTTCTGACAACTTTTCACCCTGCTCCATGTATGTCCACATGCTTTCATCTCCTCCTCGCATGACCTCCTCCAAGTCACCCTTGCACTGACGACCAACTCGCCGTTTCCCTTTCGGGTTCCACTCGAGCGACGGCTTGTCTAGTGATGTCACTTGCTGGTTTCCTCAGCGTATGGCCAATCTATCTCCATTTCTTCCTGCCTATTTATTTCACAATCGGTTCCTGATTGGTTTGCTCCCAGAGATCTTTGTTGCTGATCTTTTCTGGCCATCTGATAGTATGTTCTATTTTTTTTTCTAATTGCTCAATCTGAACAGAATATCCCATCTGACAAATGATCATTATCCTGTGTACGCTCTTTAGTATGTCTTTTATTTTGTAGCTGAATTAATAAACATGTTGCACAGCTTATATCAATAAGCAATCTCTATTTTTGTCCCCTTTCTTAGGTCAATGCAAGAATTGGCGCAGAATTAAGCTCCCGTCCATCCCAAGAAAAGTGCTAAGCGGCATCATACTGGAGAGAATCAAAAACGCCGTGCAATCTTCATGTCATTTTCAGATGCACTGTTCTGAAATCTCACTGAATAATTAGTATTAAGATCAAGAAATCAGGCGGAAAAGCACACTAAAACACAGATAATAATACATGTGTAGTTGAAAACATGCAAATGTTGCCATTATTCCTCTGACTGTCTATTTAAACGTATATTACTGGGCACAGAACTCTTCCACAAAGAGTAATATTAACAATGTATTCTTAAATGAGAATTTATTATTATCTGTCTCTTGATTTTAACTGAACATTTCCCTTTAGTCTGAGCCACTGAGGTCTTTTTAAACTGGCAGCACGATTTTTCACAAGCTTCCACTTTCCCTTTACATTATCTCTTCCATGTCACCTTCTACAACCCAGCGTGTCGTTTCACATTCATGTTTCACTCAACCACCAGCAAGGTTGGACTCTCGGTGGACTCTCCAGCGTTTTTCCAATTCATCCTTATTTCCTTTTCCATATCTGCTGGAGAATAAGCTTATGTTTGACATATATGTGTTAAACTTAGATACTGCGTTAGTAAGTATTTCCATATTAGTTTGTTTATTAGATGTATCATACTGTGAGTGAGACAGTGTTATTATTTACTGGATGACACAGTTTTAAACAAAATTTATTGTGGTTCATAATCATTTCATCAGTTATAATCACACGACTTCAAAACTTGAGTATTATAGTTTTCTTTGTTCTCACCTAATTTTAGTCTTTGGGGTAGTAGAATTTTCCAGATATCTGGGTGGATAGGTGTTGAATCATTCCTGTTACACGTATTTGCAGTTGATTCGATGAAGAAAGCTTCTGTTATCGATCTCTCCCTCCACCGTGTGACATTAGATTCATGCTATCCCATCCATCGTATATTGTATGGTTGCGTGTAATTGCATGTAGTCAGTGCTATCTACGGCTGAATTATTCTCTAGATTTCTTATCTCATTCGGGTCACCTGAACTAGATTTTGACAGGTTTTTATGCCCGGTCAGTCTGACTGCACCTGTTCTACTACTTTGTTTTTAAGGCTCCACAGGATTGATCCTTTAACCGATAAAGCTTGTTTCTAACTGAGTTTGTGGTTGGTTTGAACGCCAGCCACTTTTATTCCTACCAGAATTGTTAAGAATTCTACATAAGGTTTTCAAGCTTCCTTCTTTATAAGAAATTACTATTGATGATTTGGATTCCTTATTGTTGGTGTTGTCATTATCTTGCGCATTTTTGACATGCATGTCTTAAGACAGGAAGTTAGTGTTTGGTTCACTCTCAGATCAGGTGTATATGGAAATGTACAGCAGCCTGTTGAAAATGCCCTCCGTCACCTACACAGCCGAATAGATACAGTGAATAAAATTATCATGATTCATGTGAACAGGAAATGGTGGCTAGTGAGAGATTGTGAAACCAGCTAAAAATGAGTACACAGAACACTGGTGATGTGCTACTTAATTCCTAAGTCCCACTGAGAAAGCAAGGATACAATATTGTTAATTTTCACGAGATTTTATTTTATTTTTTTCTTATTTTTGATTAGAGCCTGATTCCACACCGTATTTTGGTACAAGTGTGGAATTTTCAGCGTGGATATCGGTAGCCCAAAATTCGCAGGCCGACCATAGATATGAGGTGTGCGTCGGCGTGGGCTCGAACCCCGGACCAAGTACATGGTTGGCGAGAGTCCTAACCACTGTGGCACCGACGAGATAATTCATGAGCACTTGATTTTGTTTCAAGGTCAGTTACAGATTGACATCACCAGGAAATTCCCTCACCGGATATGATTATGACAACTCATCACTTTGTTACTGTGCTCTCTCATGAAGAAAACTGTGTATAAATAGATTGTAAATAGATTATACAGCTGGTGGAAATGAATTCGCCAAAAAAACAGACTCTTTTCTGAACTACGTGTTTTGTTTTTATCAATTTTTCTGAGGCATACATGTAATGCAGTCCCCGAAAAAAAGGAATAACAATTGTTCTGAATAATAGAACTGTTTTGCTTTTGCTAGGTTCAAGAAGTCGAAAGTTGATGAGTCAGAAGTTATTTCTCAATCAGAGATGTAATTTATAGAATCTAAGTCTGTCTATAGCCAGGCGTACATTTATTTTTTATGCATAAATTGCTCTAAGCAGCTTGATTTTCCCAGTTTGCAATGTAACTGATAAATGGTTTTGTTCTTGGCTATCTGACAGGAAGCAATACAGTATTCTTCCACTGCTTCACTCCAGACTGACTGATGTCCCTGAAGGTGCTATTTTTACTCCGAGATAATTCATGAGCACTTGATTTTGTTTCAAGGTCAGTTACAGATTGACATCACCAGGGAATACTGGACAGCTGTCTCGTTCTAGTGCGAGACTCATCAGTGCTACGTATCCACCGGGTTTAGAACACAGGACCTTCTGGTTACAAGTCAAGCTCGTAGACCATTCAACCAATGAGACCTGATGCAATGGCCAGTCGTTGAATTCCAGTGCAACTGGAACCAGCCAGTGTTATCCATGAAGAGTTTTTGTCCTCACTCCCGGCTCGGTGGACCCCACTAATCACGATTTCTCACTGTATCCAGCCTGTGTCGAGCCGCTAGCAAGCGTCACATTAGTTTTCAAGATTCAGTTTGTAGGGACCCCCTGGTTCTCACTGGTTCTCTAAATGTTATCAATCCGTGATCGAACCTGAGGTAATAATCGTACTTGAAACTGGAATTTAATCCTTTCAGCAGGACTTCGAAGGCTAGTTCATGTGAAATCAAACTTTCATAATTCACCGATGAAATGGTTTATTTAGTATTTGTGACGAGATTTTAACGATCACTAGCCCTCAACAGTATTCATAATCTTCATGTCTAATCGTTTATTTACCTTTCTGAATCGAAAAGATCCTTAGTGATATTTCATTCCACATACACCTGGAAAACACTAGTCATAACATTTCTCAGTCATATAATAAGATATGCACTTTTAAAACAAATCCGTCTTTTCAAGCAAGATCTTTTCAAATCTCACCGATATCATTCAATGTTATACGCACTTTTAAGGCATAATTATGCATGCTAAGCTAGTACACATTTTATGTAACAATGCTAAATTCTATTTTGTTGTGTTTTGCTTTTTTTTTCTCTCCAAAAGTTTATTCTTATTTTCTAAATGAGAACGTGCTTTTCACATCAAATCGCACACAGACATCTCGATTGTTTTTTTTGTTTTTTGTTTTTTGTTTTTTTACTAAATCGAGTATGCCTGTCATGAGTGATTATTGTGGCATAGAATAAAATAAAATAAAACGGAACAGAACGGAACGCAACAGAACAGAGCAGAACATTGGTAAGTTGCAAACAATTAGACATCTTATTTATTTTTCTTTTCGTTGTTGCCTATTCTTGCGAATATGTTAAACAAGGCGAGTTTTATAAGTCCACGTATTCATTATTTATTGGTGTTATGTTGTAAGCGCACTTGTCGATGTTTCATTGTGTTACAGTATTTATTCTTTGTGTATTTCATTATGTGTTCCATACATTAAATGAAGTAATGCGCCTGAATAATTAGATATAAACTCATGCTTATGTATATATATATATATATATATATATATATATATATATATACACGTATTCATTTCGGAACACAATTATTTATTGAGTCATTTTAGTGGGTATTATCTTGAGATAACATTGTAGAAAATATTTTAATTTTTTTCATGTTTTGTACTCATTATAAGTTAACATTTTTCTGATTCAAGTTAATATTCCACACACAACTCATTCATGCTTTATTTCTGGTGTTACATCCACCCTACAACAATAGATTAAGTGTACTAATTTAAATACAGCGCTTTTTTTTAATGCCTACGCAACATTATACCCATTATATTTATTTCTGTAGAACGTGCAATTTTACACTTTATCTAATTTACACACAGAGAAAGGTATACAACACACAACACATGGAGAATGTGAAAAACGAAAGGAAAGCGCATTCACACAACTGACTTAATATTTTTTTTCAAAATCTTGACTTTAAAATTGTCTCGATAATGAGTCAAATCTAATTGTGAATGTGTTGTTGTCGTTATTGTTGCTTTCGTTTTTAGTAAGATAGGAGGTATTTTAGTGTTTTGACAATATCACCAACAAGTAAATGAGTTGAAAATATATCTATAAACCCTGAAAATTTTTAAATATGATGGTGTTAGATGGTTGGAGGCAATCGGCCAAAGGAAGCCTTGCTTGACCTAGGTTTCGTGCTAGTTGGCACTCACCAGTCAGCAAGGCGTATCTGCAACCCCCTTGAAGGAACTCATGTCCCTTCAGAGATTCAAACCTGCATCACCCAGTGTTGCAGTCAGAGACGTTACCACTGAGCCGAAGTTTGTTTGGTCGGAGGAATCGCACAGGACATTCGACAGAATTAAACACCTGTTCGACCACCAACAAATGACGCTAAAACTACCTGTACCTGGAAGACAGTTCACAGTGTGCACAGATGCCAGTGACTACGCTATAGGTGCGGTCCTAAGACAGGACGAGGGAATCGTTGAGTGGGCCAGTAGGGTTTTGACCCTCACAGAGAGAAAGTATTCAACGATAGAGAAAGAATGTTTAGCAATGGTATGGGCAGTCGACAAATGGAGACCTTATTTACTCGGCCGGCGGTTCCAGATCGAAACTGACCATAAGCCGCTACAATTTTTGAAGACAGCGAGAGACCCACGGGGGAAATTGTCACGGTGGATGTTGCGTCTTCAGGAGTACGATTTTACGATCTCACACGTTCCTGGAAGTGAAAATGTCTTGGCAGATTTGTTATCGAGACCAGAAGATGAGTCTGAGTTGCCCGAGGTCGCGTACGGAGTGCATGCTGTAGAACAAGACATGAGTTCCTTCAAGGTTGAAGATACGCCTTGCTGACAAGTGCCAACTAGCACGAAACCTAGGTCAAGCAAGGCTTCCTTTGGCCGATTGCCTCCAACCATCTAACACTATCAAATCAATGTGCACCGTGATGGCCAGCTAGCTAGAATGGTGGTCACATTACAACCTGACTGATAGAATTCAGTCTACACCAATCAGAGGACTAGACGCATCCCACTAGTTACTAGTGTCAAATCAAAATAGTTTTAAATATGTTATATATGTATAACAAGTTTTGAGATCAGTATGCACTTAAGCTGTGGTCTGAATAAATAATGAGGAGAAGATAGTTTAGTTTCATTTATCATTGTATAATTCGTAGTCATTTCGTAAGTGTTTCGAAATAATAGAGAAGATTTGTAGCTCAGGTGGATGATTTGCAATTAGTTGTGTTCTCTGAGGAGCTGGTCGGTTTAATTGATGGTATTTCTTCGTCCTTCCGCACAACATCTCCTTTCAGCGAAAGTTTTAGCAGAAAGCGAACTGATTTAAATCTTCCATGGGCGATAGAACTGCGTCTCCCGGTAACGATCTTTACATATGTATTGATCATTTTCCATCGACTTCCATTTTAAACTTTCTGGTCACATGATTTACTTTTTAGTAGTTCGTCGTTTTGGTGTATATTAACATGTTTGTTAATCGCTGATTCACTTGAGTACCAAGCTCCTAGGAATTCTCTAGCACTTTTAGTGTTTCCTCGCTTTAAAATTTCGATATTTTCTCAATCAAACTGATGCCCATCATTATCTACATGTATAGATATGAAAGAATATATATCATGTCTTTTCACAGCTAATTTATGTTCTTGGATTGTGATTCGGAGGGGACGCCCACTCTGGCCGATGTGATGTCTGTTAGAGTTCATACAATTTATTTTGTAAATGGTATTAATTTTACCTTCTTTTCTGTTGAAGCTTTCAGTTTGAACAATCTCGAATTAAGTGGTTGGACTGGCTTGTGTGCTATATCTATATTAAACGGTCTTAATATTTTAGCTGTTATTGCAAATCATTAGTGACCGTTAATCTGTGTTTATTCTACATCTCCATTATCCATAATGGAGTTATACTCTACCACAGTGCCCAAGTTTTATACTTATATCAATAACACGTTAATACAGTCAACAGATTTTACAACTTTCTGAGATTCGAAGCAATTTACTCGCTCCACTGTGTCCTGGGTGAAATTACTGGGCTTCAAGGAGTGAACTCTAAAGTTTGAGTAGCAGTTGTTCCTCTTTTTACGTGGCGGGGGTCTGTTACTACCACATAGTCGACCACTCAACAATCGAACTGGGACCATGTGTGTGGCGGATGGGAATCCTAACATTGAACCACAAACTCACGAGATGAAAAGAATGCGACTCATTAACTTAAAACGTAAACCATGATTCACAGGGCGGAGGAAATGACGACTAATGAACACCCGTGGAGCCAGCTAAAAAATGACTACAGAGAACCCACTGAGATGGAGATTTGTGTTCTGCACCCCCTATATTCTACTCGGTACCCCATGGAATAATGATAATATCATAGTTCTGAAATCGAATAGTGAAGCTGACTGTTTCATCAGGAACATTATGAATAGACAAACTAACTTCATAACCGAGTATGCTGCAATGAAAAAGCCATACAAAGTAATTTAATAGGCCAAGAGCGAACTCCTTTGCTGTCTAATGATACCTGGGCAACTTGTAAACAGTTGTCTTTACTTAAGGTATGTTCCTTTTACTCACTCTTTTTGGTTGGCAAGCTCATATCAACCTAATGACTGGTGACTGAAAGTGTAAAGGATAGAGACAAGTAGAGTTTGGAAAAATATCCAGTGACACTTCAGAATAAATCAGACGTAAGTCTTATGAGTTAACAAGACACTGAGTGAATGGCTGACTACTGATCACTTATTTGAATCTATAGGGTATTCATGTCTAGATGTAAATAACGACTAAAATTAAGACTTTCGGAAAAGGAAGCCGTCATCTGACATCCTGTTCAAGCTGACCCCAGCAATAACGATTTAAGGATATTTAAGAATTAGCAGGGTCTTACGCATCTATCCGTGATAGATAAGATTTTATTTTGATAAGTCACAGTGTTGTACAGTAATATTAACTGATGACCACATTTCGAGCACAAACTATTGCCCACAATCATATCAAGTCATTCATTCACACAACGTTTTCTTACTTCATTTATATACATGTGTGGAATTGACTAGATACTGGAATAAAAATCCATATGGGATGATGTACATTCAGAAATAATAATAATAATAATATGAATGTTATTGATCAATTACAATCAGATGGGGAATAAGACGAGTGTTTTTAAAGTCAAAATAAGTAACTTGTTGGAATGCTTTAATGTACGTGAATTGAATTGAAATATAATTTTAAGATTATTTATTATCCTACTCTGATTGGGCTGACTGGTGGTAATAATATCTTCCATATTTCTGGTATTTGCATTGAGTCATTCCTGTTGCATGTGTTGCGTGTAAACTCTCTCTCTCCACCTCCTCAGATTACTCCTCAGAATTTAAACCCTCTCCCATCCTATTGTAAGGTTGTGTGTTGATGCATGTAGTGCAATTGCTGAGCTTTTTTCTAAACTACTTATCTTCTCTGAGTCAACCATTCTTTCCTTAGCTAAATTCTTATGTTCTGACAATCTGACTATCCCCGATCTACTAGTTTGATCGACGTATGTAGTTGATCTCACTTACAGTCATTATAGGGTATTTTGTAAATTATGTTATTTTGTCTAATTGGGTCAACTGACAGAGTCCCTCAACCTACAGAACTTGTCTTACCTAATTGAGTTTGTAGGTTTAAATGCCACTCTAATTTCTGCTTTATCAAGAATCCTACGTAGGATCTCAGATATTCCCTCCCTCCTCATATGGTATAACTGTAGATGCAGTATATTCTGTCTTATTAGTGTTATCATTACTAGTTTCACAATTATTTCTATTTTTCTTTTGGCATTTTTAGATCATCCTAATGAATTTCATGGATAGTTATTTAACACCAACGCATCTTCTATCTGTTTTGTTTCATCATTTAGATCTTTTCTGTGCTACTTAGTGCTATTGCTTGGTTTGTTAGACACATTTAACTAAATCTGTCCTCACAGACAACGGATGAGATGAATTAAGGAGGTCTCAATATCTATTAGCTGAATGCGTCGGCTTTTTATAAACGCTAGTGTGCAGTGCAGTTTACCTTCTTCTATTCGTTTTATTTAACAATCTAACATAGCTAATTTTAATTGGTGTACAATTGGTGGATGGTGGCTAGCAGTGGAATCCAGGATGCGCATTTCGTCCTATTTGGGACTCGTCAGCTGGATGTACCTGCATTTCTCAGTGAGTGAGGATGTTCCCACCGAGGCTCGAACCCAGTACCCATAGTTTCAAACGCCAAAGCGTTATCCACTAGACCACTTGGGCCACGAGAGCCACCTCTTGTGCAACGGGTCATATTAATTATTGAACTGAATTTTTGATTTTCCCGTCGATTGATTGGACCGAAGTGCTCGGTCTCAGGTTGACATGTCGGCTTCTTGTGCAGATGCTTCGACGATGTCTGGGTATTTAATTGGTGTACAATTGGTGGATGGTGGCTAGCCTCGAGCCTTGGTGGGAACATCATCACTCACTGAGAAATGCAGGCACATCCAGCTGACGAGTTCCAAATAGGACGAAATGCGCATCCTGGATTCCACTGCTAGCCACCATCCACCAATTGTACACCAATTAAATACCCAGACATCGTTGAAGCATCTGCACAAGAAGCCGACATGTCAACCTGAGACCGAGCACTTCGGTCCCATCAATCGACGGGAAAATCAAAAATTCAATTCAATAGCTAATTTTCCTTGTTTACTTTCCATTTCAAATGTGAATTTCATTCCCTCTACTAGAGCTTACAAATAAAGCAGTAATTTGCAAACCCTCTTAACAAGGCTTTTCAAATCACAAAGGTCCGGTCTAAAAATATCTTGTAAACGACCGCTTACGGTTTGATTTACTTTTTATGATCTTTAAAACACAAACTAGATCCAATCAACTTTTGTTTACATAATGAAATGTTATATACATATATATATAATGTTTATCCGTGAACAGTAAATTTTGTCACCAGTGTTATGAACACTTCTACGATAAATGGAAGTTGGAATGACTCATTACAGAAAAAAAATGCGCATATATGCCTACTGACATATCTACTGCCAGACAGCAACTTCTTACTGTAATGTCCAGAATCATGTTTTTTTTAAATTTAATGAAGTTTCTGATCAGTAACAGAGTTACTGTGTGCATAAAATCAGAGATTTTATCGTCTACTAAACATTGGCCTCCTTTAAATGCCTTCTTTTTAGGTGGAATTCTACTTTGTGACAGTGTCTGCAAACCAGCTAAGCCAGAGAAAATTTATCATATAAAACAAGAATAATCACCAGTGACTTGATAGTAATCTTTTCATGAAGTCGGAAGAGAAAATGACGTTTGAGTAGGGTAGTTCCGACTACATGACTAGAGGGGAGTAGATAGATCGCTTAATCACGAAGTATATTATGATTTCACTGGCTAGAGATTTTGGTATAAAGCGGTAAACGACCGCGTTACTAATGCACAAGGAAAGGATTGACATTGTCACAGAAACATGAAATCGGGTGGTTTAAAATGATTCGGTTCTCTGAGTTGAGTCAAATCGGCTACACCTATAATGAAGCTCAGCCCCAAAAGAGCGAAACGGACATCCGGTGTTTAGATCACTTAGATCTGGTTAGGAAGCACTACTGATCAATATGAGTCGTATAAAGCTATTCATCTCAGTCAGTCAGTAGTATATGCGAATATGAGAAATATGAACATCTGAAGGGCATTTCTGAAGTAACGGCTAATATACTAAACCCGTTCGGAATGCATATCACACACAAGCCAACCCAAGTATTATGTAGGCTGAATAACTTATCGTACTGAAGTTTATGTAGCAGCTTTGTTCACAGGGTGGAGTTGGGAGCCTCACGCCTAGAGGTTATTACATGAATATATAGTTTGCAGAGGAGCGACTTTTTCGGTTGCTCCTCTGAGAATCAGGAAAACATGGAATAAAGCAATCAGAAAAACACTAGCAAAAGGAAAAAATGCACGACAGGAAGGGCAGGGACAACAACAACAAAACGCTGTAGCAGTAGTATCGCTGTCAAATACAGTTGCATGCCAAGTAATCCATAATGGAAAACTCATGGAATCCTTGGAAGAAGTGAAGACGGGAGTAAGACAAGGCTGGCTGCCTACTACTATCTCCAGTGATTTTCCTGATTGCGGTACACTGGATAATGCAACAGACAGCGTGCACAGCAGCGAGGAAACAGGTATAAAATGAACCCATACAAAAAACTTGAGGTATCGGAACTTCGCCGATGATATATGTGTCGTTTCCCAAAAACTGGAAGATATGCAAGCGAAAAGCAACAAGTTGGCAGACGAAGCATCAAAGATTGGAGGAACTTTAGGTGAACATAAAGAAGACAGAGGTGAGGAAGATTCCTCGCCAGCAGAAACAGCCATGACTACAACAACAGACAACAATCAGCCAGGATAATGGGCGAAATTTGAAAGAAGCAACCTCCTTTAACTACCTACCTTCCTGGGAAGCATCGTTTCACCTACAGGCGGACGAAACTGACGAGGATATCAAAGTGAGAATGGGAAAAGCAAAGCAAGCTTTCTTCTCTCTCAAGTCTGTGTGAAGGTCAACAGCACTGAGCATGATTACAATAAAATACGGATTTTCAACTTCATTATGAATTCAGTGCTACTTACTATTATGGATGACAGACTTGGCGCAACGCCGCGTCATGAAGGCCACTTCAAAAAAACTACACACCTTCCCTAACAGCTGTCTTCATTGAATACTTTGCTCATAATCAGATGGCCAGTTAGAGAAGATCAGAAACAGGGTGGGATCTCTGGCACTGAGCGAACCAACCCAGCAGGAACCACTTGTGCTATAAATATGCAGGAAGAAATGGAGGTGGATTGGATTGGCCATACTCTGAGAAAACAAACCATCAAGTGAGTGACATCACACGATAGGCCATCTCTCGAGTGATGTCGGAATGGGAAGCAGCGTGTTGGTCGTCAGTGAGGTGATGACATGAAGGATGTCTTGTGAAGAGGAGATGAAAGCATGTAGGGAGACATGTAGCCAGGTGAAAACGTCGGCAGAGAACAGAACACAATGTAGACGTGTGGCTGAATCCCTCTAGGAATTGAAGGATACAATAATAATAATAATATAATAACCTATCAGTAAAATAAGAAAAGATCAACATTGTCTACAAAATGAGTTGTATCAACTGTGGAAAGCACTACAGAAATCAAAGTGGGTGTCGCCTTCAACGGTGAATTCATAAACTTGAACTACCTGTCATAAAACACGATATGCATTCCTGCTTAATATTAAAGCATGCAGACAACTATGGGCACCTATCTGACCTGACGAAAGTACGCATTTTAAATAGTGTGCAACACTAAAAAATACCAGGCAATTCTGAGAAGCCTGGTACTTAGATGAATCCGTAATCAGCAGACACATTAATATGGATCAAATTTATCAATTAATAAGGAATATATCACACGACAAACAGTCGAATTCCAAGTCAATAAAACTACTGACACTAATACAAATTACTAACCACACAACCAAGATGGTTAGGAGAGACAATTATCTCACTCGTGTAGAATGCAAATAACTTCATCTCATACTGAAGTCTGTATCAATCATGTCATTTAGAATGTCGATGTGAGCTTGAAAGTTAAATCACCAACTCATAGAACACAACCGCATAAGAAGACCTCCACCTGAGCTACAAATCTCCATTATTTTGAAATATGAGACTAATAAAGCCTTATTAAAGTGCTGGTCTATAAGGATTTGATTGGTTACAGGATTTCATCATGAGCTGACATTAGTTAGAGAACCATTCGAAAACCTGGGAGAACTAGACAGCTGTTTCGTCCTAGTTTGGGACTCTTCAGCAGTACGCACCCACCGATATTCGAACCCAGAACCTTCCGGTTACAAGGCGAGCTCGTATACCATTAGGCCACTGGGACCCGATCCAATGGCCAGCCCATGAATTCTAACTTCTGCCAATTCCAGACATAGCGCGACCGCTGGCCAATGTCTTCGACGAGTATTTGTCCTCACACCCGACCGGCTGCACCCTACTGGTCACTGGCCTCATTTCTAACTCCATAGGACTTCGAGCCTAAGCTTTGAAGGTTTATTAGCAGTGGTGTTCATTTTTCACCAGATGGACTTGCTAACCTCACATTCAACCTTCCTTCTTCGCCTAGTTTACTACCGGCTAGGCGAAGTTTAAGAGTTCGTCGGCCAGTAATCGAACCGCAGACCACATGCTTAGTTGGCTATGAACAACCTGAAGGGTTTTACTTCTAGTATGTAAAGCTAAGTTATTCTCAAACACTAAACTTTGAACTTTGAAAAGTCTCTAGAACCTATGAAGCTTGATACTCTAGGAGACGAATTTCTATGTCAGACTTACTGACTTATTTTCCCCTGTGGTAATTTGAAGCAAAAGTGTTTATTACTCATTGTCGTTCTCATACTTCTGTCATTTATCACACTACCGATCTGAAAGTCAACCAGTAGGACTTTCTGACTGCGTTATGCATTCTGCTAACCAATTTCCTTACCATTATCCGATTTTTATTGTATATAACTAGCACTAATGTATGATATGCGCAATTCTGATAATTTAAAATGCCCCCTGAGTTGTGTTTTATGGACAATCGAAGGTTTTTGCATCGACCGTACTTTCTCATAACTTGAGTACTTATTTTCTAAGTGTTCTTTACAAGTATTTATTTCAAATAAAGTGTTTCCGTACAAAGTTGGTTGATAAAATATGAGTATTTTGAAGACTGAAATGCTTCTAAGTGGAAAGGATGAATGCGAAGGCCAAAATACTTGAATTCAAGAATTCATCACAATCTAGAATATCACTATGGTTGAAAAAAAAATTAGCGGTTTGAAGTTTCAATAAAAAAAGGTATCGAAAAAAAGATTTTTTAAGGGAAAGATTCTTTGGATAATTCCTTTTAGACTATCTAATCAAAAAATTTATACTTTCCTAGATATATCAACAAACTTTGTAATTATTAGCCGTTTTTCTCCTAGATCGCATATCCATATGTTCACTTGATCCTTATTATTTGTCTTTGTCACTGTTGAATCTCTACTTTTAATGCTTCTGTTTGTGATTGTGTGATAACTTCATAATTTGTTATTTTGCGATACGATTTTGTTGATTGAGTGAATGTCATTCCGACGTTGGACTGTCCGCTGGTGTACTGGTAATGGTGTGTGATCCCTAAAGACAGAGTTTTGGTCCCACCTTTTTAGGGATATTCTTCTTGAGTCTATGGTGCTTCTTATAGTAGTAATCTGGTCAACTAATTTTGTCCAACGGTACTTGTTTTTATACTGTCTCTAAAGGAAGTCTCGGACAGCTATACAGTAGAACGCAAAGATCGACTCCCTAAATTCAGATCACACTGACGAGTCGGCTTCGGGCGCTACATATTTCTCGCTAATCAGTCTTACAGAAGGCATATTTAACCTTCCTTTGTTAATCAGTTTTACCACTGAGTTATACTAACTTTCACTAGGAAATGTCTGAGGTAAAAATTTTAATGTGATTAGCTTTTGAGGAAAGGTAATAGATTGATGTTTCTTGAAAATATATGATTGCAATGACGACGTTTCTGAATAATAAATACCCTGACAATGGCGGAAGAGCAAAAGTAATATGTGTAAAACTTAGGCACTGTGGTAGTATGTAATCCTATATTAATTTGTTTATTAGATATATATGACGCAGTGAAACAGTACTATTTACTGGATGGGGTTTTGAATACATTTTACTAATATGATTGTGTTCAAAATAATAAATGACACTGTTCCACTGTTTGATACATCCTAAAAGCAGAAAGCCAAAATTTATATATTTTTAAATTCAGTAATCATCAATCAAACGTTTGAATTTGATGTTTTATTCGTCAAAAAATGTTAGGCTGAATGCTTGGATTTTATTTTGTAGAGGCGTTCAATGGCGTGGACCTAGAAGTAATTTTGAAACTACTTTAATAATACGGAGTAACCTAAACTTTCAACCACCTAACTCAGTAGCTGCGGGAAAGTACCACGTACTAAGTAATTTACAGTGGAAAACTCAGAGAAAACTCTGGAGAAATGGGAGTAAGACAACACTACTTACTTACTTCGAATCCCGGTGGGTGCGTACTGCTGAAGAGTCCCAAACTAGGACGAAACAGCTGTCCAGTACTTCCTGCAGGTTTTCGAATGGTTCTCTAACTAATGTCAGCTCATGATGAAATCCTGAAACCAATCAAATCCCTACAAACCATCACTTGAATACCAATGAGATGCTCACTGGCGACTGGCCTTATTCAGGTAGGTAGTTACCTGGGTTCCAGTGGGAAGTCGTGACCAGTAGGGTGCAGCCGGTCGGGTGTGAGGACAAATACTCGTCGAAGACATTGGCCAGCGGTCGCGCTATGTCTTGAATTGGCAGAAGTTAGAATTCATGGGCTGGCCATTGGATCGGGTCCCAGTGGCCTAATGGTATACGAGCTCGCCTTGTAACCGGAAGGTCCTGGTTCGAATCCCGGTGGGTGCGTACTGCTGAAGAGTCCCAAACTAGGACGAAACAGCTGTCCAGTACTTCCTGCAGGTTTTCGAATGGTTCTCTAACTAATGTCAGCTCATGATGAAATCCTGTAACCAATCAAATCCCTACAAACCATCACTTGACTACTTACTATCGCTGACGATACCGATGACTGCGGTGGACTGAATCATTAAATACGTTCTGGGGAGCCAGGAGACAGACATACCTTCAGTTGACGAAAAGACACTGGAGAACACCGGATTCTTAGACGGCTTATACGTAATGACACAAAATCTCAAAGATCTCCAACCGGCAGGTTGTCAGAAATGGCAGGAAACGAAGTAAGGACCACGTGCAAATATGAAGGAGATAGATGTCATGAAGATACTTGGTCACCAACAACAAAAACAGGAAAAAATCTGAATCTTCGGGAAAAATACATAGGAAGTCACCTTTTTCACTCACCCACCTGGCTTCATTTCACCTTCTGGTGGGATGCATGAGGATGTCAAAAGCAGGATCACGAATGCGATGAAGATCTTCATTATTCTCAAGTAGGCACAAAGCACAAGATCAAATTCTAAACACTCACATGAATTCATTGAATGCCTCTTTATGGTTCAGCGACTTAGCGCATCCGAAAAAATATTTCCAACAGGCTACTCCAGATTTTCATGAGCACCTGTCCTCTGCAGCTTGATAGCGAAGGTCCGATAGCCAACAGGGAGTGATGAGAACCAAGAAACTCTGGCAAGCGACAAAGCAACTAAGAACCTATCGGTCGACAATTGTGGTGACGGAAATGGAGTTGCATTGGACTCATGCTCAGGAGACTGCCGACTGATACAACGCGCCAGACCATAGAGTGGGACTCGAATGTCAAACGATGAGTTAGCCATTGAAGGACATTGGGGAAATCATGTTAGAAGAAGATGAATACATATGATAATGCGTGGAGTCAGCTAAAGACAGATTCAAATAATAGAGCTAATGGAGATGTGCTATCGAAGGTCTGTGTTTTTCTTCCAACCCAAGACAATAATAATAGGTAATACTTAGGTATCGTAATATTGGATAGCGGTAATGTTTATGAGAAATGTTTCATTCAACTATTCACTTTTCACCTTGATATTCTTACATTAGGTGTATTGTGGTGTCCCCAATTTAGCTTATAATTAATTCTTCTTTCTAAACATGAGTGTCTTTTTAATGTACTGTGGACTCAATGGTGTAGTTGCGACGCTTTCATTGTCCTTCTGGATAATATCTTCAGCTCTAATTGCTTATCATTTGTTCTTATACTCAAATTTTCAAAATCTATTAATGGTAAACCAGCCAACAATCTGATGATGCTTTATTTTAATTCTATGTGGTCTCAGTTATCTTCATAAGTATACACTTACATCACAGTTCTTACGAAGCAAGTAACTACATCGCTTTTTATGACTTGATCATGGATTGATGTCAGTTAGAAAACCGTTGTAAACCAATACTGTAGTACTGGACAGCTGTTTCACCAGCCTAGTTTGAGAGTCATCGGCAGTACCCACCCACTGGGGTTCAAACCCATGACCTTCAGATTACGAGGCATGCTCCTATGCTATTCAGCCACTGGGACCCGATTCAATGGCGAACACATGAATTCTGACTTCTACTAATTCGGGATTTAGCACGACCAGCACCAACCAATGCCATCGGTAGGAAATCCATCCTTTCACTTGACTGGTTGGAGCTCACTGGTCATGACTTCTCACTAGAATTCCAGGAAACTCCGCCCTGTAGCCCTTCTGCTGTATTTAGCACTAACCCATTAGGGGTGCTGTCTTACTTACTATCTTTGTAAGTGGTGAGAAAAACAGTTGGTTGTATCACTTGAAGAAATTATTTTTGACAGTTTCAAGCAATAATTAAAACAAAATTAAATGTGTCTAAGCCTAACATATCTTGCAGAGAACTTCACAGTCGACTATTTGTCTCTCAGACTGGAGTGAAACCAACGAAGACATTTTACGATATATCCGCTTCATCACTGTCAACATGAACACGATCAATTCTCGACAGCAAAGAAAATGTATCATTCCCTACATTTTTGCCACGTTTAACTTCACGGCCAAATGTAGCTGTGCTTCATACTAACAGGTAGCTCATACCGCATGCTTTACTATCGACATAGAATTGTACAGCTTGTAATGTGAGTCTGAGGAGAAGAAGTCCCCCTTACACAAGCAATAAACAGTACTTTTTCAAGACTTCTGAACGCCTTACTCTTTTTTATCTTTACTGTTTAGATAGTCATATTTAAGATTTCTATATCTGTCTTTCTATTTTGTTTAACTTTCCGTAAAACTGCAGTTGAGCTTATTCTTTCTTTTTACTATTATCTTTATGAGATCACTTCATTTGTCTAGAAATATTTTTTTTTGTAAACATTTTATTGCATGAAGCAGTAGTGGAGACATTTGATAAGCTTTGAAATCACACAGTAACAAGTTGTTGTGTGTTTTTTTTTCTAAATCACATGACAAAGACTTAATTTTCCGCGGCATTAATTTGCTAAATAAAGAGAGAGAGAGAGAGCTTTTCATAGGAAAAACAAACGAGAAATTGTCCCATCTAGCGTTTCCTTTTCCTCCCGTTAAGGTTCCTCACACCAAGAAAGTTAGGATGAATAGTGAAACTGAATTTTTTGCCTTTTTCTAAAAAGAAACCTTCATTTGTGAACCAAATAGGCTAGGCTGAATATTAGATTTTACTCAATTCACTAAGAAAGTTGCACTTTATTAATATCATTTGGACAACATGCTGTTTGGTTCTCAGTCATAGGTGGACAGATACGCTTCTTATGTTGGCTGTAGTTGTGTTTATAAGTTTGCATGCATCTGCTACTGCGTAGCATTTACATTGGAAGAGCAGAAAGAAGAGTATAACTTCGATACTCTGAACATGTACCAAAAAGCCTGTGCTTTAAGGGAGACAAACACTATCAGACATCTCGTAGATACTGGTCATGCGGTAGACATCATGAATTCCCTTAAAATTATCAGTAGGCAGTATAGTTGAATCTTTCTCAAGTTTGCTTAAGCAATCGCTATCATAATTTTTAAACTCGGTTCAAGCTTTCAGGAAAAAGCAGTTGTCAGTCTTTTCTTGCCTTGGTGGCTTTATATCTTCACCCTACCTTTTACCTATTCAGGTAGCGTAATCTTTGGCTTTATCCTGTTTTTCTCCTACTATAATGTAATTTTAATTGTCTTTTCTTTCTCTTGTTTGAGCTGAATTCACCACATGGTTATGAGACTCACCACTTACCTATCATCTTATCCACTTCTTGGCATTCTACGTTACTTTTCCCATTGTTTTCAAACATTTGCCACCCGTCTTGGTAAAACACTGGACCTGGTATTTATCAATGATGTTGGTATATATGAAGCTCGCAAACGTGCTCCTTTACTTAATTCTGACCACTGCATCATACGTGTGCTGCCTAAAATATATTCCAAATCACACAAAGGTGTCCTCTCTCACCTCTACAGTAAAGTTCAACGGAGATGCTACTCAAAAGACAACCTAGACAAGCTCAGATGCATGTTGAAAGACACTAACTGGGACTTATTTACAGAACAAACATTAGATGAAACAATCACAAACACTACCGATTATCTTAAATTCTGTTTCGAAATATGTTGTCCTAAAGAAACATTATTCATCCGATTTGATCGCTTATCTTCGCCATATCTCAAAAAGCTACGTAGAAATAAAGAACTGTTGTTCAAAACTAATGATAAGCCTGGTGTAAAAAAGTTAAACATGCTGATAAAACTGGAAATAAAAAGACTAAGTGTTTTATATAATCAAAGATTTTTGTCATGTAAAACCCCTTCTAATTTATGGAAACTTTTCAAAGAAATTACTAACGGTAAGCGATGTATTTCTGTTCCATCTCTTAATGTTGACACTCTTAATAAATCTTTCATACGCTCTTCTGTTGATACCCTTCCAAATGATACAAATCATATTGACAATAACTTTAGTGGTTTTAATACCCTTGATGTGCTTAAATGTCTCCGGTCTCTTAAGCCTTCTCAAAGCCTTGGTCCTGACGGCATACCTGCCATTGTCCTCAGGAATTGTGCTGATATTTTGTGTTATCCTCTTACTAACATTTTTAATGCCTCTTTTTCCGGTAACGTTCTACCTTTTGCATGGAAAAACATTAAAATTATCCCTATACCAAAACCATCTTCTGGTTCTGATATTAAATTTCGGCCTATTGCAATTACTTCCCCCTTTTTAAAATTGATGGAAAAATTACTTTTACTTCGTCTTGAACCCGCTTTGAAACCTTTTAATGATCCTAAACAATTTGCATACAAACATGGTAGAAGTACCTTGGATGCTGCGGTTGTCTTATATCACAATGTTGTCTCTTGTTTAGACAAAGGTGCTAAATATGTTCGTAGTGCTTTCTTAGACTACACATCTGCTTTTGACTCTGTACCTAGGGGCCTTTTATTAAATAAGCTATCGTTGACACAAACAGGATCCTGGGCTAAGAGTTGGTTGCATTCCTATTTTTCTGATAGAATGCAGTATACTGTATATAACGGCAAATCTTCTTCTACCTCGCTTACAAAATCCGGTGTTCCACAAGGTGCTGTCCTCTCTCCTTTTCTTTTTTCTTTCTTCCTACATGACCTACCTCATTCAAACGAAACTAACTTTGTCAAATATGCAGATGATCTGACTGTATCACTGCCTATCACTTCCGAGTCTGACAGCTCCAAACTTAATAGCTTTCTGTTGGACATCAACAACTGGTCCAAGTCAAATGGTCTTATATTAAATCCTTCCAAATGTCAGGCGCTTGACTTTACTTTCAAGCATCGACGTGACTTACTTGAACTAGTTAACTCTCATGATCCCTGTAGCATAGATGGCACGGAAATTGAAACCAAATCAAGTATTAAATACCTTGGATTAGTTTTTTCCTCTGACCTTTCATGGTCATCCCATATCTTATCTATCTCTAAGAAAATGTTTCGTCTTACCTTCTACATTAAAAAGTTAAGACAATCAGGTATCAACCAACCTTTAGTTTTGCAATTTTTAAACTCCTGTATTTTACCTATTGTACTCTACTGCTCTCCATTAATCTTTCCTGGGCTTTCAAAAAAGATTATATCATATTACGAAGAGTATTAAATGCTGTGAGTAGAGCTTGTGGTCTGCCACTGCATGAGCTCGCTAATACTATAGTCGAGAGGCATATAAATTCCTGTACGAAATGGGCAAAGGCTATAATGTCAGACCCTCTGCACCCCCTTTATTCACACCTGTCCCCTTGTATCTCATCAGGTAGGACGAGAAGTCAATATAAAAAGATATATGCTCGTACTACTAAGTATAGAAATTCTACAATACCCTATTTAGCGCGTACTTTATGTGACGAAGACTCTGTTAGACGTGAAACTTACAAGTTACTATGTAATTAGCACAGTGAATCGACCCTTTTATCGTTCATCTTTCTGTATTTTATGGTGTCACACTTTCTATCGTTTAAATCGTTACTCTGCTATTTTATATTAGTTGGTATTACTATTATTACTACAATTTTGTACTTTATACATATTTTTCTCCGTATGGCACACAGTATTTTGCTACGTAGCTGCTACAACAATCGTTTTATTACTATTATGTATTGTGTATTTTTAATTTTTTTTTGTCGTTTTTGGGTAAATTAGATGCAATATTGTACTGAATGCTGAAAATTCCTTGCTGTATCATGAGTACTGTTTTTGGAATAAAGCAATTATTATTATTATTATTTCCTTTCCCGTTTAAACTTGAGTGTTCTGTGTATAAGTTATATAAATATAATTTCTCAGCTCTGCTTAATAATTTTGTAATTTCCTGCTGACTGACATCATGCCACCTTTGTAAGCATTTTAAAACTGTTGTGTATATAAACTGGATGATTTATTCAGACAGTATACAGCTGATGAGAAGTCGGTACCATCTTATTCCTCATGAATCGTTGTTTTTTTTTCAAATTCATCAAGGTAAATACGTGTATGAAATATCACTCGCTTTTTACTTTATCGTTCTTTATAGTGCATTCGTTTTGAAAAGACATCTGGTTACTCTGATTCTGCGAATAAGAGTGATTAACAGATATGTGCTACACTAATTGGAGGATTTCATCATGAGTTGACATCCGTTAGAGAACCATTGAAAAGTCAACAGGGAGTACTGGACAGCTATTTCGTTCTAGTTTTGGGCCCTTCAGTAGTGCACACCCACCGAGGTTCGAACCCATGACCTTCTGGTTACAAGGTGAGCTAGCTCATAAACCATTAGGCCACTGGGAACCGGTCGACTGGCCCATGAATCCTAACGTCTGCCAATTCATGAAATAACGCTACCAATTCGCAATGTCTTTTTCGATGTGTTACTGCCTCACCTTCAACCTGCTGTACCCTACTGGTCACAGCTTCCCGTTAGAACCTCGGGTTAACTGCTTGAATAGAACCAGTCGCTAGTGAGCATCAGTAGGCTGCAGCAGGTTGAAGGTGAGGACAGTTACTCATTGAAGAAGACATTCCTAAGGGGTCACGCTATGTCGTGAATTAGCATAAGTTGGAATTCATGGGCCATCAGATCTGATCTCAATGGCTTGACGGTCTACGAGCTAGCTCGCATTGTAGCCAGAAAATCCTGGGTGGTTTGAACCCCAGTGGGGAGTGCATGCTGATGAAGAGTCCCAAATCAGGGCAAAACAGCTGTACAGTAATCCCAATTGGTTTTCCAATGGTCCTCTAACTGATATCTGCTCATGACGAAATCCTCCAACCAACCAAACAAAATCCCTGCAAAACCGATACTTGAAGAAGAGAAATGCGTTATGCAAAACCCTAGAACTGTTCAGTAAATGCTTGTGGGATTATTCTCACAATTCTGATACCTTATGTTTACTCAGAAATGTCTAACCGACTTGTGGAATAATACTTCTCAGAAATCCTTGAGGCAAAATCTCTTCATATTTAGTTTTTGTTGATCCAAGCTATGTGAAGTTACTATCAGGCTAAATTAGAACATGAAGACGAGTCCACTAATTTCCCAGAATAAGGTTACCGATCATTCTCGCATTTTTTAAAACAAAGATTACTAAGGTGTAGATGTGTAAAACTTGAGCACTGTGGGAGTATCTAATTTCGTATTTATTTATTTATTAATTCAACTGTAGTTTGTTTACTTATCAGTCTTATATCTCCCAATGTAGTTTCAAAAGTTTATATATCCGTGTATGTAGAGTATTCAGCTGACGAGTTCTACCGAAATTTGATGAATTCATTAAATCCTGCTTTATTAACCTTTATTGCTTGTTTTAAAATCTAGATTAGTTGATCTTGATAAGATAAGAAATCTGGAGAATAGTTCAGCTACAGCGCTCACACAACCACATAATAGGATGGATGGGATAGGATGGCAGTTTTAAAATCTAATATAACGGGGTGGAAGGGATGATTAATAATCGTAGTTTTATTTATAGAATACGCGTGTTGGAAACAATTCATTGCCTGTCCATCTGGACATCATGGAAATTCTACTACCCCTACGACGACAAATAGGAGAAGATAAAGAAAACTATAAAACTCAAGTTTCTAACTTGTGTGATTATAATTGATGAAATGATTATGAACAATAAATTGTGCTCGAAACGCCATCCGTTAAATAACACTTTTTCACTTACTGTGTGATATATCTAATAAACAAACCAATATGGAATTACTTAGGTGTGTTAGTTCAAATAAAACGTAATACAATCATTGGTGGGATAAAAGTCACTGAAAATGAGCACATAGCTCAGTTGAATGAATATTCTACCAAAGATAATGGAAACTAAAAACTGGTCAAAAATACCATGGTCTAAAATCATTCAGTGAGTCATGAAAACAGCATAAAAATGTATCTATCTAATTGGTCTCAATACTAACACAAGCAGAAATGAGGAGAAGGGATGAAAAGAGAAAATTACAATAAATAAAATAAGTTAATAGGTAAGGGTTCAGGAAACTAAATCTGCCAATGTTATTCAAGCTTAGTTCCCTAACTTTTCTCATCAGTCCCAAGTAGAAATGCCTGAACAGAAGATAGAAGAACCAGGATAACTTCTCTTTCTGTAGCTAAGAATAATTTGCTGATATTGACAATATGTGCGTCGGTGGCACAGGGGTTAGGACTCTCGCCGACCATGCACATGGTCTGAGGTTCCAGCCCACGCCGACGCACACCTGATATCTATGGTCGGCCTGCAAAATTTGGGCTACCGATATCACATGCTGAAAATTCTATGCTTGTACCAAAAAAAAATACAGTGTGGAATCAAGCTGTAATCAAAAATAAAAATAAAATAAAAAAGTGGGTTACAGGTTAGGATGTTGAATTAGATACACTTTTTCTCCCTTGCATCTGACAGTCTACTCCACCTCTTTTGACACAACACTGAATTTCATATATTTGATTCCCCTGAAAAGTCTGAATAAGAACAACTTTTGCAGAATGAGTTGAATTCATTTCACCCCATAGAGTTTTCGTCAGCTGAATACAATCTGAATAGTTAACCATATAAGCGAACAATGAGAGGTTATTTTATTCAAATAAAATTCAAAAAAATGAAGGCCAGGAACAAATTACCCGCCAAGTTAGAATCATCAGCCATACTCAAAACAGAGCTGTTGCATAAAGTTAAAGAAAGTATGTTCTGGAATCTGAGGGTAACTCACATACACTGAGGAGATGGTAACACAACCAAATCAAATAACACAGATGTACTACCAAGGTTATTATGAAAGTAGACGTCCGTAAATATCAGTTTATCATTAAAATGACAAGAGATTTCGATGATTTAAGGTGATGAAAGTATCAGTGATCACGAAGGTAAGAGTAGGTTAATAACTGTCTCCTTTCGCAGATACAAAATTCATGCTTCACTTTTCTGATGGCGAAAGCCTCCGCAATTTGAAGTAGTTGGGTAGTGTTTCATCTTTTAACCAGCTTAAGAGAATCTTATGTGTTCATCTGGTGTTGTCTATCAAGCAGCCGCCGAGTTTTGTCAGGGTTGAATTATGATAAACCTTTAAAGGACAGACAATTGTCTTTCATTTCTTCCTGCTTGCTTGCTAGGCTACCGTATATACATATGAATTCGTCAGCACTTAACCGCTAACGTGTGGCGGCCTGCTTAAATCACTGGACTATGCAATTGCGTTGTGATTACTGCATTTCATACTGTTCGTATCACCCAATTATGTCCAAGAATCACAGTGTATACTCAGGCTCATTTTCAGATAGGTGTCAACCAATTAATATGAATTTTCTGACGAAAGGGGAGGAGAAAACGTTGTGGATTATTATTGGGAAAGTATCTCAGATAAAACAACATTGCTTCACTTGATATACTATCGTTTACTGTGTTCCCTTGAAGATTCTGACAAATGTAGTAAATACCTTGCAGTCAGAAACTTGCTGAAGATCAAATCTATATTTTTCTCTGTCACTAAGGGAATGTGATAGGAAGTCTCATTATTCACTGTTAACAAAGAGTAATTCTGAAATAATAGAGATTTGTATCTCAGATGTATGATTTGCAATTAGTTGTATTCTCTGAGGTGGCTGGTTTAATTACGGAGCTTTCGTTGTCCTTCTGGGCAACATCCCCTTTTAGTGCAAGCTTTAGCATAAAATGAACCGATTTAAATTCCCCATGAATACTGGAATTGCGTCTCCTGGTAACCATCTTCGCGACTGGTAGTCCATTTGCATTTGTATTGACCATTATTTATTAACTTGGATTTTGAACTTCCTCATCGCATGATTTACTTTTTATTAGTTCTTCAATTTGGTGTATATTGACATGTTTGTAAATCGCTGATTCACTTGAGTACCAAGCTCCTGGGAATTCTCTAGCACTTTCAGTGTTTCTACATTTCTACATTATCCCAATCAAATTGATTTTCATAATTATCTAAATGGATCGATATGAAAGAATATGTTATCGTGTATTTTAACAGCCAGTTTTTGTTCTCGGATTCGGATTTGAAGAGGACGCACACTTTGACGGTGGCAATGTTTATTGCAGTTCATATAGTTTATTTTGTAATAGGTATTAATTTTACCTTCTTTTTCTGTTGGGTCTTTTGGTTTGCACAATGTTGAATGAAGTGAGTGTGTTGACTGGCTGGCTTGTGTGCTACATTTATTTCAAACGGTCTTGATATTCTCGTTGTTATTTCAGAGATATTTTTTCTTTTAGTCTTTAAGGATGGTTTCTTGGTGGTGTTGTGACTCGATTTTAAACACTTTTTGATGAAATTTTGCGGATATCCATTTCTTTTTGAAGACAGTTGGTAGGTATTTTTCTTCCATTCTTTTCAACTCTGGAGTGCTACAGTGTGTTTGAATTCTTTTAAACAATTGTCTGCATGCAGTTTTTTTGTGGGTAATTGGGTTATTGCTACCACAGTTGAGTATTTGATCTGTGTGCGTTAATTTTCTATAAACTTGTATTGCTAAATTTTATGTGTTATTTCTTCTGATTAAGACATCTAAAATAGGGATTTTGTTACCTAATTCTTCTTCTCCTCTTGTGGAATGTCTTCAAATATATTGTTTATTAATTTACGGGTGTATTCCAAATCACATTTCTTTTAATTATTACAAATGTATCATCAACATAACGTTCCCAGACTTTTGGTTTAGTTATAAGTAGAGCTATTAATGCTAATCTTTTCATAACGGCTTCAACTATTCATCCTGATATGAGCAATGATCCCATTGGTGTCCCCTTTATCTGTTTGTACATTTGAGTATTGAATTGGAAGTATGTTGTAAGACATAATTATATGAGTTCTATCTAGGTTGAACATTGCGTTTTTATGTTTTCATCATTATAAAGTAATTGTTGCATAGTTTTTTTTTTTTACTAGTTTTCGACTATTTGAAGTATAGAATGCTGTGACATCAAAGGACACCATTATTTCATTGTCATTCATTTGAATATTTTTGATTTTCTCTTCAAAATTGGATTGACGAATTGATAAAATGGTTGAATGATTCTGTTAGGTATTTTAACTTCTTCAAAAGTTCTTTAGATAGATTATATGCTGGTGTTTCGTGGCAGCGGAACGATTGATCGTATAAGGATGTTTGGTCTACCATAAAATCGAGGTGAAATAGGCCCATTAAATTCCATTCGTCAGATTGATCTTGTTTTATAGTTTGTCCTAATTTCGTTAGTTTACTTAACTAAGTGCAAAGAGTAACCCACTAGCCTATTGTTCGTAGGAATTTCACTGTATTAAGACAACTTGCCTAAATAAAATGGCATGCGTTATATAACAGTCACAGTCGCTTCTGTCATCCATCTTCCAGCAAGATTTTAGTACAATCAAGGTATCTTGATTGGACACTAGTAACTAGTGTGACGTGTCTAGTCCTTTCTTTGGTGCAGACTGAATTTTATCAGTCAGGTTTGCAATGTGGCCACCATTCTAGGTAGCTGGACATCACGGTGCACATTGATTTGATGATATTAGTTGATGGTTGGAGCCAATCGGCTGGAAGCCTTGCTTGACCTAGGTTTCGCGCTAGTTGACACTGATGAAATTCAGTCTGCATCAAAGAAAGAACTAGAAACGTCACACTAGTTACTAGTGTCCAATCAAAATACCCTCTACAGTCCTACAACAGGTCAATCGCGAGCCCGAATAGTTCAATGGTAACGTCTCTGACTGTAGCACTGGGTGACACGGGTTCGAATCTCAGAAGGGACATCAGTTCCTCCAAGTTTGCAGATACGCCTTGCTGATGATGAGTGCCAACTAGCACGAAACCTAGGTCAAGCAAGGCTTCCTTTGGCCGATCGCCTCCAACCACCTCATACAATCAAGTTATCTTGCTTAAAGTATTATTCAATTGTCAGTGTTATCAGGGAAAAACAGAAAAAAGATAGTAGACAGTCATTTTGCATTATCTATCCACTGTCGTCTCATCAAGTTAATAGATTATCACTTGAATTCCTCACATAAACCAATAAACAAATAAACAAACCAACTTCACGTGTGTACATGTAAGATTATGCAGGGATTATACTGCAGCTGTTCTCACCAGAATAAGATTAAAATACTTTATGTTGATAGAATCGCCAAACAAAAAAAAATCGAAAAACCGAAAAAATATGCACGGCAAAAGGATTACGTGACATAAGCAGATAATCCACTGAGGATAACTAATAATAAAATTATTTCAAAATAGCATTTACTAGCGCACTGTATGGTCTGTTATTTTTACTTATATAACGCCACTTGTAGATGAATGAATTAGGGACATAAATACCGTCATAAATGACAGTGAACAACTGAGGCCTACGTTGAATAATGACAGGTAGAAATGGGTGTCTTTTGAAAGCAGTAAGACAAAGCAAAAATAATGTCAATAATTTGAACTAGACTTTAGTTAATGAGGATCTAGTTTGGTACTCTTCAGCAGGGTGCACTCATGTTCTCACCAGATACTCAACTTGTCTCCTTCAGATTACGACGCCACGCCCAGTGACCATTCATTCAGTCAGTTGAGCCGATGCATTTTTCTACAGTAAATACTAATTTAACTGTCAAAAAAAACTTTCGTCAATTTTTATGACTTAAAGCCCCTACATCTCAATAAATGTGCTTTTCATTCGTTAGGATAACTCGTCAATAGTAGGATATTTAGTCTGCAAATCATCCATATATACTGTTCGACCTTATGATAGGATTAAATTACAAGGTCACTAGCTATTTAAAGGTTAAATTTAGATAAGTAAATTACACAGGAGCTTTTTAATATTTAAAGGCTGCTTTAAATGTACGTAGTTAACACACTTGTTGATTCGTCCCTTAGAGTAGAATGGTAGAATTTTCCACTGTAACACTCCCCGGATGATTTTTGTCTAATTTCACACAAACTTGGGGTCCTAAAGGAAAAAATCAACGAGTTCTCAGAAGATACAGGCAGCAAGTACAGGACTTCAGGTAAACCAGGGTAAGAAGGAGGTGATGAAGGTACGTGACCAACAACAACTACAACAGGCGCTAATCACCATCAACGGTGAAAGTCACTTATTCACTTATCTGTCATTTCAACTGACGGCGGTAGAGATGAAGATGTCAGAGCTATCCACAAATGGAAAGGCAAGACAGACCTGACTAACTGATGTCAGCTCATGATGAAATCCTGAGACCTGCATTAATCTGAAATCAGAGTGGAAATCTACTGTAGTCAATTATGATGATGATAATAATAGCTTCACTCCAAACAGCAGCTTTGGAACAAATATGGAATTTTCAGCATGTAGTAGAACAGTATTTCCTCTGATATTCTCATTATAGGCGTTTTAATTAAAACAGAGTATATACATTGATAATATGAGGAAAAAGGCAAGTCAAGTGAGTAAGTGTTTTTATACGGTTCCGAGGCTTGGCGTGGTCATCGCTGTTGCAGACGTTCATAAACACCTGTATACTTCACTCCACACGGAAGACCAGATGACTTACTGGGAAGGGTAAGCAATAAATAACAAAAAACCTATTACCCAATAAATATGTTGAACAAAAATGGAGTTAGGTGGGTAACATGCTGAAGAGACCCGTTCATTGACATTGTGACGACAGAAGGCAAGATACGGAAGCCAAAAAATACTTTTCTTTAATCAAAGCTCTGTATGTATATATATATATATACAGTTTATATTCGTTAACCAGTCACCGAGCGTGTGATTTCGGTTAACATCGAACGACAAGAAATAGAATGTTCAAATGTACAAAGTATTCTGTTGCCAATGCATTATTCAACTGTGGGGACATGTGAGAATAACATTCCGCTGGCACACATTGTCTGCGTCACACAACCACAACATCACACGCCAGATCATTGCGCCAATGGAACTCAAATGCGAAAGGAAGAGCTCGGTGTAGGTCCGAGGGTGACTCGAAAGTGATCGTGTGAAGAGGAGAAAGTGGATTGTGAGAAACTGTGGAGTCAGGTGGAAATAGACTACACAGAATGGAGCCAAATGCAGATGTGGTTTTGAAGGCCTTTAGTTTTACTAGGAACTCAGGAAAATATTAATCAATAAAGAATCTAATGCAGAACTTTGGACGTAAAATACTGATGAGTTGGTTTAGCACCAGGTTAGGGATCGAATTAGGACTCACTTTTGACCCAGTGTACTTCTCAATGGAAAACATTCCGAGGTACTTAAGCTCGAAAATCGCAGCACTTTTAATCAAATTCTAAAATGAATCACAGACTGTCTACCAAACACTTGAATTACTCACCTACGAGTAGAACCAAGTATACAAGTATACGAGTTTCGTCTAAGCCATTTCGAAACTTTTATCAGACTGAGAAAATTTCTTAAAGTCTAGTGTCAGCAACAGAACTTTGATCACTGTTTTATTAATATCTATCCTCAGAATAATTGAATATGTTTACTAGTTCCGTTATTTGATGATGATGATGATGGTTATAATAAATTGGTTGGAACCCTCTACTTAAAGTAATTCACACCAGACTTGTTTCGCTGTTAGCTAAGAGAATTACACTGAATTTTCAACATTTATTCATTCTTAATTCAGGATGAGATTCAGTACCCATAGAAGCCAAACAGAATACTCAAAGTGATTGAGCAAAAAAATAACTTGGAAAACTTTAGGCATTTGCAGTGTGACTTCGATCCGAAGAATACTCAGCCCTGAATCAGTAGATGAAGAGATCACTCTGTTGAGGAAGACACTACTTGAGAATGACTGTATACCTCACGCCTTTTAGATAAACACATAAGGCCCGAAATCAACAAAGAACATCCCATCTCTCTACCAGAGATGCTATACATGAATTTAGCGTTCAACGATGACCTCATGACAGACATCCGAAAGAGGAGAATATCTAACGCCCTGAAAAGAACTTTCTGTACTTCCGCATTAATACTGATATTTTCAAGCCATCCACTGTTCTTCAGCGACTCCAAAAATAAACTATTGCGTTTGGCCACATCTGTGTGTATCTACCAGTGTACTTGCTTATGGGGAGCGAGGATATATAAAGTCGTTCAATGTGTGTTTTATCTATAAAAGTCAAAGAACATTATACCGCTTGACTACGCAATGGTAACAGTGGATCGTTAAGGAGGGCTATAAATAAACATATAGTGAACACTGATCACTCATTATGTATGGAGGATTCATTCAAAGTTATCTATAAAGCCTACAGAAGCCTCCCAAAAACGGTAAGCTACCGTATAGTTTGGACTGCCGAGGCCTTAGCGATCTGGATGAAAAGCGCTGATTTATGCACACAGAAGAAACTCCTCCATCCCCTCTTTCTAACTACTTTGTTAACAATACTATTTGTGGCTTTTGTATAAAATCTTTCTCTTAACTAGCCCTTTATTTACTCTTTCTACCTATTACGTAATTTATTTTGGACACTTGTCTTCAAGGTATTTCATTAATATCCTATTTTTCTGGGTGCCTTAAATATTATGTAAACCTTGGCAATAATTACTTATCTTTACCCACCCCTAATGTGCGTTTATATGCTGAACAACGTTTGAGAGATTCAGTTTCTAGGTTTGTAGAGACCTAACTACTGACTTTAAGTTAAACCAGCTGTGTTGATGTTTGCGACACGTCAAAGGTGCGCCAACAACGCTGTTTAATTAACCGAACTTATTTTTTTTTTTTTTTTCTGTGTCAAACTACAATAGTTCACAAATTCCAGCTTCCTTTGATTCCTAATAAGACACCACTATTGTCCAGTGTTGATAACGAGTAACTAAACGCTTATTCAACCAGCTGAAAGGATTCTCATCATCCTATGTCTATAAATGAAATTAAAATAATTATTATTTTCAAGCCATGCATGACTATTTCATTACAGTGTTTCCTTCACTGACAGCCTTCAATTCTTGTGGTGAGGAAATATGCAGTTAGCTGTTGAAACAAGTAATTGTGTTTTCTTTCAATCCTTAAAAGTTTTGTTATTGTTTTTCTAATTACTATCAGAATGTAGTTTTTCCATCAGCTAAACAGAACTGGTCATGTGTAAAAATGAGCAGAAAGGAAGTAAAATGCAACAAAAAAATGAAGAGAACGAACAACAAACTATGATTTGAGCAGTTAGCTCACTAAGAATTCAGTGAATGGGCTATTCGCTAATAGTAATTTCGCTTTTTGCGTGAACTCTAAATGAATCTGCCTAATTTGTCCATCTCAGGCAGTTTATTAGGCAAAAGCCGAATGCTAAAGAAGCTGAAAAAGTTTACGATTCCTTTGATTTAGTTTTCTAATGTTTTAGAATAATAGAATTATGTTTGAACCAAACAAGAACTACAGTTTTAGCAGAATAAAGTGGTACCATCTTTTATTTCATTTCTTTCCCGTCAGCTGCTTACAGGCCAAAGACATTATTAAATATATCTACAAAGACAATCTTAACATACTTGCACAGAGTTCAGTTTAAACAAAAATCAATCGATCAAAATATTCGTACAGTAATATATATATATATATAAACCTCGCCCAGATTACTAGCTCGGTAGATTACTAGAGCGCTAGTTTTCTTGGCGGTCCCAAGCCCGGATAAGGAGGGAGGGTTGGGGCGTGGTGCTAGCAACTCCACCCCCATAAAACAACCAAATCGCTACAAAAACTTCAACGCGCAAATATATTAATATATATATATTGTATGTAATATTAAACACTAATCCGAACAACACTAATAGTCATACACAATGGGAACTTTTCAGCATTACGCACTCAGGTGAAAGAGAGATGAAAAATATCCAGTTACCACGGCAAAGAAAGACTGATATCCGCTTCTTTCTGGACGCACAAATCAGGTTTCAGGTGCTTGATGGAAATGGCTTCAGCTTCAACTTGAGGGGAATTGAGATCTTTTGCCTATTGATAATTTTGAACGACTTTTCGACATCCACCTCATGACCCCTGTCGAGGAGATGCCTGGTGATGGCACTGTTTAAAGCATTTGTTCCTTTTAGACGTAGGCTTTTTGGTACATGTTCAGAAAATCGTAGATATGCTCTTCTTTCTGTCCTTCCAATGTAACTGCTTCCACAGATACACGTAAATTTGTATATACAGTTGGTGTTGTGTTTCTTGAGCCTAGGAAATCGCCTGTTAACCGGTGCTTGTTGACTTCACGTCCGATTTACGAAAGTATTAAATACTAGATAGTATTGTTAACGTCATTTAAATGGTGCGTGAATGAAGTGGTGTATAACAGAGTAGGAAATTCATTTGGTTTGTCGTCATTCATTTGTTAAGAGATATTAACATAAAATTTAGTTTTAATTTCTGGGTAAAAGGGTGCAGAATATATTCTAACTAGCCACCTTTCAACATTGCCTCTCTGTGGTTAAATTGTGAAGAAACAGGTGGCAGTTATTCATTAATATCAACCCGAAATGACAACAGATACAAAAGATTTTGTGTAAGGTGCATCACGTAAATCTGATCTTTGTACGGGTCAAACAAATAGAGAAGTTCAGTTGGCAGAAACTACAGCGCTGAGTTATTATCCTTTATAGAATTTAGCACTGCAATAAAAACAGATTTTCCAGGTTAAGATAAATTCATCTTATTTCATAGGATTTTGGTCATCTGCACAGCACTTTTTCTGAATAGCTAGTTCAGTTTATAAGAGGAGAATTAAAATGCCGAAGGCTTCATAAAAGCTGTGAAGATAGTTAGAATCATAAGTCATAATCAAAATAGAGACTTTGCCATTTATAGGAAGAGATGGTAACGCAATCATATGAAGGCTTATGTGATCAAAATAAGAACGATAAAAAGTCGCAAAGGTTTGAAAAAAACAGTATGAAAGTGGATTCATGCAGATATCGAGTTATTTCTTAAGGGGGAATTGAGATTTCGGTGAGTTAAGATGAAAACGTCAGGGCTACCCATCACATGATGACGTTATCATCTCTACTTACATTTGAATTACCCTTTAAATTTCATAAAATTCTTCCCATTACAAAATATAATGTCTCTGTAAATATCCAAGGGATTATTTATTATGATTGGTCCCTCGGGCTTCCAGTGGAACATATCCACTTTTTCCTGTTCTCCTCAGTCCTCTTTAGCTGCTCCCTCTATCACTTATAAGCTCTCATCTCCTTCAATTCACACGATTACTTCCGTGTCATCCATCTTTTCCCATTGGGATTCCATTCGAGCCATAGCCTGAGGGGTGATGTGCCCAGTCCATCTCAATTTTCTTCGACATAATTGCTGAGCATTAGATTCTTTGTTGGATTTTCCCCAGAGTTCCTTGTTGCTGATTCTTTCCGGTCAGCCGTTTGATTTTCAAAATGGAGCTAAAGAAGGCAGCTGTTGATAAAATCTTCAGTAACCCATTGGAAATGCTTTCCGTTTGACGCACGCCAAGTTTTTGACACACATAGAAGAATTGGCTTCACAGAAGTGTTGAAGATCCGAATTCCGTTCTTCGTAGTGAGTGCCGAAGATTTCCAAACTGACTTCAGAATGATGAAGGTTTGTCTTTTCTTTCCGATTCTCCCCTTAACATCTTTGTCCGTTCCACCTGTAGTTGAAACTGTGACCCAGACGACAGATGTAGTGAATTTCCTGGAATAATTTCAGTGCTGAATCAGTTGGAACAATTATAAAATTACTTAGAATAATCCCAGCATGTTTGGAAAATCACAAGATTATCGTTTTGTTTTCCATTCATCGGGAAATACAAAAAACGTTTATTATAATGAATATTTTTCTGAATACTTTGTTGTGCAAGGCATAGATTTATCGAAAGAATTACTCGGATTTTTATTAACCATCAAAATATACCTTCTAAATACGCTAGGTTCCGAGTGGGATATTTTACTTCACTGGTGCACTTTTATCTCACTTTGTTTGGTTTTGTCCTTTTACTGGCTGTACAGTTGCTCACCAGCTTTCATTATCTCCTTACATGATCTGCTCCATGCCACACCTGGAGTAAAAACCAAGTCTTCGTTTCCCATCTCGGTTTCATTGGAGCAATGGACTGGCGCGTTGCGTCACTTAACTGTCTTCTTAGAGTATTTTTAATCCATCCCTACTTTCTTCTTCATATTTGTCCACCAATAGCTTCTCCGCCTATCAGAGTTCCTTGTTCGTTGTCACCTCTGGTCGACTATCTGATCACCAGTTTGGAAACCGAGAAGTTATGTGCTGACGAAATCCCACAGTGGCCTGTTGGAAATTCTCTACGTGACACTCTAAGTACTCATTATCTTGATGTTGGTGGCTAAATTTCGGATCTTAATTATTATCATTTAGGTGTATTTCTAGCGAGATTATTAACAGAAGAATGAAAGTTTGCTAGAACTTTATGAGTAGGTCGGTTTCCATTTATGGCTAATTCCTTCAAGCTATACATTGAAATTTTCAAATTATTTCTAGGATCACTCCGACTTTTATCAATTCAGATCTGCACCATCTACACATTCCAAGAAGACATTTATTGGCAATTAAAATTTAAGTGATTATAGGATTTAATCATGAGCCGACGCTGGTTAGAAAACCATTGGAAACCACCACTGGAGTACTGAACAGCTAGCTGTTCCAACCGAGTGCTTGTGATTCTGCATCAGTGCGCAACCACCTCTAGGGTTCGAACGAAGGACCTTCTGATTACAAGGTGACCTCATAGACCACAAGCCACCGTAGAATGATCCAACGGACAGCCCGTGAACTCCAGCTTCTGTCATCTCACGATAAAGCACGATCACTTCCTAATGTGATCGGTAGGAATTTACCTGAGTTCTTGTGAGAAGTCGTCACCACTGAGGTGCAGGAGGTCAGTGTGAGGACAAATACTCATCAGCGATGACAATGGCTATTGGTCGTGCTATATTGCGAATTGGTGGAAGTTGAAATTCATGGGTTAACCATTGGATAGGGTCGAGTCCCTGTGGTTTGATGTTCTACGAGCTCGCCGTGTAACTAGAAGATCCTGGTTGGTTTGAACCCTAGTGGGATAGGTGCTTACTGCTAAAGAGCAGTTCCAAACTAGGCTGGCGAAACAGCTGTCAAGTAGCCTCAGTTAGTTTTTCAATGGTTCTCTAACCGATGTCAGCTCAGGATGAAATCTTGTAACTAATCAATCAAATCCCCATGAACCGACACTTGAAAAACAAACTAAACGTGACAGTAGTGTACACCATCTGCTTTTGAGTAGAGCTGATTGTTGTAAATGATTTCTAGGGTCACAGAATAAAGCAATAACAAAATTTTTTTTTTTTTTTTTTTTTTTTTTTTTTTTTTTTTTTTTTTTTTTTTTTTTTTTTTTTTTTTTTTTTTTTTTTTTTTTTTTTTTTTTTTTTTTTTTTTTTTTTTTTTTTTTTTTTTTTTTTTTTTTTTTTTTTTTTTTTTTTTTTTTTTTTTTTTTTTTTTTTTTTTTTTTTTTTTTTTTTTTTTTTTTTTTTTTTTTTTTTTTTTTTTTTTTTTTTTTTTTTTTTTTTTTTTTTTTTTTTTTTTTTTTTTTTTTTTTTTTTTTTTTTTTTTTTTTTTTTTTTTTTTTTTTTTTTTTTTTTTTTTTTTTTTTTTTTTTCATATATGTACGGATGAGTAAAAGTATGAGGGGATTAGGAACAGTGCAAAAGTGATAAAATATTTACAAATAACTTGGTTGACAAGGTTGTGAAATAATAAACAGTGATATTTGTGTTTTGTTATGTTTTATGTTTGTTTTTTTTTAAAAAGGTATATCTATCCTTGCAAATCTAAATTTTTAGCTTGATACAGGAAATTTTTTTTGCCATCCTAAAAATCTTGTGTGTGTGTGTGTTTTTTCTTTCTTTCCTTGCTTTGTTTTTTTTTTGCTATTTTACAGAAACGATAATTTGACAGGCGCCAGATATGCTACATACAGAATCTTTTTTTTCCAATGTGAGTATGTTTCAGCATTGTGTTTTAGCTATCTTGTCAAAACAAAAATAAAAAAGTATATTTTTATGGATATATATGTATATGTATGTCTTAATACACCCGATTTATTCTCTCCTCTTCTGCCTTCTTCTGATTATCCCTACACTGAGTTTATGAATGTCACCAGCAGCAGAAGCAGCACTAAGAAAGATGGATTATAATAACGCAATAAGGAGTCTGTTGTGCAAGTACACAATTATGTGCCTATTTACTGAAAGATTTATGCAAAAAAACACGTAAGTACAAGTTCACTCATGTCTACATTTGGGTGGTCATACAGATAACAATAATAATAGTAGTAGGAGTAGTATTATGGAATTCTTGATCGTACTACACATTTTAGTATGAAATTATTCTGCCAGAAGAAGAGATATGTAAAATAATGACGACTGTAAATCAGGAAATTTTCTGTGTTTAAAACCTTTTTTCTCTTTTTTCTTATTTACAATCATTGTACGTATTTTTTGCTTGAGTTTTAGTGACAGGCGATTGTTTGTAAGAGATCATACATATATGTATTCAAATGACAAGATGAAAACTTCAAGGCTCCAGTCGTTTCGATCAGTTAGTTGGTGGAACAACTTTTCAAAGTAGCAGTAATCTTTAGAAAATTAAGATGGATTATACACACTTATATCCGTATACAACATTATTTAAAAAAAAAAGAGGCTGACTGGCGTTAACTAATTGCATTATCTCATTCTGACAGCAGCAGTACAGAGCAGTCTGCGCTAACAGTCGTCAGATATCAAGGCGACAAAAATACAATAGACTTCCTGTCTACTTAGTCAGCTTTAGGTTTGATTTGATATCTCCAATGCAACATATATATAATCACTAAATCAAATTAGAAAAAGAAATCCTGCTCGTTTGGTTCTTTGTATCTGTGTATCTCTGGATATTTTTCGAGGATATTGGGCTGATAAAGTGTTCATTCAGTTTCTTCATGCTTGCAGAGCTAAAACAGTTGTCATGTAAAGTGCTGTCAGGTGACACATACCTAAAAAAAAAAGATTTTTTGGGAGTGTCACTCTGCTTACTAGTGCATTCCTGTGTGATGAGTTTTCTGCCATCAATATGAAAGGTAAATGCAGCACAGATCAGTGAATCTATGTATTTCTTAATTGTAGATAAATCTTATTACTTACGGTAGACTTTGGTTTCTCATTTATAAAAAAACAACAGTGGCCACTGGAGTATTTATCCTCTCTGTTATAAAACTCTAATTATTTAAAGCAGTAAAAGGTATTTCAAGGTTTTAGAATGTTTAAGTGTTGAAGAAGCTCTTGAACAGAATAGATAAATAAAAGTGAATATAATGTGCTTTCCTTCATGTGGATTCTACATGACGAAAATATTCATTAGGACATCTAAAAGACACAAAAAAAAGAGCAAAGAATATCCTTTTCGAAAATTTCCTCTTCTGGTCCTACACGTATATATGTTTATATACATAGAATGTTCTAGAATAGCAGCCAATAACAATACTGGGTTCGAACCCAGGTGGGTGCGTACTGCTGAAGAGGTCCCAAACTAGGACGACGGAAACAGCTGTCCAGTACTCCCTGCAGGTTCTCCAATGGTTCTGTAACTAATGTCAGCTCATGATGAAATCCTGAAACCAATCAAATCCCTACAAATCAACACTTGAATATTGGTGTTTATTAAGTAATATCGATTTGTTAAGTAAGATCACAATGGAATTACACAGTTCATTAAAGATGCTAAAAAAATATAATAATAATAATGAAGATATAGTAGGAAATAAAGTATCGACTAAAATTAGGAAAACTCCACAAAAATTGAGGATCATTCAAACCTATATACAACTAACACTAAATAATACTTCATCTTCTCATGAAGCTCATTCACTGGTAGAATGGACATCGACCACGCACCTGGTTCGGGTTCAACTCGTGGCTGGCAACCCCACCGCTTAAAATGAACAAAAACCATTGCTATTGAAACTTGAAAGCTCAAAGCTGAAGCTCCATGTTCCACTGGAGAAGCAAAGGAGCAAAAAAAGACTAAACGGTAAATTTCCAACACAAACATGATTTTCAAAGTTGTGTGGTGTAATATGATTACGAAAAATAAATTGTGCTTGAAACGTCATGGAATTACTTACTACTATAGTGTCCAGGTTCTATACGTAAACAAAACTATTTTCTTTATTAAAGTCGCTCTGATGATGAATGTGATGCACAAAAGGTGTTGCATCATATCTTTCTTAAATCCTGGTGGGTGAGTACTACTAAATTGTCCGAATTTAGGACGCAACAGCCGTCCAGCACTCCTCGGTTTGAAACAGATATAACAAACAGGCCAGCCAACACAACCGTTTCATTCGATATTGTGCAAACCAAAAAATCCAACAGAAAAAGAAGGTAAGCAGTTACAAAATAAATTGCATGTATGAACTCCAATAAAAATCAGAGTGAGCGCCGTTTTCGACTCCGAACCCAAGAACCCAAATTAGCTGGGAAAAGATATAATATATATTCTTTTATATCGATGCATTTAGATAATTATGGACACCATTTTGATTCGGATAATGTAGAAATGTAGAAACAGAGGAAACATCGAGACTGCAGTTAAAGAAAATTCCTAGAAGCCTGGTATTCAAGTTAATCAGCGACTAACAAACATATTAATATAGACCAAATTTACCAACTAATAAAAATAAAATCAAATCAAAGAAAAACTTTGAATTTCAAGTCGATAAAAATGATCAACAGAGGTGTAAATCAACAATTGGTCACGAAATTGTTTGGCGGGAGATACAGTTACATCATCATTGCATTCAAATAAGTTTCTTTTATATTAAAACCTACGCTGAAAGTGTTGTCTGGAAGTTGGAAAACGAAAGCTTCGCCGCTCCAAGAACACAACTAATTTAATACCCCCTGGTCTTCCCCTAAATGATATCAGTCCATGATCAAACCTGTGCTTGAAAAGAGCTGCACAAAATTATTCTGATAACAAATGCGGTTTTGTAGAAATTCACTAAACAGAATTTCACTCTAATGAACCGGGTGAGCTAACCACTGTCCTTTTCTAAAGAACAGCAGCCGATAAAATCAATAATCTCATTGATGAAAGAGTGAGTTTGCTTAAATACGTCGCTGAGAGTAAATTAATTTCCAACAGCTTTAATTAAAAGTCTTAACATAAATAAACAAAGTTCTAATACTGTCTTGAATATTTGTACATTCTCTCTCTCTGTACTTATATATGAATTTGATGAAGGGTGTACAGAACCTTCTCTTTATCAAAAAAGCTAATCCCACTTAATGAGTAGTTTACAAGTGACTTACCAGCCAAATAAGTAGCATAATAGCATTTCTCAATTTTCGCAACATATGGTTATTGAAATCAGAAAGCGACAGGTTGACATATGGTTTGCTTAGTAAGCCGATTTACAAGCACAGCATTTCACCAAGTGTTTATTCATAAGAATATAAGGTGTGCATTTATCCTCATTTTTCTAACCATGTACTTTCTCGTCGTGAATTGAGTTAGTTAGTGTTAAGGATTGTATTAATTTTTTTTAATTTGCTGCGTGAATTATTTTGAATGTCGGGATAAAAAAATCATCGAAAAACATCAAAGTGATAAGCTTTCACGATAAACTAGAATAATTGTTTCAAAAGTCATCCTTGTCACTTGTTGAATGCTTCTCATCTAGCCAATGCTCCTAGGGCAATAGATACAAGACAAAACGGGTACTTATCACTTTACTTGTTCTCTCTGCTAGCTTCAACATTTTCACTAAGAAGTTATGCACTCAACTTGATTTGAAAACTATTCAGCCTTCATAAAGAGTGAATGGGCATTAATGGGTGTGTATTTTAGCGAAATATTTCTAAACCTAATGTAGCCCATCACCTCCATGATCTAATCAAGATGCTTCAAGAACCAAGAACTAGAAAGGTGAATAAGTTTAAGAATACAGAACTTTCATGAAATCTTCCTTAGCACTTATAGTTCGTCAAATAGTAAAAAGGTAGGTGTGTAGATTTCTCCATTTTCATTATAAGATCATGGCAACTAAGACGATTTCTTTTAATTCCGAAATTTTTGAAAAAAATTTCCGATTTTCGGAAGTACATCAAATTCTCTCACTTCTTAAATTTTCTTCTAAATTCTGTTATTAATCATTTTCTACGGAACAGTTTTCCCACCTTCCTTGTCCAGAAGTATGTCTCCCTTTTCGGCCTTGCCTCCATTATTTTCACTTCTGAAAACTGCTTTAAATAACTAGCGGTTTTTAGACAATGTGTTCTGTGAAAAATATATATTTTGTTTAAAATTTTAGCGGGAGTTGGATTAAACATGTAGTTTTTCTATTGTGGGATATCAAATTCTATGAGTGAATACGAAAAGCGTGTTTAGTTATCTAAATTATACCTCTGAAACGGTTAAAGCATTTCTTATTGCTCCATATTTATTTTTTTTTAATTTTTGATTACAGCTTGATTCTACACCGTATTTTTTCGTATAGGTATAGAATTTCCAGCATGTGATATCGGTAGGCCAAATTTTGCAGGCTGACCATAGATATCAGGTGTGCATAGGCAGGGTATTGAACGCCGGACCATGTGCATGGTCGGCGAGAGTCCTAACCACTGTGCCACTGACGCACATTTTCTTCTGTATCTATTTATCTAGGAGCACTGGCTATATGAGAAGCATTCAACAAGTGGTAAGGATGACTTTTGAAACAATTATTCTAGTTTATCGTGAAAGCTTATCACTTTGATGTTTTTTGATGATGTTTTGTCCCTACGCAACAAGAAACTCTGGTAAATGACCAGTTAACAGGGTATTACCCAATTAATATGCACAGCAAAATGGAGCCGAACTGTATATGCTCTGGGAGACATTTCAAATGATAGCATCCCCGAGCCCTCGAACGGAACACACCTGAGATGTAGTATATTGGGTGTCTAAGGCTGATGTGGCAGAGATCACGTTAGGAGAAGAAGAGACAGCCTTTGAGCAGTAGTGGAGCTAGTCAGCTGGAGTGATAGCTGTGAACCGAGTGAAATAGGGGCTTTCTAACGAAGATTTACTTTCCACTCAGTACTCAAGGAAAGAATAAATAATAATAATACGTAAAGAGTTTGATTTGTGTGCCTCACATCTAAGATCTCTCATCAGTAATTAAACGAATTTTAAGTGGATTTTCAAAGTTTATCTGAAATTCACCACAGATTACTTGATGAATAAGTAAACGACAAAGGAGTTTCAAAAATCACTTTAAAATCAAAATGATATGGTCTTCATGCAGACTGTTGTCCTTTGGAGAGTATCTGCAACCATGACAACTCCATCGAGCTTAAAATTGACAAAATGCATACCTGTCAGTCATCGTGATTTATCCGTGGAAGTGATTATTACTATTATTATTCATTATTATTATTTCTTTTAGTTCCTAGAGGAATTTAGGGTTTCAAATGCACGTCTACATTGCGTTCGGTTCTCTACCAACGTTTTCAAATGTCTCCACGTCTGCCCACATGCTTTCATCTCCTCTTCGCATGAAATCATCCATGTCACCCTCGGATGACCAACTCGGTCCTTCTTATTCGGTTTCCACTGAACCCATGGCCCGGCGTGTTATGTCACTTCATGGCTTGTTTTCTCAGAGTATGACCAATCCAGTTCACCACCATTTCTTCCTGCATATTTCTTGCACAGTTGCCTCCTGCTGGGTTGGTTCGCTCCCAGAGATTCCACCCTGTTGCTGATCTTTTCTAGCCGGCCATTTGATCTTGAGTAGTATTGAGCAAAGATAGTTGTTAATGAAGGTTTGTAGTTTGTTCAAAGTGCTCTTCGTGACGCGGTGCCAAGTCTCTAATCCATATAGTAAGAAGCACTGATTTCACATTGGAGTTGAAAATCCAGATCTTACTTTTCATGCTGAGTGCTGTTGATCTCCACACAGACTTAAGAGTAATGAAAGCTTGACTTGCTTTCCAGTTCATCACCCTGATATTCTCGTCATTTCCGTCGGCCGGTAGCTGAAATGATACTTACCAGGTAGGTAGGTAGGTAGGTAGGTAGGTAAAGCAGGTTACTTCTTTCAGACTTCTTCCATTTATGCTGGCTGATTGTTGTCTGTTGTTGTTGCACTTGACCAGGAATCTTCCTCACCTCTGTTTTCTCTACAATCACCTGAAGTCCTGTCTTTACTGCTTCTTCTACCAACTTGTTGGTTTTCACCTGCATGATGCCTCCACGAATAGTTCCAGCTGAAGACGCGTAACTGAGGAATTACAGTGTTTACTGTACTTCTAAAGTATAAGTGCTATGCTCACAGTAGTATAACTTCATCACAGTAACTTATACGATGGAAAACTTCAATTAAAAGAAAAATATCGTGAAAAATTTTCATGTTACACTCTACTTTTTCTTGCTAATTCAGCCATCAGTTAAAACAATTAAGTCTTTACTATCATCATACTAAAAATTTCAGTCTTCATTTTTCTTTAGTCACAGGACAGAAATAACCATTAGTCAATGAGAAGAAACTAAAGGGGATTATACAGTGAGAATTCTAAAAAATTTACAAAAATGTTTTCAAAAACAAAAATCGTTATATCCACTTTTACCAATATTTCCTAGGTTGAAGTAAATGGGAACTAATAAGGAAAATATTGAATCGACGAGGATCTCTATTTTTAGAAAGCTATGGGTTTTGGAGACAACTTCATTTACTAAACTCATTATATGATTAATTATTTAGCCAAATACTAAAGTTAAAACACCATTTTGTGGCATTTAATAGTGAGACAGACAGAATATTCTAAAAATGGCTATCGTTTTGGTAACAAACAAATCTAGAAAGACTGGAAAGACTGGCATTGAATATTCACGGCGACCTATGCTGCAGCCGGGACTCATGAATGAATTATAAATAATAATTACTATTATTATTGTTGTTTTTGGATGTGTTGATCAACTTCAAGTTAGACAATCATCGGAAATAAGGGAGTACTAAACAGCTGTTTCGTCCTAGTTTAGCACTCCTCATCAGTATAATTTCAGGACCTTCAGGTTCAAAGATTAACTAGCCAACACTTGAAAATTGATCTGCTGCTCATGACTGACTATTTACATGGTGATGTTGACTGAATTTCTTCTAGGAGGCTGTGACCACAAGGTATAGACAAGATGAGTGTGAGAGCTGACACTCTTCGATGACACTGACCGGCAGTGGCGCCATTTATATCGCGAAGGGGTAAAAGTCAGAATTCATGGACATTTGGCTTCTATTCCAGTAGCCGACTTGTTAATGAGCTGGCCTAGTTACATGAAGGTCCAGAGTTCGATTCTTTGTGGGACCATTGATACGTACTAGTGGAAAGTCTTAAGCAAGAATGAAACAGACATCGAATTCTCTCTAGTTCTCAGTGGTTCTCTAACTGAAGTTTGTGATCAAACTTGGGATAGTTGAATGTTTAACTAAAAAAAATGAAATGCTGGAGGATTTCACCATGAGCTGACATCGGTTAGAGAACCATTGGGAAACCACCTCAGGGTACTGGGTAGCTGATTCGTCCTAGCGCTGAGGACTCTTCATCAGTACCCGCCCGCTAAGGTTCGAATCCAGGACTTTATGGTAACAAGACGAGCTAGCTCGTAGACCATCAAGCTACTGGGACTCAGAAGGTTCTGAGTTGGAACCCCGGTGGGTGCGTACTGTGAAGAGTCCCTAACTAGGACAACGGAAAAAGCTATCCAGTACTCGCTGCAGGTTTCCAATGGTTCTATAACTAATATCAGCTGATGATGAAATCCTCAACCAATCAAACATAATCCCTACAAAACCAGTGCTTGAAAATTGAAATGTCTTTGGTCAATTTTAGCACGGAAAGTTGTTGGAATTTAGCAGAGAAAATAACTGTGGCATGCTAACAATTATTAATAGGAGAAAAGGATAGTTTTCCAGAACACGAACTGAAGTAATGAATGATATTCAGTAAGATCTAAATATCTATTTGACGAGCGAAATGTGGACACTTCTCCAATCGATAAATTCCTTTGGAAAGCAAAGAAATTAGTTTAACCAGGAAGCTGTTTACTAGAAACTCATTGACTTCATTACTTTATACCTTAGGACATCTTCAGATAAACAGATGCATGATGTCAAACAGGATTCAACCGTTTCTTCACTATTTGAAAATTATGATCACGCAGTGGGCCATTGAGAGTGAAAAGACAGAAATACATTTAGCTGACAGTACGACTCTAGAATACCTAGACTTCACACGGATGATTCATGTTTAACTTCGCACAAAATCAAAGAAAACCAATAAGTTGGCAGCAAAGATACGAATTCAAGTGAAAATAGGGAGGAAAGGGGTGTCGAAGATACCTAATCGACAATAACAAGCACTAGTCACCATCAGCGGAAGAGGGAGTTCAGCTGTTTCACTTATTTCGGCAAACTTTCATTAATCTATTCCACTAAGCATAAGGAAGAAGACTGAGATTTTGAATACTAATGTCAAGTTAGTAAAAGGCGAAAGATTTATCCGCAAATGAGGAAACACCAGAGTTATGGTGGCACAGCGGTTAGGACGCTCGTCGACCATGTACATGGTCCGGGGTTCGATCCCCGGCCACCAACGCACTCCTTTACCTCGCTAAACCAGAAATAATCCTGGTAAAGAGGAAAGGTTGGGCATGGGGCTAGTAACCCCATCCTGTAAAAACTAAACACTGCTACACAAACTTCAAGCCTGTAGCTTGAAGCCCTATGTTCCGCTGGGAACGTGAAGGAAAAATTATTATTATTAAAAAAAAAATTATTAATGTCAAGTTAGTAAGTACTTCTGCATAGTTCTGTAACTTCACATGTACATCATCAGAAGCATTTTAAACAGGCTAATGACGTTTATCAACAGATGCTTTCTCGCCATACTGAAAATCAGATGGCCGGCTACAAGCAACTATGTCAACCAACGAATCAATAACTTATCGCCCAACAAATAGTCAGAAGAAGATGGAGGTGGATCCGACGTAGAATGAGGTCATTTTTGAGTGAAATCACTCTTCAGACAGGCCTCGAGTGGAACTCAAATAAGAAACGACAAGATTGGCTTTGGTTAGGGATTGACATAGGGGAAATTAGAGCTGATGGGCAATCATGGGACCGGCTAAAGAGGACTGTAGCGGACAGGATGAAACGAGTATGTGTTTCTGAAGCCTTGTGTTCCACTTGAAACCTAAAGGATTAATAGTCAGTAGTATGAAAATCACGTAAAATTCTTCTGTTCAAGGATTGTAGAGAGCTTTAAGCAATCATTGCATGAACGTCTTCGAGCTCGTTTTCCGTTGGATTCAACAAGAAATAACTCTTGTAATTGTTGTGTTACCGCCTATTCCGCTAGACCTGAGCTTTGGCCACACTACCTGCTGATTCCTTAGCCTGGACCACCTTATCTGATTGCCAGGCTGACATTAACATCGCCTTCAACTAGTGAAGGATGATAAGAAAATATTGACGGCGGCTCAAAGATGTATTTATTATTAGTGATGATATGAGTGCTACCGCTGAACTCTTGTCCCTTGTGTTTCAATTAGCACGGATAGATAAATAAAATGATCGTTGACAGTGAAATGGCTAAGGTTCAGTTGAGTTGATGAACTTTCTTTTGATCCCCTACACAGCAAAATGCAGAATTATACTTCATTTGTTGTCTTTTTTTTACCCTTTTCAAGTTTTGTGTACGTTCCCTTTTTTCCTTGTGAACCTTTCATGTTACAGACAAATAAACAAACAAATGAAACAGAAAATAAAAAATAGCCATATCCCTGAAATTCTCAGATTATTTATATATAATTAAGCCTCAGATATGTCTGTGTATGAAGAGGCGGTAAATACAGAACAATGGAAACTATTTCTCCTGAATGAGGTTAATTTGCATTGACATAAATAGCCCTGCACACCCGTTCAGTGTTGTGTATGTGTGTGTGTGTGTGTGGGGTGGGTTTATTATGCCTGTATGCACATATTCGTCTAATACAGTTTCAGATAAAGGGTCTTAACGTGTACAGATAACTGAGGTTTGCTGTCATGTTTCTTTTTTCCTGACTTCAGTTTGCTTTGATTTTAGTGTAACTCAGTGCTTACTGACTCTCTCTCTCTCTCTCTCTTTCTCACCCTCTGGTTCATTGAAATCTCAATGTTTGACGATAAGAGTAAGTAAGGCAGAAGAAACAAATAACTAATGTCTGTACAAAGGGATTACAATTAAAAGAAAGTAAGAAGCCATTTTCATCAAATATTCATCATCATCACCATCATGAAAGAAAGGACCGCCTACTGTTTCATTTTTATGATGATTAGTTTATTCAACTGGTAACTGTCATTTGAACACTTTTTTTTAATACTCCGTCTGTCTACTTTGATGACAATTTTCACACAGAGACACACACACACACACACACACATGGACACATATGCACAGATGTACTTTGCATTAATTTTAGTAGTAGCGTGCAGTGTACTTAAATTTTGTCTTGATTTGATATGCACTATTCACTATACAAGCCTGTTTAGTGAAAAAAAAGAATTTATTCAACACCATAGTTGATATAAATTAGATGAGTGTTTTTCTAACTGAAGCCTGTTAACTGGTCTGCTTTCTCGAATACAACTAATAATAGGACTAAAATAATAATAATAATAATAAATTTAAAAACTAGAAAGTACTGCGCCTAGTTTTGGACTCTTCGGAAGTTCGCACGCATGACTTCCCCAGAGATGGAGCCCTGGACTTTCAAACTACAAGACCATCTCCTTAACCATTCACCCACTGGGTTATTCAGTCTTTGATGCGTTCAAGGGTATATACTCCTGAAGAGTTACACACCACGACCAGTGTTCCCTAGTTGTCAGTGTTTCTCTAACTATTCCAAGCGTAGTATTGGTTTGTAGGAACTTGATTGGTTCCAATTTTGACAATGAGCCAGCATTGGAGAGTTATCTGCAACCATGACAACTCCATCGAGCTTAAAATTGACAAAATGCATACCTATCAGTCATCGTGATTTATCCGTGGAAGTGATTATTACTATTATTATTCATTATTATTATTTCTTTTAGTTCCTAGAGGAACTTAGGGTTTCAAATGCACGTCTACATTGCGTTCGGTTCTCTACCACGTTTTCAAATGGCTCCACGTCTGCCACATGCTTTCATCTCCTCTTCGCATGACATCATCCATGTCACCCTCGGATGACCAACTCGGTCCTTCTTATTCGGTTTCCACTGAACCCATGGCCCGGCGTGTTATGTCACTTCATGGCTTGTTTTCTCAGAGTATGACCAATTCAGTTCACCACCATTTCTTCCTGCATATTTCTTGCACAGTTGCCTCCTGCTGGGTTGGTTCGCTCCCAGAGATCCCACCTGTTGCTGATCTTTTCTAGCCGGCCATTTGATCTTGAGTAGTATTGAGCGAAGATTGTTGTTAATGAAGGTGTGTAGTTTGTTCAAAGTGCTCTTCGTGACGCGGTGCCAAGTCTCTAATCCATATAGTAAGTAGCACTGATTTCACGTTGGAGTTGAAAATCCAGATCTTACTTTTCATGCTGAGTGCTGTTGATCTCCACACAGACTTAAGAGTAATGAAGCTTGACTTGCTTTCCCGTTCATCACCTGATATTCTCGTCTTTTCCGTCGGCCGGTAGTTGAAATGATACTTCCCAGGTAGGTAGGTAGGTAGGTAAAGCAGGTTACCTCTTTCAGACTTCTTCCATTTATGCTGGCTGATTGTTGTTGTTGTTGTTGCACTTGACCAGGAATCTTCCTCACCTCTGTTTTCTCTACAATCACCTGAAGTCCTGTCTTTACTGCTTCTTCTACCAACTTGTTGGTTTTCACCTGCATGATGCCTCACGAACTACTTTCCAACAAATATTTCGAAAATATAGAGAGAGAGAGATGTACTGGACATACGTTGAGTGCATCCACGCTCTAGAACAGCCCTTCAGGTGAAATCCGGGTGGGAAACAACCCGTTGGGTGTAGGTCTGAGGGAGAGGTGGAGGAGATAAAATGAGGAGAAGACGAGAAATTATGGACAGTCTTGGAGCCAGCTAGACGATTCACTGCTTTCAAACTAGAACAGGTCTTCTTACGTCCATCTCTTACATCACCTGACACTCATTTTTTGGACTATGTTGTTTTTTTTCACACCTACGTAAGGTAATGATGGATAGTTAAAGACGTATACTTCTAGACGTCAAACACTTTCTTACAACTTATTGTTCTAGGAGTTTAATACCTCACTAGTTCCCATGTCTAAAAGTTGGTAGATGACAAAGTGATGTCACTTATAAAGGGAACAGTTACATCACAGACTGTTACTTAATCTTGGTCACAATGTGATAAGGTTATCAGTGGATAGGTAGTCAGTAATGCATCAAACGTATGGGTTTATTAGTCATATATATACAGTTTTTACGACTGGTAACTTACCTAAGTATTCAGGATTCTGTAAAATATGCGACTATTAGAAACAACTAATTTTTTATGCTCAAAATAAGCATAAAAACTGTTTGAAGAGAGAAACAACGAACATATTTTCAGGAAAAATACGAACTCATTTTATTTCGTGGATTCTCTTCAACTGCACATGTCCTAGAATGAAGATCAGGGTGCGTACATCCTAAAAAAAATCAATTACAAGTTACAAAATTTCTCACTATACTTTTACAATTTTGTTTAGGATGCGCGCAGTTGAAGAGGACCCATGAAATACGATGAGCTCGTATTTTCCTGCACATATTTTCATTCTTTTTTTTATTCGAACTAGTCAAGGGTACCATTTGTATGCAAAAACTGTTTGTCTTCGGCATTCAAGCTCTGTGATAGTCAGGCATGTTGGCTGTATCTGTTTAATTTTTATGACTCTATTTTTAGTACACTGAATGAACTAAATAACAATATTTTTACATTAGTAAGTCCTAGTTATCTCCATAAAACCAGATAAGTCGATATGGGCCTATAGATTGATTCGTAACTAATTGGTAACTAGTTTCACGTATCCAGTTCTCATCTCAGTACCCGTGTTGATCGAATTCCATTAGTCAAGTGTGCAGTATGGCAGTAAGCTGAGCTATTCGCAATCACTGTCTGTCACGAACTAGAATAGCCGTCGTAACATCTTCAAACTTCATTACTGTATGATGCAGGTTTGAATCTCTTGGGGGGGAGACGCACTGGTCCCTTCAAGGTTGCAGATACGCTTTGCTTATAAGTGCTAATAAACGGCAATTCTAAGGTCAAGGATTTTCACCAGTTACCTCCAACCACTTTGAAATCAAAGCATTCAAGTTATTTTCGTAAAGAAAAAGTCAAAGTTAGTTCCAAGTACCTAAGCAGAAACACTGAAAACTTTATAACTTTATCTATGAAGTTCAACCAAATGTTGTTACTGCAAATTAATAGTAAGTGAACATGTAATTTCATAAATGTAGGCTGAAAAATTAGCAAAGTGGTAATGAATTCGCTTTACTCATTGAGAACGAAGACACTTGTGCGTTTAGAATAAGAGCGATATTTACCGACAAATACCTATCGTGTTTAACTATGTTCATGGCTAAATAAATGGTTTGTAATGAATGCATCATTGTAATTTCCTTTTAATTTTGAAACTCTAAAAGCTCCCTGTATTAATATGGGAACAGTGGAAAGACTTTTTTTCCAGGAAAATAAGATGAAACACTACCTAAAGGCGATAAATGATGATTTAGAAGACTTTTTCATAAAAATTGAATATTTCTGCGCATATTTTAACTGATCTGGACAGGAACTGAATGGTCAGATGCAACAACACCTGTATATGAGGAGGCACACAAAACATACTTGTAATACAAAATCCAGTCATCGGCTTCACCAGCAAAACTACTGACTTCGTCTCAAGCCAGATGATGAGAAAATATGGAAGTACGTAGAATTCACCGTATTCATTTTCACCTCATTTAAACTAAGGGGATATCTTAGATGAAATATCATTCTAAATCTTAGTTGTAGTTCCAATAGAGCTATCTGAAGAGAATAAATTTCATATGTTCCTAGTTTGATTATAGATTGACATTAGTTAGAGAGCCACTGAAAACCAGTCAGTACTGGGTAGCTGTTTCCTCCTCGTCCGAGACTCATATATATAGTAAGCACCCAACACAGGGGTTCGAACGTAGAACCTTTCGGTTACATGGTAAGTTAGAAGACAGTCCAGTCAGTGGGACCTGACTTTGCTCCCAACTTATGAATTCTAACTTCTACCGGTTCGTGATTTTAGCGCAAATGACACCAGCAAGTGTCATCTGTAGGTGGGTATTTATCCTCACTCCCAACGAGTGCACTCCACCGCTTACTACTCCTCAATGGAACTAGGAAAAATTCTTCGCCCTGTAGCCAGTCACCAGTTGATGAGTCCATAAGTAGGACAAAACAGCTATCCACTACTACTCCCGCGATCGGACTTCATACAAATCAAATCCTTACAGACTAACTGATGTAAAATAAATTTCATTATCCGGTTTATTTCCACTTGAATTCTGTAATTATTTGGAATGCTCAGTTTTGGGAAAATCCTGGATACAATTCCAAATTAGATAAATTTTATTTGAAATGACAAGTAATAATACTGTATTATTAACTGCATGATGACCTTCGCCTAGCATAGAATGACAGTCATAACTGCAATTTGGAAACTGCTTCAACACTAAGGCATACAGTACCCAAATCTTTATCAACCTCATTCAACAGCTTGCTATATGACAACGCCACGTGTCAAGTGATCCACAGTGGAAAGCTCTACGAGGCATTCAAAGTGAATGCAGGAGTAAGACAAGCCTGTCTGTTATCACATATAATATTCCTAATTGTGTTAGACTGGGTTATGCGTCAGACTGTGCACAGGGACCGAGAAGACAAGAATACGTTGGACTGATAAGAAGACTCTTAGAAGACCTGAATTCCGCAGACGATATATATCTAATGTCACAAAAACTCAAAGAGTTGCAGGCGAAAACCAGCAGACTGGCTGAAGAGGCTAGCAGTGAGAACAAGACGCCAGGTGAGCACAGAGAAGACTGAGATGATAAAAATAACCTACCACCGTAGAAAGCAACAACAACAACACAGCACCAATTACCATCAACAGCAGAGATTAGACAGTGGTTACTTCCTTCACTTACCTAGGAAGCATCGTTTCAATCCTAGGAATTCAGAACGTATCAAGATGTTAAAGCTGGCTAGAATGGGAAGGGCGAGATATGCCTTCATCAACCTGAAACCAGTTTGGAAATCTTCTGCACTCAACTAGCATGAAGAACCAGATTCGGATTTTTAACAACAATATGAAGTCAGTCAGTCAGTCACTTCTTTCTGTATGCGTCAGAAACAGGAAGGATATCCAACAAGCTACAAACTTTTACCAACGCCTTCGCTGGCTCCATAGTGAAGATCAAATATCTGGTCAGAAATAATTAGTAACAAGAAACTATGAGGACAAACCAACTAAGAGCCTACTGTTCAACAAATATGTAGGAGAAAATTGAGATGGATAGGACACACACTGAAGAGGCTGTCGAGTGATATCGCGTGCCAAGCCTTCGCTTGACTGAAATCCCAATGGGAAGCGATGAGTTGGTCGTCAGTGCGAACGAGCCTTGGAGTAGATTGTATGGCGAGAAGGAGATCAGAGATTATGGGTAACTTAGATCCAAGCTGAGGACAGCATAAAATAGAACTCGCAACCCAAGGAAGCAATAATAAATAATAATAATAAGGAAAGACTAGTTTAGCAGCATAAAAGGATATCGTCCTATTTCACAGCTTCTCATCAGCCGCAGACTGCCAAGTGAGTGATCTATTGATCACACTCTCTTTGTGTATGCATAAGTTTGTTTTGAAACGTCCAATTGCAATTGCCTCAGCAAATCAAATTAAATTTCTTGTTCTTTGTATATTTATTTGGAAAGATTTGGAAATTTTGACAAATTCCTGTGTGTCGGCATAGTGTCTGGTAATTGCACTTTGCGAATATCTGCATCCTTTTACACACACAATACACAACTAAAGGTAATATACGAAGGGTAAATGTAGGCCTTTAGAGTCCCCTCTCAAATGTAAACATATAACCTTTGCCAACAGGTTGAAACTACCCTGTTCATTAATTTCATTTAATGTCTCTAGGCTGTATATGGTTGATGGGAATCTGACGAAGTGAACGGTAGTACCATCTTATTCTGCAAAAAGCGCTGTTTTTGCTTTGTTCATATTCATTAAAAGAGAAATAAGTGTATGAACTTATTCATCACTTATCACCTAATTTGCAACATTTAGTTACTTTTTTCTAATACAGTACTCAAACTCACTGACAAATTAACAAGTATGCATAAGTTTATTGAAAAGACCTTTTATTCTAGTTTAAAATTGATTTAATTATTTCATGCTTTCAAATAAAGCAGCACATACTCCCAAATCTGGTGACATACATTTTTTTCGACAGGAAAATAGCCACTTTAATATAAGCTGTCTTCATTTTTTTTCTCTTTTTTGCAGAAGTGAAAACGATTTTTCCTTCCTGAACTTGAAGATTGACGGATAGGTTTTTGGATTTGATATCTCTACAAACCCTTATTTTCTCCAACTCTGACTTTGAATTTAAATCAGATTAGCAACAACAATTATTATTAGCATTATAATTGTGTTATACACTCATTTGCATATTGAATAAATTTGATTTAAGATGGTGGCAGTGATGATGACGAGACCATGAGGAATAATTCTGTATCCTTTTAGGTTTATATTGATTCAGACTAACATGTGATTCTGTTGTAGTTGTTATTCTCTTGGTGTCAGAGTGAGACATAGGGCTTCAACAGGACATTTCCACTTTTTTCTGTCCTCTGCAGTCCTCTTCAGTTAGCCCCACGATTGCCCATCAGCTGTCGTCTACCCTTCACAAGAACTCCTCCATGCTACCCTCGGACATATCCCCCCTCGAGCAGTGACCTGGTTGGTGATTCACCCGATGGTCTCCTCAACGTGTGTCCCACTCCCTCCATTTTTTTTCGGAATGTGATTTTGGTCAGGAGAAATCGGTTCATGAAAAATCCCCCATTCGAACATTAATAGAGAGAAGACCGGTAGTTCAGTAAAGAGTCTCTTTTCGGCGAATTTAGTTCCTAAGAAGACAATAACAGCGAAGAAAATTTCAGTTCCTTAGCTGTACAATCGCAAATATATATTGGTATTTTGTATGTATGTGTGTGATATCCTTAAGAGGAAATTTTTTGTTTTTTGTTTTTTTTTTTTTTGATTTACAGCTTGACCTCCACACTGTATTTTTGGTACAAGTATGGAATTTTCAGCGTGGATATCGGTAGCCCAAATTTTGCAGGCCAACCATAGTATCAGATGTGCGCCGGAGTGGGCTCGAACCCGGACCATGTGCATGGTCGGCGAGAGTCCTAACCACTGTGCCACCGACGCCACTTCTTTAAAAAGAACTTTCTTGATGGCAACACTGAGATTAGTGTTCTCTAGTTTCTCACAGATCTGAAGAAGCCCAAAGGGCAAGATCTCGCACCTGACCACTTCTGTGTGTATATTTGAATTCACCTGTTGCTGTGGAGCCAGATACATCGGTCGTCTGATGAGCATCCTGTCAAAAAAGGTCAAAGAACACTACTCAGCGTGGCTGTAGAAAGGAAGTAGTGACCGTATAAGGAGTGCAATAATCAAAAATCTCGTCACCACTGATCATTCCATCTCAACACATACCTCTTTCACAGTAATCTATAAACTGAAGAACAACCTGCCAAAGACAATACGTTTCCGTCTTCTTTGCATTTCAGAAGCCCTAGCCATTCAGTTAGAAGAACCAGAACTGTGCACACAAAAGAAAATTATTCAGCCACTTTTACTATCATGGTAACAACTCTGTTGATTTGGCTTAACCTTTGTTTATATACTTATTTTTCTAACTACTTAAAACTCTTGTATTCCTTTAAAACTCCTAAGTAATTCCGTATTTTATTTTGTTTCCGCGCTCACCCTGAATACAACTATTTCATCAAACCATTCATGTTATTACGTAACTCTTCTTTAACAATTGTCTGTGACAACTTATCACTTTTGTTACTACCCTCTATTTTCAACAAACAATTCCTCCGAATACATTTTGTATTACGTAACTCCACCCAGATTTGAATAACTCTGACCTGTTTAGTTAAAATAACCATAACCAATTGTAATTTTGTTTGACAATCTTAATGTACACATACATACAAGAAAGCCCATATATATTTGTGATTGTATAGCTAGGAAAATGAATTCTAAGCCGAAAAGAATCTCTTCACTGAATTACTGGTTTTTTCTCTCAGTTGGTTGGTTCACACTCAGAGTTTCGTGTTGCTGATTCTCTCTGGACATTTTATCTTCAATATGCAGCCAGTGAAGGCAGATGTTGATAAATAGTCCGCTGTAGCCTCTTAGAAAGGCTTTCCGTGATGCGTCAATTTTCTGACCTCACATATTGAAAAACTCACTTAACATTGGGTGTTGAATATCCGAATTTTGTTCCTCATCCTGAGGTTGAATGAAGATGTCCAAACAGATTTCAGAGTGACGAAGGTCTGTGTCTTGCCTTTCCACTTCTCATTTTGACATCTTCATCCTTTCAGTGTGCCTGCAGTTGAAACGGAGCTGCTTAGATACATGAAGAAAGTGACCATGTACAAATTTATTCTGTTGACAGTGATTGGTGCCTGTTGCTGTTGGTCAGCTACCTTCATTACTCCCGTCGTTTCTATGCTTACTTGAAGTCCTATCTGTCAACTTGATCGCTTTCACCTGTGAGTCTTCGAGTTTGTGTAACATTAGAAATAAAACATTCTTGTGGTACAGGTCTTCCAGAATTTTCTTATCTACAGTTTTAGCAGAATAAAAGATGGTACCATTTTATTCTGCTAAAACTGTAGTTCTTGCTTTGTTTAAATTCATTAAGGGGAATAAATGTATGAATTTTCTTATCTGCCCGAGATATTTTTGTCTTCTCACTCCTCACACACGGTGTGTTGCACAATCCACCACAGTTACAAATATCATCGTCTACAGTAGGCTGACAGTCTTGTCTCACTTATGTACTTACTTCAAAGGCTTCCGTGAATTTTTCGTTGTGGATCACTTGACATGTGGCATTGTCATATAGCCAGTCGTTGAATAAGGTTGATGTTATATCTTCTGCTATTTTTTTTGTGGCTACATTTGTCCTTTAAAATGCATTCTACAATTCTTCTATAAATAAGAATTAGATATTCTCTTCATAGGCATCGCTTACTGAGACATTCTAGGCAGTAGAATGTGTCATTTGAATGTGCAAACACAGAAAAGGAGAAGACTTTTCAAAAAATCAATATTTTCACTGAATATTGCCAAACATATATTATTCACTTACAGGATTTTTTTTTTGCACAGTTTATAATACACTGTGTAATGGAAATAACAACTCTGTAACCTACATCGGAATTCACAGAAACAATAATCTGTGAGTTAACAAAAATGAAATGATCACAGGTCGGAAGGAAAATCTGTCAAAACTGACTATTTTTACGAGTGTCATGACAAAAAATTAATGATGCTCTTAATTCTTTTTGAACACATATTAGCGGTATTAGTTTCAGATGATATGTTTGGCTATTTGAAAGATTTTTTTCGCGCTACCTATTCCTTACATAGCTTGAATATCTGTTGTGCAGTTTACCGGTAATCTGCGCAACAAAAACACCTTGAGATTACTTTATCCTCATTCAGAAGTAACAGAATATGCAGCAGGTAAAGATGTATCTCTTTTTTGTTTTCTTGGCATCTTGTGAATTACACACAACTTGAATAATGAGAGTTAATAGTTTTTATCAAAATTTTAATATATTTTAGTTAATTGGAGAAAAAAAATGCGTCGGTGGTATAGCGGTTAGGACGTTTGCCGACCATGCATATGGTCCGAAGTTCGACCCCGGGCCCGGCCCACTCCTTTGCCTCAATGAGCCAGAAATAATGCTGGTAAAGAGGAAAGGTTGGGCATGAGGCTAGCAACCCCATCCTGTGAAAATTAAACACTGCTACAGAAACTTCAAGCCACTAGCTTGGAGCCCTATGTTCCACTGGTGAACGTGAAGAAAAATTAAAAAATTATTTAATTTTAATTGGAGAAAATATTTCAAACAACAGTCAAAACTTTACTTTGATTGCACTCTAGTTAGTAACTAGTATAATATGTCTAGTCTATTTTTTGGTGCCAACTGAATTCTATCAGCCAAGTTTAAAATGTGGCCATCATTCTAGGTGGTTTGTCATCACGGTGAACTTCGAATTGTTGATCATGCAATAAATTAAGATTATATGCTGTATTCCTGGTGCCTTTAAGAAGTGTTGTACGATAACGGCTTTGTTTTTTTTGTAGTTACTGCTTGCTTATGTGATCCTGGAAATCACTTACACCAATCAGATCTCTCTACTCAAAGTATCCAATACAGTGCTACAGGAAGTCTATTGCCACCTCTCACAGCTCAGTGGTAACGTCTCTGACTGCAGCACTAGGTGACGTGGGTTCGAACCTCAGGAGGAACATGAGTTCCTTCGAGGTTACAGAAATGCCTTGTTGCCTGGTGTTTGGCAACTAGCACGAAACCTAGGTCACGCAAGGCTTCCTGCCGCTCGCCTCCAACCATCTAATAATAAAAAATTACCTAGTATTTGTGTTTTGAGGACTTGATTAGTTTCAAATTAGATCACAGACAGAACACCAAAGTGTACTAAACAGTTGTCTTGTCCTCGTTTGAGACCCTTATGCAGTACGTATCCATGAGCCCAAGGAAAATAGAATCCAGGCTATTAATAATAATAATAATAATAGCTTTATTTGTGGTACAGGTATGGAATTTTCAGTGTGCATTACAGTATATTGCATCTAATTGCCTCATAAATTTTATAAGATTTTTAAAATCACAGTGGTTAGGACTCTCGCCGACCATGCACATAGTCCAGGGTTCGAGCCCACGCCGACGCCCACCTGATATCTATGGTCAGCCTGCAAAATTTGGCCTACCGACATCCCCGCTGAAAATTCCATACTTGTACCAAAAATACAGTGTGGAATCAAGCTGTAATCAAAAAATAAATAAATAAATAATAAATAAATAAACAAAATAAATAAAAATAAAAAAACAGCGTAGAGTTTACATTTCAAACAATGCACCACAGAATATGAAATATAAAGTTGATGTGTGATAGAAGATGAGAACAACAGTGTAATAGTAACGAGGAAAGGAAAACAAAAACTAATGGAACTATTTGTTGATCGTGTCATACCTAACGGATTACTCATCACATAACAGCTGTGCCAGATATGGTGTTGTGGAGTTTTTGTATTTGGTAGTCCTAGCATATAGCCGCCGATAGCTGCTTCTAGTTCTACCAGATGAAATGCAAGGAGACAGCTGCGTATAGAGAGGATGCTCGGGGTCCGACAATATTATATTCGCTAGTTTCTTACATGACATTATATGTCTATCTACAATAGTGTTAACCAGTTGGCTTAACAATATCTCACTTGCCCTACTGACGGCTTTTAGTGCCCTTCTCAACGAAGCAAAGTCTTTCTTAAGTAGTCTAGGAAAGACTAATGGGGAGCAGTAAAGGAGGATGGGTAGAATACAAGAATTTACAAACTGAGAAAGCAAAGAATGCTTTATACCAGACTGCTTAAATTTCCCAACGTAGAACGTTAAGCGAAACATCTTTCTAGTAACTAGCAAGATGTGGGAAGACCAGGAAAGATCGGAGGAAAAACTCAGCCCAATATACTTGACATCAGATGTATTTTCAAACTCTGTGCCGTCAATGATAGTGGGGCCATGTGAGCTAACTAGCTGCTGTAGGTCACATTTACGTCTGAAAGTGAAATTGACTACCTGACATTTAGACGGGTTTAGCTTAAGACCGTTTGAAGAGGACCACTGACTAATTTCCGACAGAAAGCTATTTAATTTGGAACAATCTGACTGAGAGTTGACAGGCATAGAAACCGAGAGGTCATCGGCATACTTAACAAAAGTGGCTACATCAGAATGAGGCAAGTCATGTAAGAAATTGAAACAGAAAGGGAGAAAGAACAGCACCTTGAGGAACACTAGCTAAAGTAAGTGAGGTAGTGGAGGACTTTCCATTGTAGACGGTGTACTTCTTCCTTTCAGAAAAATAGGAATGCAACCACTTATTTGTCCAGCTCTCGGCTTGTGTTGCAGCAAGCTGACTTAGCAAGAGAGACCTGGGAACAGAGTCAAATGCAGATGTGTAGTCAAGGAAGGCACAGCGAACGTATTCAGCTCCTTTATCTAAACTAGAGACTATTCTATGGTGGAGGACGACAGCAGCATCTAATGTACTCCTACTATGTTTATAAGCAAACTGGTTGGGGTCATTGTAAGGCCTTAAAGAGGGTTCAAGATTAAGTAAAATAAGTCTTTCCATAACTTTCAAAAAGGGTGAGGTAATTGAAATGGGTCTAAACTTAACATTAGGTCCACTTGTAGATTTAGGCACTGGAACGATCTTGATGTTTTTCCATGATTCAGGTATAATACTTTTGGAAAAAGATTCGTTGAAAATGTCAGTTAGCGGGGAACACAAGATGTCGGCACACTTCTTAAGGATAACAGCAGGAACACCATCAGAACCAAGGGATTGAGTAGGCTTGAGAGATTGAAGACACTTGAGGACATCACTCAGGTTACGAGGCGAGCTTATTGATCATACAGCCCATGTATTCCAACCTCCACTAATTCTCGATAGACAGTGCAAACATCAGTTACCGTCATCGGTAAATAGTTGTCTTCAAATGCAACCCAGTGGATAGCACGGCCTACGTACTGTTAAAGAGTCCCCAATAAGTACGAAACTGGTTTCTATTACCCTCTGGTTTACAAATTTTATCTAACTTGTATCAATATGTGGCCTAATACGAGGTAATTAACAATGACAACAGTCCATAGTCACTAGAAATTCGTGACCAGTCACCGTATACATTGCAGTCCTACGGTGGTACTCTCTCTGACTGCAGTACTAGGTGACTACAGTTCAAATCCTAGAGGAGACATGAGTTCCTTCAAGCTTGAAGATATACCTTGCTGATGAGTGCTAGCAAACGCGAAATCTAGGTGTAGGCCTTCCTATCGACCACCTCTACCCAACTAATCAGCAAAACCTGTTTTGGAAAATTTCATTTTATGCTCTAGAAAGAAAAACAAATTTTGTCTCAGTAATCAACTGATTCATATCAGATATTTCGCTTCATTAGAGTTCGTATAAACTTGTATTCATCATTAGCTAACTGGGAAAACTGAAATTCGTTCTTCACCCTCTTCTATGGTGAATAAAATTTAGTCTTGTAGAAAAAATTCTGAGTGACCTTCTATCATCACTGAATGGTAGTTATATATAAACTTCAGATAATTCTTTGCCATTTTGTTTTACCGAATAGTATGTCTATAAAATAACTTGCATTTAAAAATTCTCTAAGGAGTGCATTTGTCAAGACAGATAGTAACGAGTAATTAAAGAAATTTAGCAACATTTTGGGTTTATATGCGGAAAACTAAATTATTCCCAATAGTATTTCGATAAAATGATTCTTATCTATACAGAGAAGTCAACACATTGGAAATACGCTTTGAAGTGAGTTGCTGTGATGTATTTTACAAGTAAATTAAAACTTGAACAGACTTTGAAAGTTAGAGTCAGTCAGGCTTTTCAGAACAGATAATGTGAGCTACGCATATCTCATTCCTTCTTGTCTTATATGTGATACTTATTCGTAAGCATGACTCATTGGGAGATACAAGTGAATCGCGTTTGGGGTGGATTTTTGAATGCAGTCGCTATAAGGCATCAGGCTCACTTTGTTGTTAAACTTACACCATTGTGTTATTTAATTCAATCTGGACTTTCCCGTTGAGTGATTGAACCGAAGTGCTCAACCTCTGTTAATATGTCGGATTCTTATGATTCTGATGACTTCTGATGATTTAACATGAAGTGATTTAGTGGATGGCGACTACAAGTGGAATCCAAGATTGAATTAAATAATAACTGATACCCGTCGCACAGGAGGTGGATCTCGTGGCCCAAGTGGTCTAGTGAATAACGCTTTAGCGTTTGGGTACTACCTTCACGCCTGAGTGAAAACACCATTCCAAATAGGAGGTAATGGGAATTCTGGATTCCTCTGTTAGTCACCATCCACCAAATATTTTTTTTAATTAGTTGCTTATCGATGGAGGATTTACAGTCATTGTAGTTATTCATTTGACTAAACGTCGATTACAGCACTGTTGTACTACAGTTACCAACCTTTGTCTTTTTTTTTAGCTTTCTGACTTTTTTCTTTAACAAGTGATTTATGTGTGTGACGGCACATACAATTCATAAGCTTATTTCAGTTTATAAACTCAGCTTATAAGACATGCTAACGGTAGCTAGTTTCTTATGCAGAATAGTGAGCTAAGAATAACACCACATTTTCGCAAACTGTTACGTCAAGTAACTCTCGTGTTTGGGTCTGAATAGTCATGGTTTTCTGAAGAAACTATGGTGTAATTTCATCGGGAAATGGGTATTTTTATTCTTATTCGAAACTTAGTAATTAAATCATCAATTCAGTGAAGAAATTTGTAAACTGCTTCAACAGGGCTGCTTTATGTCACCAATGATATCCCTAATTGTGATGGACTGGACTGTATGGAATACTGTAGACAGTGATAAGATGGCAGTTGGATGTATTGGACCGACAAGAAAACACCAGGTGATTTACATCTAGTACCGCACAACCTTGAATACCTACACGAGAAAGAAAGCCAAGGAGTTCAGGTAAGAAACAGCGAAGACGGTACTTCAAGTGGACACAGAGAAGACAGAAGTGATGAATATACCTGGTCACCAGTAAAAGTGACAACAAACTCTGATCTCAATCAGCAGCAGAAATATAAAAGAAGTACTCACATCACTTATCCGGGCAGCATCGCTGGAAATGCAGGCGGAACCAAAAAGGATGTTAAGGCTAGCATGGAATCGAGAAGGAAAGACAGTCCTTCACTATCTTGACAATAGTATAGAAATCTGCTGGAATAAACAAACGAACGATACCAATTCATTCGGTGCTAATAAGTGGTTTGGAGAATTGGGATGTCCATCACTTAAAGCAGTAGATGTTTCCAGAAATAATAATCAGAAATGAAGCTTTGCAGACAATGAACCAATCATGAACCTACTGTCAAACAGACATGTAGAAGACAAAGGAGGTGGATCAGATATGTACTGAAGCAACCACTGAATGACATCACACCCCAGGTTATTGCCCTTTTTTTTTTTGAAAGGAAGGTGATTAGTAGGGTCTTGGTCTGAGGGTATTACGGCGGGGGTTGTGTGAGAAGGAGATGACAGGTTATGGGCAACCATGAAGCCAGCTAAAGAAGACTGCAAACCACAACCGGATTAAATGGCAATGTGCTATAAAGGCCTTATTCTCTACTCGGAACCCAAGGGAATAATAATAATTGCAGACTGGCATTAAATCGTAGTCGTCGAAAGTTACAAGAGATTGGAAAGTTATTATATTCATTTTACGGAGTCAATAATATGAGTATAATATATATCCAGATAAATACAGTTTCAGTATTGGTTTGTAGGGATTTGAATGATTGGGTACAGGATTTCATCATGTGCTGACATCGGTTAGAGAACCATTGGAAAACCAGCACTGGTGTACTGGAAAGCTCTTGCATCCTGGTTTGAGACTCTTGAGCAGTACGCACCCACCGCCAAAGTTCGAACTCAAGATCTTCGGGTTACCAGGCGAGCTCGTAGTTTTTTAAGCCACTGGGACCCAACCCGATTCAGTGGCCAGTCCATGAGTTGTAACTACTTCCAGCCAGTTCACGACATAGCACAACCACTAGCCAATGTCATTGTTGGCGAGTATTTGTCCCCACGCCTGATATGCTGTACCGTACTGGTCACGACTTCGCAGTAGAACCTCAGGCTGAATTGGGTCAGTCGCTGTAGGGCCCTGGGTTTGAAGCCCGCGGTGGGTGCTTACTGTTCAATCGTTCTGAACTAGGATGAAACAGCTATCCAGTACATCAGTGTTGTTTTTTCAACCTTCCATTCAATTGCAAGACTGAATCTGTCAGGCTTATTTACGACTAATAATGGTCGTTATCTAGTACTAAGAACCTAAACAGGATAAAAATGAGTCAATTACTCACCAGTGTTTACCGCGATCATGATAACACTCATCTGTATAGTAAACAATTCAACTCACTGTTGGACAAAAAACAGTCAACTTTCTAATTATATTATTTTTTTTTTTCATAATTTTTAAGAAATAATGATTTGTTGTAGTACCGTTTGACATTTTTTAAATTAACTCGATCTAGTGTTGGCAAACTATTTTTTTTTCTTTACTAGTGTTCAACAAAATAGCAGTGTACGTAAGTGTGTATGGTATGTAGGTAGGTAGACATATTCTAGAAAACAGTTTTCAAGCTTTCTAACAACATCTCATGGGATTTCATGCTTAGGAGATAAACAATTTCCACATTAACTAAATAAGTGCGGTTCACAATAGCAAGCGCATCTCAATAATTTACAAGTGTCTCTGCTGATAATTTTTCAATTACTCTGTGATTCGGCTATATAGAATCATATTATATTCGAGTGATATTTAGGCGTTGTAAGTAATTAAAAAGAAGGAGAAAAGAAAAGCCTCAATCACTAAACAGAATTTTCGTTATTGCCTTGCAGAAGTTACACTTTACGTTTGAGTGAATTAGGCAACTAAAAAATAAATAAATAAATAAGAGAGGCAAATCTGTGCAAGAGAATAACTGAGTTAATATTTCCTCTCCGTTAGCTGCGTTTAGCCTCAGTGCATTCTGAAATCTCATGCTATATTGAACAATTATTTTGCTAGATTCTTAAGAGCAAGTAAATACTTAATTTTCAGACAGTGAAGTGGGAAATTTATCGTGAATTAATATTTCTATTGAACACATTTAGTTCTGATAACTGGGTTGTTCGTGCCACAATACTTCCCCACTCACGTTCGTTATGGATTGGCGGTTCAGATGTAGAATACTCGCCAGCTATGAACATAGTCTAGTGTTCGACCCCAGCCGAATCACACCTTTACCTGGCTGAGTCAGTAGTAAGTTCAGCAAAGAAGGAATGTTGTGAACAAGTCTTGCTCCTGAAACTTCGAATCTCGAGCTTAAAGCCTTATGTCCCACTTAAAACGTAAAAGGAATAAGAGATACACGTCCGATACTGTGCCGGTTGACTAACTGGATACTTGCTTTCTGAAGAAATATGTGGCGTGAAATCACGTGGACTGATGATGAAAAGTCAATGCTCAAACTTACAAAAACGCAGAAAACATCAAAAAGTTGCTATTCTCACTCTTTAATAAAGATTTCTCTAACCACTCTAATCATCATAATAATCGCAAAAGTGTATTTCATTATTTTTACAAGTTGATCATGGATTGATATCAGTTAGAGAACCATTGAAAACCACGGAGTACTAGGCAGATGTTTCGCGGATTGGTAAAAGTTAGAACTCATGAGCCACTGAATCGGGTCCCAGTGGCTGAATGTTATACAAGCCAGCTTGCTGTGTAAGGGGAAGGTCCTGGGTTCGAACCCCATTGGGTGCGTACTGCCGATGATTCCCAAACTAGGATGAAACAGCTCTACAGTACTCCCTGATTTTCAATGGTTCCCTACTCAACTCGTAAAAACAAAACTAATCCTTACGAACAAACTATAGAAAAGTATTTCATCGTGTAATTTATTTAAAATGCACAGTTTACTCAGAAACACTTTCGTTATTGAATGTCATATGAGTTTTCTTATCATCATGCGAGGTTTTCTAGAGTATAACTACAGAAGGCACGGATGAGGATGTGAAACCATTCCCCGATCCGAAAAGAAGGGCAGTCAGTGTGGAAATCTAATGCATTCAACACAAAGGAAAAGACCTGAATTTTCAGCACTAATGCGATATCAGTTCTTTTTATGGTTCAGAGACTTGATCTAACATGAAAAGGATTTAAAACAGGCTACTGCAGGCTCCCATCAACGCTTGCCGTAACTAGGGCGATACTGAAGATCAGATCGCTAGACAGAAAGGATGAGAAACAGGGAAATCCTGTAATGAAGCAACCGATAACCGTTTGCCAGATAAATATTCGCAAGAAAGTGGAGTTAGACTGGACATTCCCTGAGGCGACCATTGAGCGACATCATATGCCAGGTGATTGCTCAGGTACAACCTGAATGAGAAATGGCGAGTTGGGGCATGGACATGAGGGTGACATGGAAGAGATAGTGAGGGGAAGAAAGTGAAGCTTATGGGCGGTCGTGAAACCAGGTAAAAATGGTAGTATCTAACAGAGTGAAACGGATATATCATGCTAAAGCGCTTGATCCACTCGGAACCCAATAAAGTAATATAAAATTTCACGATAAAAATCAAGTGTAATAAGTAGTGATATACATCATACACAATGGTCAAAGATACCTACTTGTGTACGGAGACCGAATGAACGGAGATTAGGTAACCTGCATTTTAAAGCATATTAAACTGTTCTCTGTTCAGTGGATAATTGACAGGATGGCTACATAGTGTTACAAGCCTCTGTATATAAACAGTCGTTTCTTCACATTAGTAAGAACGGAAAAATTAGTTCTGTAGACATTCATTTTATCTTAAATGAATCAGTAACTTCATTTTCAGAAGCTGTCAGCTTTAATTCATTCCATCTGATGACCACTCATCGAATTCTCTACATAGTAACTTCATGAATAACCCCTTATTCAAGCATCAGTGTAAAAAGTCGAGTAGTTCAGCGAAGAATCACTTTCCATCGGATTCATTTCTTTAGTTACGCAGTAACATTTACATACAATTTTTTTCACAAAAAAGGGAAGTAGCTAAAGTGATGAGTTGTCATAGCCACAGTTGTTAATGTTAGTCAATGCATAAGAGGAGCTGAATAAGGGTGTTAGAATTACACAGTGTGATAAGTAATTTAATGAATGTGTTGTACTTAGGATGCACGTAGGAACGAATGATGAAAACGTGATATTACATAAAAGTTCGAGAGAAATAGAAGAGTTGTAGAGTTAAATAGAAAACAACAGGTTCTTTATCATGATGGTCACGGTGGTTGAATAATTCTCTTTTGTATGCAGAGCTCCGGTTTCTCTATTCGAATGCCTAGGGTTTCAGTTATGCAAAGGAGATGAAAGTGTATTGTCTTTGGTAAGTTGCTTTCCAATTCGTAGATTTCTTAAAAGGTGGATTTTTTTGAAATACAATGACCAGTGTTGACAAAATGTTCAATTATAGTATTCCTCACAGATGCACTACTACCTCTTTGCAACCGTTAAGGATAGTTTTATAGAACCTCTTTGGACAAGAGATGCTTCGAACGACCAGTATACCTGGCCTCACAAGGACGGGTGAACTGATGTATGCAAATAAAAGTGGTGAGATGCGAGGTTTTGTCTTTCAGTCTTCGGTAGAACAGTAGACTACTGGAAAACACTAATCTTAAAGTTGCTGTGAAGAAGATTCTTCCCAAAGATGTTGCAACTCATCTCTTAAGTACATCTCGGGTTAAGTTTCCTTCCAAACCAAACTCTGTGTAAAGTCTCTGTTTCTCTTCTGAGAATATTTGGCTTGCTAATCATGTCAAAAAATCTCGTTAGATATCCGTTTTGGATAAAAATTTCTTTCAATAGGTCTAGTTCTTCTTTTGGAGCATCAAGGCTATAAATGTGCTGGATACGACTGGTAATAGATTCATTTGAACTTCGTGCTCTTTTAAAAGACATCTAACTGTGGAAACCTATCAGTTGACTGTTACATGTAGATTTCCTATAAATAGGTCTTCTTAAGGTTCCGTTGTCTCTTCTTGCGAGTTCAGCATCAAGAAAGGGAATTTTAGATTCGTCTTCCATTACGGGAGTTAGATTTATTGTTTGGAGACAGATGCTATATACACGCAAAAAATTATCAAGGTCGCAACTGCTATCACAAATGATAAAAATGCCATCCACATATCTTGTTTACAGTTGAAAATTACCTATATTTCTTATTAGTAGCGCATTCTCTAGACATGCCGTAAAACTGTCTGCTAGCAGCGGACCAAAGGAGGATCTCACTGAGATCCCACCCTTTTATCTATAAATGGTACCAGTCAAATTGAATTTCACATTAACTGTGCATCTCAATAGTTGTTCTTTCGAATACGCTGTTGGTATTCCAATGTTCAAATAACTTACATCTGTCTACCTATATATGAAACCGATATTTGTTGTAAGTGATGATTCATTGTCCACAGACATCTTTCTTTTGTTAGCGATATTCACATCTTGCATGCAACCGACAAGTTGAAAGGTTTCGCGAAGTGAATATACACATAAATGTTTCTTTATAGAGCCTAGAACACCGGCCAACCATTTTAATTTTAAATGATAAGAGGAACTCGGTATATCTAGTATAATAACTTCATTCATCAATCCGATGCCTAATGACTATATTACAGTCTAGAATTTTTAACTGAGTTTTCCTGCATCAACCAGTTTTTCAATAAGTACATCTTCCAGATTTTTTTCCTTCACGTTCCCCAGTGGAACATAGGGCTTCAAGCTAGTGGCTTGAAGTTTCTTTAGCAGTGCTTATTTTACAGGATCGGGTTGCTAGCCTCATGCCCAACCTTTCCTCTTCACCAGCATTATTTCTTGCTTAGCAAGGTAAAGGATTGCGTCGGTGGACGGGGATCGGACCCCGGACCATGTGCATGGTCGGCAAGCGTCGTAACCACTATGCCACCGACGCACACATCTTCCAAATAACAGACGCAAATTAGAAGTATTTCAGTCTACAAGAATATAATCCACTCACTAGTTATGCTCCCCTTTCTTCCTTACATACTACGCCTACTATGATAACATTGTGTAAAACTGAGTGATATTGAGTCTCTTAATAGAAGATGTATTCAGTGCATTTATCCATGTTATGTCGATAACTAAAGCACTTAGTCTTTGCAATTCATGAGATCCACACTGTCGGGTTAATTACAAAATACTGAGGAGCAAATAATCTTGCTGCTTAGGTGATTTTTTTAAACACATATCCATACTTTTAATGCCTCATGCCTCACGTTGTAACATTACAGAAAACAGGTGTGAAGTGTAATCATTATTCCTAGGTGCTTTTCTCATTGTCCAACTTATCTCAGTGTGTAATACACGCTAGAAGTGGAAATAAATAAGAGCTATGTTGAATTGTTGACTCATAGTTTTTTCTGCTATAGAAAAAGTATTTAAAAAAAGGCAAGAGGAAATCTGTGCCTATAAAAACAAGATGATGATAATAATAAATTAGCACTGGTTCTTGTAAAATCTTTGCTTTTAACTTGTCAAGATGACATTGTTTTGACTCAGTTTTCTCAGCCTGAACATGAATACAAATGAGTTTCAAAGAAGAATAACATTGTGTATGACATATTTGACACATATGGTTAATTTGTATATATAGTTATGCATGTATTAAATATTATGTATTTTATATTATATGTTAATTAAGTACTTTTAGATAAATTGAAATAATTGCACATTTGTGTATGTGTTGGGTGCGGAGGATGTCTAGATGGAAAGAACTCTAGACATAAAGTCTGTAAGCATAATTACTAACACAAAACGGATGTTGATTGTATGTAGTTTTATTTGGCTTCAAAGCTTACACTCCTTTAAGCAAATGAAATAATTTTTACAGCTTGATCAAAAGTTGTAATAGGTAACCACATTCTTCCTTCTAATAACCTCCAGTTGGCTTTGGTCATTTAGCAACTGCATAATGAAGGAAAGTCTTAAAAATCAGAATTATGTGAAATTAACTTATCAAGCAAAATGTCAATTTTACTAAAGAAGGTGAATTTAGTTTTCAGTCAAACTATAGGTGTGCAAGTGGCACATGGATTCGACTGTGTGTTTTACTGTGATCAATACAAAGTTACTTTTTATTATGAAGCGTCATTAAAGTCACATTTTATATAATTACGCTAATATTATGCTTAGGAATCTAAGTTTCCTGCTTATATGATACTGATGAGAACCATAAATTAATAATGGGATCCTCCGTTGCAGTTTGCCTTTACTCGGTTATCCCTACAGGCACAATCAATCCTTATCCAGTAATTTCGATAAACTAAGCAATTGTCGACAAATCACAAAAACAATTATTTCTGTTTTCTAGCGATCATGAAAGGCAAGAATAACTTTGGAAGTTGACAAGGCCTGTAATATTTAAGTTGGCCTAAAAACGTTGTCTAATGTCTCCCCCTTCTGCTTTTAGTATCAAACGTTGTCTATAGCATAATATTTTGTAAATGTTCAGTGAAAAAAAAGCAGTAAATGGATGCTTGTGCTTACCTGAATAAAAAAAACCTTGCCGGCTTATTCTTCAGGTAACGTGTGGTGTGTGCATTTCGCTAAATAAACAATCTGCCACCGGATACTGGTGTATTCTTCAATTTCATTTGGTGTTCTCTATCCCGACTAGATTGGCGGTCTGCTTGAATCATAGCGCTACCTAATACAGTGTCATACTTTCTCTAATTCTTACTGTCTCAACCATTGAGTTATGTTCTTGGGTCGCAAAATGTACCCATACACATTTTTAGTTTCCTTTCTAAATACCCATGTGCACTTCTCTCAAACGCAGAAAAACTATCACTAGCGATTGGTCTTTGTTTCAGATCTGAAAGCGGTGCATCACATGACAGACTGCTACTTGACTTAAAGATCCTGGATGAGGAGAAAGCATAATGCAATGAATTACGCTGAGAATTCTAGACACTGTCAATAATTTGTTCAGAATTATTATTTATTAGATGAAGATCACTCGGTTTGTGGCTTTCGAAAAGATAGACATCCGAAACTTCCTGTACAGTTTCTATGCTGTTGTTACGTTGATAAACAACTAGGATTACCGGGTTTCTCATATTTCCTCGCTTTTTTCCCATTCATATACACTATAACCTTCCTAATTATTTAAGTTGAATTATCCCTCACTGGCAATCACTGTCTGTTGACCTAAATGAGTCAGTGGCTCTTCCTTCTGTCCAACTTTTTGGAACTTTTTCTTCTGTTGTAATAACCAGAAGTTGTGTATATATAACGAATGATGAAAAGAGTTGGATGAGTAGAAAAACTGTATACAGTTATGTCAATTGTTAAAATTCCTTCACACCATAATATGTGAGTACTTTACAGAGGCAGATTAAGTTTTAACTAAATTGATTACAGGATTTCATCATGAGCTGAAGTCGGTGACAAAACCACTGGAAAACCAATTGGGAGTACTGGACAGACATCGCTTCCGTCCTAGTGCTTGGGAACTACCCTTCAGCAGTAGGCATCCACCTACACGATTCAAACTCAGGAATTTCCAATCACAAGGCGAGCTCGTAGACCATTAAGCCACTGGAACCCAACCCGATTCAGTGGCCAGTCCATGAATTCCAACTTCTGCCAGCAAATTCTCGACATAGCGCGGCCACAGCCAATGTCATTGTTGGCAAGTATTTGTCCCCACGCCCGACATGCTGTACCGTACTGGTCACGACTTCCCACTAGAACCCCATGTAATTACCTAACTGAATAGGCCAGTCGCTAGAAGGTCCTGAGTCCGAACCCACGAGGTGGGAGCGTACTATTCAGTGGTCCCAAACCAGGACGAAACAGCTATCCAGTACACAACTGCTGGTTTTCTAGTGGTTCTCTAACCGATGTCAGCTCATGATGAAATCCTGTATCCAATCAATCAAGTCCCTACAAAGCATTACTTGAATATCTTAATTATATATATATATATATATATAAATATATATATATATATATTTTTTATATATATATATATATATATATATAACCACTGATAACATGTTAGTGAATAATTAAATACGTGGTAATTGTCATTGTCTTGTTTAGAAAATACACTGACAAATTTTAATCAAAAATAATTTCTCTCTTTCTGTCTCTCTGAGCATTTGATATGTACGCCTAGACACCATAGCAACATCAATCTATCAACAAAATGTTTAAGGAAAACAACCCTTCGTCTTGTGACACACGAATACTAATTACCTACAGATTTTTTGTTTTTGATTTTGATTTTGATTATTTTTTTGTCTTCTCTGTGTAGACAATCACTCAGTCTTCATATTACCCATGATTTATACAAGTTGAAGCGTGCAATCTGTGAAACACGCAACAACC
>OX235270.1:142603962-142770477 GCA_944472135.2 Trichobilharzia regenti | reverse complement strand
TGTCAGACTTACTGACTTATTTTCCCCTGTGGTAATTTGAAGCAAAAGTGTTTATTACTCATTGTCGTTCTCATACTTCTGTCATTTATCACACTACCGATCTGAAAGTCAACCAGTAGGACTTTCTGACTGCGTTATGCATTCTGCTAACCAATTTCCTTACCATTATCCGATTTTTATTGTATATAACTAGCACTAATGTATGATATGCGCAATTCTGATAATTTAAAATGCCCCCTGAGTTGTGTTTTATGGACAATCGAAGGTTTTTGCATCGACCGTACTTTCTCATAACTTGAGTACTTATTTTCTAAGTGTTCTTTACAAGTATTTATTTCAAATAAAGTGTTTCCGTACAAAGTTGGTTGATAAAAATATGTATTTTGAAGACTGAAATGCTTCTAAGTGGAAAGGATGAATGCGAAGGCCAAAATACTTGAATTCAAGAATTCATCACAATCTAGAATATCACTATGGTTGAAAAAAAAATTAGCGGTTTGAAGTTTCAATAAAAAAAGGTATCGAAAAAAAGATTTTTTAAGGGAAAGATTCTTTGGATAATTCCTTTTAGACTATCTAATCAAAAAATTTATACTTTCCTAGATATATCAACAAACTTTGTAATTATTAGCCGTTTTTCTCCTAGATCGCATATCCATATGTTCACTTGATCCTTATTATTTGTCTTTGTCACTGTTGAATCTCTACTTTTAATGCTTCTGTTTGTGATTGTGTGATAACTTCATAATTTGTTATTTTGCGATACGATTTTGTTTGATTGAGTGAATGTCATTCCGACGTTGGACTGTCCGCTGGTGTACTGGTAATGGTGTGTGATCCCTAAAGACAGAGTTTTGGTCCCACCTTTTTAGGGATATTCTTCTTGAGTCTATGGTGCTTCTTATAGTAGTAATCTGGTCAACTAATTTTGTCCAACGGTACTTGTTTTTATACTGTCTCTAAAGGAAGTCTCGGACAGCTATACAGTAGAACGCAAAGATCGACTCCCTAAATTCAGATCACACTGACGAGTCGGCTTCGGGCGCTACATATTTCTCGCTAATCAGTCTTACAGAAGGCATATTTAACCTTCCTTTGTTAATCAGTTTTACCACTGAGTTATACTAACTTTCACTAGGAAATGTCTGAGGTAAAAATTTTAATGTGATTAGCTTTTGAGGAAAGGTAATAGATTGATGTTTCTTGAAAATATATGATTGCAATGACGACGTTTCTGAATAATAAATACCCTGACAATGGCGGAAGAGCAAAAGTAATATGTGTAAAACTTAGGCACTGTGGTAGTATGTAATCCTATATTAATTTGTTTATTAGATATATATGACGCAGTGAAACAGTACTATTTACTGGATGGGGTTTTGAATACATTTTACTAATATGATTGTGTTCAAAATAATAAATGACACTGTTCCACTGTTTGATACATCCTAAAAGCAGAAAGCCAAAATTTATATATTTTTAAATTCAGTAATCATCAATCAAACGTTTGAATTTGATGTTTTATTCGTCAAAAAATGTTAGGCTGAATGCTTGGATTTTATTTTGTAGAGGCGTTCAATGGCGTGGACCTAGAAGTAATTTTGAAACTACTTTAATAATACGGAGTAACCTAAACTTTCAACCACCTAACTCAGTAGCTGCGGGAAAGTACCACGTACTAAGTAATTTACAGTGGAAAACTCAGAGAAAACTCTGGAGAAATGGGAGTAAGACAACACTACTTACTTACTTCGAATCCCGGTGGGTGCGTACTGCTGAAGAGTCCCAAACTAGGACGAAACAGCTGTCCAGTACTTCCTGCAGGTTTTCGAATGGTTCTCTAACTAATGTCAGCTCATGATGAAATCCTGAAACCAATCAAATCCCTACAAACCATCACTTGAATACCAATGAGATGCTCACTGGCGACTGGCCTTATTCAGGTAGGTAGTTACCTGGGTTCCAGTGGGAAGTCGTGACCAGTAGGGTGCAGCCGGTCGGGTGTGAGGACAAATACTCGTCGAAGACATTGGCCAGCGGTCGCGCTATGTCTTGAATTGGCAGAAGTTAGAATTCATGGGCTGGCCATTGGATCGGGTCCCAGTGGCCTAATGGTATACGAGCTCGCCTTGTAACCGGAAGGTCCTGGTTCGAATCCCGGTGGGTGCGTACTGCTGAAGAGTCCCAAACTAGGACGAAACAGCTGTCCAGTACTTCCTGCAGGTTTTCGAATGGTTCTCTAACTAATGTCAGCTCATGATGAAATCCTGTAACCAATCAAATCCCTACAAACCATCACTTGACTACTTACTATCGCTGACGATACCGATGACTGCGGTGGACTGAATCATTAAATACGTTCTGGGGAGCCAGGAGACAGACATACCTTCAGTTGACGAAAAGACACTGGAGAACACCGGATTCTTAGACGGCTTATACGTAATGACACAAAATCTCAAAGATCTCCAACCGGCAGGTTGTCAGAAATGGCAGGAAACGAAGTAAGGACCACGTGCAAATATGAAGGAGATAGATGTCATGAAGATACTTGGTCACCAACAACAAAAACAGGAAAAAATCTGAATCTTCGGGAAAAATACATAGGAAGTCACCTTTTTCACTCACCCACCTGGCTTCATTTCACCTTCTGGTGGGATGCATGAGGATGTCAAAAGCAGGATCACGAATGCGATGAAGATCTTCATTATTCTCAAGTAGGCACAAAGCACAAGATCAAATTCTAAACACTCACATGAATTCATTGAATGCCTCTTTATGGTTCAGCGACTTAGCGCATCCGAAAAAATATTTCCAACAGGCTACTCCAGATTTTCATGAGCACCTGTCCTCTGCAGCTTGATAGCGAAGGTCCGATAGCCAACAGGGAGTGATGAGAACCAAGAAACTCTGGCAAGCGACAAAGCAACTAAGAACCTATCGGTCGACAATTGTGGTGACGGAAATGGAGTTGCATTGGACTCATGCTCAGGAGACTGCCGACTGATACAACGCGCCAGACCATAGAGTGGGACTCGAATGTCAAACGATGAGTTAGCCATTGAAGGACATTGGGGAAATCATGTTAGAAGAAGATGAATACATATGATAATGCGTGGAGTCAGCTAAAGACAGATTCAAATAATAGAGCTAATGGAGATGTGCTATCGAAGGTCTGTGTTTTTCTTCCAACCCAAGACAATAATAATAGGTAATACTTAGGTATCGTAATATTGGATAGCGGTAATGTTTATGAGAAATGTTTCATTCAACTATTCACTTTTCACCTTGATATTCTTACATTAGGTGTATTGTGGTGTCCCCAATTTAGCTTATAATTAATTCTTCTTTCTAAACATGAGTGTCTTTTTAATGTACTGTGGACTCAATGGTGTAGTTGCGACGCTTTCATTGTCCTTCTGGATAATATCTTCAGCTCTAATTGCTTATCATTTGTTCTTATACTCAAATTTTCAAAATCTATTAATGGTAAACCAGCCAACAATCTGATGATGCTTTATTTTAATTCTATGTGGTCTCAGTTATCTTCATAAGTATACACTTACATCACAGTTCTTACGAAGCAAGTAACTACATCGCTTTTTATGACTTGATCATGGATTGATGTCAGTTAGAAAACCGTTGTAAACCAATACTGTAGTACTGGACAGCTGTTTCACCAGCCTAGTTTGAGAGTCATCGGCAGTACCCACCCACTGGGGTTCAAACCCATGACCTTCAGATTACGAGGCATGCTCCTATGCTATTCAGCCACTGGGACCCGATTCAATGGCGAACACATGAATTCTGACTTCTACTAATTCGGGATTTAGCACGACCAGCACCAACCAATGCCATCGGTAGGAAATCCATCCTTTCACTTGACTGGTTGGAGCTCACTGGTCATGACTTCTCACTAGAATTCCAGGAAACTCCGCCCTGTAGCCCTTCTGCTGTATTTAGCACTAACCCATTAGGGGTGCTGTCTTACTTACTATCTTTGTAAGTGGTGAGAAAAACAGTTGGTTGTATCACTTGAAGAAATTATTTTTGACAGTTTCAAGCAATAATTAAAACAAAATTAAATGTGTCTAAGCCTAACATATCTTGCAGAGAACTTCACAGTCGACTATTTGTCTCTCAGACTGGAGTGAAACCAACGAAGACATTTTACGATATATCCGCTTCATCACTGTCAACATGAACACGATCAATTCTCGACAGCAAAGAAAATGTATCATTCCCTACATTTTTGCCACGTTTAACTTCACGGCCAAATGTAGCTGTGCTTCATACTAACAGGTAGCTCATACCGCATGCTTTACTATCGACATAGAATTGTACAGCTTGTAATGTGAGTCTGAGGAGAAGAAGTCCCCCTTACACAAGCAATAAACAGTACTTTTTCAAGACTTCTGAACGCCTTACTCTTTTTTATCTTTACTGTTTAGATAGTCATATTTAAGATTTCTATATCTGTCTTTCTATTTTGTTTAACTTTCCGTAAAACTGCAGTTGAGCTTATTCTTTCTTTTTACTATTATCTTTATGAGATCACTTCATTTGTCTAGAAATATTTTTTTTTGTAAACATTTTATTGCATGAAGCAGTAGTGGAGACATTTGATAAGCTTTGAAATCACACAGTAACAAGTTGTTGTGTGTTTTTTTTTCTAAATCACATGACAAAGACTTAATTTTCCGCGGCATTAATTTGCTAAATAAAGAGAGAGAGAGAGAGCTTTTCATAGGAAAAACAAACGAGAAATTGTCCCATCTAGCGTTTCCTTTTCCTCCCGTTAAGGTTCCTCACACCAAGAAAGTTAGGATGAATAGTGAAACTGAATTTTTTGCCTTTTTCTAAAAAGAAACCTTCATTTGTGAACCAAATAGGCTAGGCTGAATATTAGATTTTACTCAATTCACTAAGAAAGTTGCACTTTATTAATATCATTTGGACAACATGCTGTTTGGTTCTCAGTCATAGGTGGACAGATACGCTTCTTATGTTGGCTGTAGTTGTGTTTATAAGTTTGCATGCATCTGCTACTGCGTAGCATTTACATTGGAAGAGCAGAAAGAAGAGTATAACTTCGATACTCTGAACATGTACCAAAAAGCCTGTGCTTTAAGGGAGACAAACACTATCAGACATCTCGTAGATACTGGTCATGCGGTAGACATCATGAATTCCCTTAAAATTATCAGTAGGCAGTATAGTTGAATCTTTCTCAAGTTTGCTTAAGCAATCGCTATCATAATTTTTAAACTCGGTTCAAGCTTTCAGGAAAAAGCAGTTGTCAGTCTTTTCTTGCCTTGGTGGCTTTATATCTTCACCCTACCTTTTACCTATTCAGGTAGCGTAATCTTTGGCTTTATCCTGTTTTTCTCCTACTATAATGTAATTTTAATTGTCTTTTCTTTCTCTTGTTTGAGCTGAATTCACCACATGGTTATGAGACTCACCACTTACCTATCATCTTATCCACTTCTTGGCATTCTACGTTACTTTTCCCATTGTTTTCAAACATTTGCCACCCGTCTTGGTAAAACACTGGACCTGGTATTTATCAATGATGTTGGTATATATGAAGCTCGCAAACGTGCTCCTTTACTTAATTCTGACCACTGCATCATACGTGTGCTGCCTAAAATATATTCCAAATCACACAAAGGTGTCCTCTCTCACCTCTACAGTAAAGTTCAACGGAGATGCTACTCAAAAGACAACCTAGACAAGCTCAGATGCATGTTGAAAGACACTAACTGGGACTTATTTACAGAACAAACATTAGATGAAACAATCACAAACACTACCGATTATCTTAAATTCTGTTTCGAAATATGTTGTCCTAAAGAAACATTATTCATCCGATTTGATCGCTTATCTTCGCCATATCTCAAAAAGCTACGTAGAAATAAAGAACTGTTGTTCAAAACTAATGATAAGCCTGGTGTAAAAAAGTTAAACATGCTGATAAAACTGGAAATAAAAAGACTAAGTGTTTTATATAATCAAAGATTTTTGTCATGTAAAACCCCTTCTAATTTATGGAAACTTTTCAAAGAAATTACTAACGGTAAGCGATGTATTTCTGTTCCATCTCTTAATGTTGACACTCTTAATAAATCTTTCATACGCTCTTCTGTTGATACCCTTCCAAATGATACAAATCATATTGACAATAACTTTAGTGGTTTTAATACCCTTGATGTGCTTAAATGTCTCCGGTCTCTTAAGCCTTCTCAAAGCCTTGGTCCTGACGGCATACCTGCCATTGTCCTCAGGAATTGTGCTGATATTTTGTGTTATCCTCTTACTAACATTTTTAATGCCTCTTTTTCCGGTAACGTTCTACCTTTTGCATGGAAAAACATTAAAATTATCCCTATACCAAAACCATCTTCTGGTTCTGATATTAAATTTCGGCCTATTGCAATTACTTCCCCCTTTTTAAAATTGATGGAAAAATTACTTTTACTTCGTCTTGAACCCGCTTTGAAACCTTTTAATGATCCTAAACAATTTGCATACAAACATGGTAGAAGTACCTTGGATGCTGCGGTTGTCTTATATCACAATGTTGTCTCTTGTTTAGACAAAGGTGCTAAATATGTTCGTAGTGCTTTCTTAGACTACACATCTGCTTTTGACTCTGTACCTAGGGGCCTTTTGTTAAATAAGCTATCGTTGACACAAACAGGATCCTGGGCTAAGAGTTGGTTGCATTCCTATTTTTCTGATAGAATGCAGTATACTGTATATAACGGCAAATCTTCTTCTACCTCGCTTACAAAATCCGGTGTTCCACAAGGTGCTGTCCTCTCTCCTTTTCTTTTTTCTTTCTTCCTACATGACCTACCTCATTCAAACGAAACTAACTTTGTCAAATATGCAGATGATCTGACTGTATCACTGCCTATCACTTCCGAGTCTGACAGCTCCAAACTTAATAGCTTTCTGTTGGACATCAACAACTGGTCCAAGTCAAATGGTCTTATATTAAATCCTTCCAAATGTCAGGCGCTTGACTTTACTTTCAAGCATCGACGTGACTTACTTGAACTAGTTAACTCTCATGATCCCTGTAGCATAGATGGCACGGAAATTGAAACCAAATCAAGTATTAAATACCTTGGACTAGTTTTTTCCTCTGACCTTTCATGGTCATCCCATATCTTATCTATCTCTAAGAAAATGTTTCGTCTTACCTTCTACATTAAAAAGTTAAGACAATCAGGTATCAACCAACCTTTAGTTTTGCAATTTTTAAACTCCTGTATTTTACCTATTGTACTCTACTGCTCTCCATTAATCTTTCCTGGGCTTCAAAAAAGATTATATCATATTACGAAGAGTATTAAATGCTGTGAGTAGAGCTTGTGGTCTGCCACTGCATGAGCTCGCTAATACTATAGTCGAGAGGCATATAAATTCCTGTACGAAATGGGCAAAGGCTATAATGTCAGACCCTCTGCACCCCCTTTATTCACACCTGTCCCCTTGTATCTCATCAGGTAGGACGAGAAGTCAATATAAAAAGATATATGCTCGTACTACTAAGTATAGAAATTCTACAATACCCTATTTAGCGCGTACTTTATGTGACGAAGACTCTGTTAGACGTGAAACTTACAAGTTACTATGTAATTAGCACAGTGAATCGACCCTTTTATCGTTCATCTTTCTGTATTTTATGGTGTCACACTTTCTATCGTTTAAATCGTTACTCTGCTATTTTATATTAGTTGGTATTACTATTATTACTACAATTTTGTACTTTATACATATTTTTCTCCGTATGGCACACAGTATTTTGCTACGTAGCTGCTACAACAATCGTTTTATTACTATTATGTATTGTGTATTTTTAATTTTTTTTTGTCGTTTTTGGGTAAATTAGATGCAATATTGTACTGAATGCTGAAAATTCCTTGCTGTATCATGAGTACTGTTTTTGGAATAAAGCAATTATTATTATTATTATTTCCTTTCCCGTTTAAACTTGAGTGTTCTGTGTATAAGTTATATAAATATAATTTCTCAGCTCTGCTTAATAATTTTGTAATTTCCTGCTGACTGACATCATGCCACCTTTGTAAGCATTTTAAAACTGTTGTGTATATAAACTGGATGATTTATTCAGACAGTATACAGCTGATGAGAAGTCGGTACCATCTTATTCCTCATGAATCGTTGTTTTTTTTTCAAATTCATCAAGGTAAATACGTGTATGAAATATCACTCGCTTTTTACTTTATCGTTCTTTATAGTGCATTCGTTTTGAAAAGACATCTGGTTACTCTGATTCTGCGAATAAGAGTGATTAACAGATATGTGCTACACTAATTGGAGGATTTCATCATGAGTTGACATCCGTTAGAGAACCATTGAAAAGTCAACAGGGAGTACTGGACAGCTATTTCGTTCTAGTTTTGGGCCCTTCAGTAGTGCACACCCACCGAGGTTCGAACCCATGACCTTCTGGTTACAAGGTGAGCTAGCTCATAAACCATTAGGCCACTGGGAACCGGTCGACTGGCCCATGAATCCTAACGTCTGCCAATTCATGAAATAACGCTACCAATTCGCAATGTCTTTTTCGATGTGTTACTGCCTCACCTTCAACCTGCTGTACCCTACTGGTCACAGCTTCCCGTTAGAACCTCGGGTTAACTGCTTGAATAGAACCAGTCGCTAGTGAGCATCAGTAGGCTGCAGCAGGTTGAAGGTGAGGACAGTTACTCATTGAAGAAGACATTCCTAAGGGGTCACGCTATGTCGTGAATTAGCATAAGTTGGAATTCATGGGCCATCAGATCTGATCTCAATGGCTTGACGGTCTACGAGCTAGCTCGCATTGTAGCCAGAAAATCCTGGGTGGTTTGAACCCCAGTGGGGAGTGCATGCTGATGAAGAGTCCCAAATCAGGGCAAAACAGCTGTACAGTAATCCCAATTGGTTTTCCAATGGTCCTCTAACTGATATCTGCTCATGACGAAATCCTCCAACCAACCAAACAAAATCCCTGCAAAACCGATACTTGAAGAAGAGAAATGCGTTATGCAAAACCCTAGAACTGTTCAGTAAATGCTTGTGGGATTATTCTCACAATTCTGATACCTTATGTTTACTCAGAAATGTCTAACCGACTTGTGGAATAATACTTCTCAGAAATCCTTGAGGCAAAATCTCTTCATATTTAGTTTTTGTTGATCCAAGCTATGTGAAGTTACTATCAGGCTAAATTAGAACATGAAGACGAGTCCACTAATTTCCCAGAATAAGGTTACCGATCATTCTCGCATTTTTTAAAACAAAGATTACTAAGGTGTAGATGTGTAAAACTTGAGCACTGTGGGAGTATCTAATTTCGTATTTATTTATTTATTAATTCAACTGTAGTTTGTTTACTTATCAGTCTTATATCTCCCAATGTAGTTTCAAAAGTTTATATATCCGTGTATGTAGAGTATTCAGCTGACGAGTTCTACCGAAATTTGATGAATTCATTAAATCCTGCTTTATTAACCTTTATTGCTTGTTTTAAAATCTAGATTAGTTGATCTTGATAAGATAAGAAATCTGGAGAATAGTTCAGCTACAGCGCTCACACAACCACATAATAGGATGGATGGGATAGGATGGCAGTTTTAAAATCTAATATAACGGGGTGGAAGGGATGATTAATAATCGTAGTTTTATTTATAGAATACGCGTGTTGGAAACAATTCATTGCCTGTCCATCTGGACATCATGGAAATTCTACTACCCCTACGACGACAAATAGGAGAAGATAAAGAAAACTATAAAACTCAAGTTTCTAACTTGTGTGATTATAATTGATGAAATGATTATGAACAATAAATTGTGCTCGAAACGCCATCCGTTAAATAACACTTTTTCACTTACTGTGTGATATATCTAATAAACAAACCAATATGGAATTACTTAGGTGTGTTAGTTCAAATAAAACGTAATACAATCATTGGTGGGATAAAAGTCACTGAAAATGAGCACATAGCTCAGTTGAATGAATATTCTACCAAAGATAATGGAAACTAAAAACTGGTCAAAAATACCATGGTCTAAAATCATTCAGTGAGTCATGAAAACAGCATAAAAATGTATCTATCTAATTGGTCTCAATACTAACACAAGCAGAAATGAGGAGAAGGGATGAAAAGAGAAAATTACAATAAATAAAATAAGTTAATAGGTAAGGGTTCAGGAAACTAAATCTGCCAATGTTATTCAAGCTTAGTTCCCTAACTTTTCTCATCAGTCCCAAGTAGAAATGCCTGAACAGAAGATAGAAGAACCAGGATAACTTCTCTTTCTGTAGCTAAGAATAATTTGCTGATATTGACAATATGTGCGTCGGTGGCACAGGGGTTAGGACTCTCGCCGACCATGCACATGGTCTGAGGTTCCAGCCCACGCCGACGCACACCTGATATCTATGGTCGGCCTGCAAAATTTGGGCTACCGATATCACATGCTGAAAATTCTATGCTTGTACCAAAAAAAAATACAGTGTGGAATCAAGCTGTAATCAAAAATAAAAATAAAATAAAAAAGTGGGTTACAGGTTAGGATGTTGAATTAGATACACTTTTTCTCCCTTGCATCTGACAGTCTACTCCACCTCTTTTGACACAACACTGAATTTCATATATTTGATTCCCCTGAAAAGTCTGAATAAGAACAACTTTTGCAGAATGAGTTGAATTCATTTCACCCCATAGAGTTTTCGTCAGCTGAATACAATCTGAATAGTTAACCATATAAGCGAACAATGAGAGGTTATTTTATTCAAATAAAATTCAAAAAAATGAAGGCCAGGAACAAATTACCCGCCAAGTTAGAATCATCAGCCATACTCAAAACAGAGCTGTTGCATAAAGTTAAAGAAAGTATGTTCTGGAATCTGAGGGTAACTCACATACACTGAGGAGATGGTAACACAACCAAATCAAATAACACAGATGTACTACCAAGGTTATTATGAAAGTAGACGTCCGTAAATATCAGTTTATCATTAAAATGACAAGAGATTTCGATGATTTAAGGTGATGAAAGTATCAGTGATCACGAAGGTAAGAGTAGGTTAATAACTGTCTCCTTTCGCAGATACAAAATTCATGCTTCACTTTTCTGATGGCGAAAGCCTCCGCAATTTGAAGTAGTTGGGTAGTGTTTCATCTTTTAACCAGCTTAAGAGAATCTTATGTGTTCATCTGGTGTTGTCTATCAAGCAGCCGCCGAGTTTTGTCAGGGTTGAATTATGATAAACCTTTAAAGGACAGACAATTGTCTTTCATTTCTTCCTGCTTGCTTGCTAGGCTACCGTATATACATATGAATTCGTCAGCACTTAACCGCTAACGTGTGGCGGCCTGCTTAAATCACTGGACTATGCAATTGCGTTGTGATTACTGCATTTCATACTGTTCGTATCACCCAATTATGTCCAAGAATCACAGTGTATACTCAGGCTCATTTTCAGATAGGTGTCAACCAATTAATATGAATTTTCTGACGAAAGGGGAGGAGAAAACGTTGTGGATTATTATTGGGAAAGTATCTCAGATAAAACAACATTGCTTCACTTGATATACTATCGTTTACTGTGTTCCCTTGAAGATTCTGACAAATGTAGTAAATACCTTGCAGTCAGAAACTTGCTGAAGATCAAATCTATATTTTTCTCTGTCACTAAGGGAATGTGATAGGAAGTCTCATTATTCACTGTTAACAAAGAGTAATTCTGAAATAATAGAGATTTGTATCTCAGATGTATGATTTGCAATTAGTTGTATTCTCTGAGGTGGCTGGTTTAATTACGGAGCTTTCGTTGTCCTTCTGGGCAACATCCCCTTTTAGTGCAAGCTTTAGCATAAAATGAACCGATTTAAATTCCCCATGAATACTGGAATTGCGTCTCCTGGTAACCATCTTCGCGACTGGTAGTCCATTTGCATTTGTATTGACCATTATTTATTAACTTGGATTTTGAACTTCCTCATCGCATGATTTACTTTTTATTAGTTCTTCAATTTGGTGTATATTGACATGTTTGTAAATCGCTGATTCACTTGAGTACCAAGCTCCTGGGAATTCTCTAGCACTTTCAGTGTTTCTACATTTCTACATTATCCCAATCAAATTGATTTTCATAATTATCTAAATGGATCGATATGAAAGAATATGTTATCGTGTATTTTAACAGCCAGTTTTTGTTCTCGGATTCGGATTTGAAGAGGACGCACACTTTGACGGTGGCAATGTTTATTGCAGTTCATATAGTTTATTTTGTAATAGGTATTAATTTTACCTTCTTTTTCTGTTGGGTCTTTTGGTTTGCACAATGTTGAATGAAGTGAGTGTGTTGACTGGCTGGCTTGTGTGCTACATTTATTTCAAACGGTCTTGATATTCTCGTTGTTATTTCAGAGATATTTTTTCTTTTAGTCTTTAAGGATGGTTTCTTGGTGGTGTTGTGACTCGATTTTAAACACTTTTTGATGAAATTTTGCGGATATCCATTTCTTTTTGAAGACAGTTGGTAGGTATTTTTCTTCCATTCTTTTCAACTCTGGAGTGCTACAGTGTGTTTGAATTCTTTTAAACAATTGTCTGCATGCAGTTTTTTTGTGGGTAATTGGGTTATTGCTACCACAGTTGAGTATTTGATCTGTGTGCGTTAATTTTCTATAAACTTGTATTGCTAAATTTTATGTGTTATTTCTTCTGATTAAGACATCTAAAATAGGGATTTTGTTACCTAATTCTTCTTCTCCTCTTGTGGAATGTCTTCAAATATATTGTTTATTAATTTACGGGTGTATTCCAAATCACATTTCTTTTAATTATTACAAATGTATCATCAACATAACGTTCCCAGACTTTTGGTTTAGTTATAAGTAGAGCTATTAATGCTAATCTTTTCATAACGGCTTCAACTATTCATCCTGATATGAGCAATGATCCCATTGGTGTCCCCTTTATCTGTTTGTACATTTGAGTATTGAATTGGAAGTATGTTGTAAGACATAATTATATGAGTTCTATCTAGGTTGAACATTGCGTTTTTATGTTTTCATCATTATAAAGTAATTGTTGCATAGTTTTTTTTTTTTACTAGTTTTCGACTATTTGAAGTATAGAATGCTGTGACATCAAAGGACACCATTATTTCATTGTCATTCATTTGAATATTTTTGATTTTCTCTTCAAAATTGGATTGACGAATTGATAAAATGGTTGAATGATTCTGTTAGGTATTTTAACTTCTTCAAAAGTTCTTTAGATAGATTATATGCTGGTGTTTCGTGGCAGCGGAACGATTGATCGTATAAGGATGTTTGGTCTACCATAAAATCGAGGTGAAATAGGCCCATTAAATTCCATTCGTCAGATTGATCTTGTTTTATAGTTTGTCCTAATTTCGTTAGTTTACTTAACTAAGTGCAAAGAGTAACCCACTAGCCTATTGTTCGTAGGAATTTCACTGTATTAAGACAACTTGCCTAAATAAAATGGCATGCGTTATATAACAGTCACAGTCGCTTCTGTCATCCATCTTCCAGCAAGATTTTAGTACAATCAAGGTATCTTGATTGGACACTAGTAACTAGTGTGACGTGTCTAGTCCTTTCTTTGGTGCAGACTGAATTTTATCAGTCAGGTTTGCAATGTGGCCACCATTCTAGGTAGCTGGACATCACGGTGCACATTGATTTGATGATATTAGTTGATGGTTGGAGCCAATCGGCTGGAAGCCTTGCTTGACCTAGGTTTCGCGCTAGTTGACACTGATGAAATTCAGTCTGCATCAAAGAAAGAACTAGAAACGTCACACTAGTTACTAGTGTCCAATCAAAATACCCTCTACAGTCCTACAACAGGTCAATCGCGAGCCCGAATAGTTCAATGGTAACGTCTCTGACTGTAGCACTGGGTGACACGGGTTCGAATCTCAGAAGGGACATCAGTTCCTCCAAGTTTGCAGATACGCCTTGCTGATGATGAGTGCCAACTAGCACGAAACCTAGGTCAAGCAAGGCTTCCTTTGGCCGATCGCCTCCAACCACCTCATACAATCAAGTTATCTTGCTTAAAGTATTATTCAATTGTCAGTGTTATCAGGGAAAAACAGAAAAAAGATAGTAGACAGTCATTTTGCATTATCTATCCACTGTCGTCTCATCAAGTTAATAGATTATCACTTGAATTCCTCACATAAACCAATAAACAAATAAACAAACCAACTTCACGTGTGTACATGTAAGATTATGCAGGGATTATACTGCAGCTGTTCTCACCAGAATAAGATTAAAATACTTTATGTTGATAGAATCGCCAAACAAAAAAAAATCGAAAAACCGAAAAAATATGCACGGCAAAAGGATTACGTGACATAAGCAGATAATCCACTGAGGATAACTAATAATAAAATTATTTCAAAATAGCATTTACTAGCGCACTGTATGGTCTGTTATTTTTACTTATATAACGCCACTTGTAGATGAATGAATTAGGGACATAAATACCGTCATAAATGACAGTGAACAACTGAGGCCTACGTTGAATAATGACAGGTAGAAATGGGTGTCTTTTGAAAGCAGTAAGACAAAGCAAAAATAATGTCAATAATTTGAACTAGACTTTAGTTAATGAGGATCTAGTTTGGTACTCTTCAGCAGGGTGCACTCATGTTCTCACCAGATACTCAACTTGTCTCCTTCAGATTACGACGCCACGCCCAGTGACCATTCATTCAGTCAGTTGAGCCGATGCATTTTTCTACAGTAAATACTAATTTAACTGTCAAAAAAAACTTTCGTCAATTTTTATGACTTAAAGCCCCTACATCTCAATAAATGTGCTTTTCATTCGTTAGGATAACTCGTCAATAGTAGGATATTTAGTCTGCAAATCATCCATATATACTGTTCGACCTTATGATAGGATTAAATTACAAGGTCACTAGCTATTTAAAGGTTAAATTTAGATAAGTAAATTACACAGGAGCTTTTTAATATTTAAAGGCTGCTTTAAATGTACGTAGTTAACACACTTGTTGATTCGTCCCTTAGAGTAGAATGGTAGAATTTTCCACTGTAACACTCCCCGGATGATTTTTGTCTAATTTCACACAAACTTGGGGTCCTAAAGGAAAAAATCAACGAGTTCTCAGAAGATACAGGCAGCAAGTACAGGACTTCAGGTAAACCAGGGTAAGAAGGAGGTGATGAAGGTACGTGACCAACAACAACTACAACAGGCGCTAATCACCATCAACGGTGAAAGTCACTTATTCACTTATCTGTCATTTCAACTGACGGCGGTAGAGATGAAGATGTCAGAGCTATCCACAAATGGAAAGGCAAGACAGACCTGACTAACTGATGTCAGCTCATGATGAAATCCTGAGACCTGCATTAATCTGAAATCAGAGTGGAAATCTACTGTAGTCAATTATGATGATGATAATAATAGCTTCACTCCAAACAGCAGCTTTGGAACAAATATGGAATTTTCAGCATGTAGTAGAACAGTATTTCCTCTGATATTCTCATTATAGGCGTTTTAATTAAAACAGAGTATATACATTGATAATATGAGGAAAAAGGCAAGTCAAGTGAGTAAGTGTTTTTATACGGTTCCGAGGCTTGGCGTGGTCATCGCTGTTGCAGACGTTCATAAACACCTGTATACTTCACTCCACACGGAAGACCAGATGACTTACTGGGAAGGGTAAGCAATAAATAACAAAAAACCTATTACCCAATAAATATGTTGAACAAAAATGGAGTTAGGTGGGTAACATGCTGAAGAGACCCGTTCATTGACATTGTGACGACAGAAGGCAAGATACGGAAGCCAAAAAATACTTTTCTTTAATCAAAGCTCTGTATGTATATATATATATATACAGTTTATATTCGTTAACCAGTCACCGAGCGTGTGATTTCGGTTAACATCGAACGACAAGAAATAGAATGTTCAAATGTACAAAGTATTCTGTTGCCAATGCATTATTCAACTGTGGGGACATGTGAGAATAACATTCCGCTGGCACACATTGTCTGCGTCACACAACCACAACATCACACGCCAGATCATTGCGCCAATGGAACTCAAATGCGAAAGGAAGAGCTCGGTGTAGGTCCGAGGGTGACTCGAAAGTGATCGTGTGAAGAGGAGAAAGTGGATTGTGAGAAACTGTGGAGTCAGGTGGAAATAGACTACACAGAATGGAGCCAAATGCAGATGTGGTTTTGAAGGCCTTTAGTTTTACTAGGAACTCAGGAAAATATTAATCAATAAAGAATCTAATGCAGAACTTTGGACGTAAAATACTGATGAGTTGGTTTAGCACCAGGTTAGGGATCGAATTAGGACTCACTTTTGACCCAGTGTACTTCTCAATGGAAAACATTCCGAGGTACTTAAGCTCGAAAATCGCAGCACTTTTAATCAAATTCTAAAATGAATCACAGACTGTCTACCAAACACTTGAATTACTCACCTACGAGTAGAACTAAGTATACAAGTATACGAGTTTCGTCTAAGCCATTTCGAAACTTTTATCAGACTGAGAAAATTTCTTAAAGTCTAGTGTCAGCAACAGAACTTTGATCACTGTTTTATTAATATCTATCCTCAGAATAATTGAATACGTTTACTAGTTCCGTTATTTTATGATGATGATGATGGTTATAATAAATTGGTTGGAACCCTCTACTTAAAGTAATTCACACCAGACTTGTTTCGCTGTTAGCTAAGAGAATTACACTGAATTTTCAACATTTATTCATTCTTAATTCAGGATGAGATTCAGTACCCATAGAAGCCAAACAGAATACTCAAAGTGATTGAGCAAAAAAATAACTTGGAAAACTTTAGGCATTTGCAGTGTGACTTCGATCCGAAGAATACTCAGCCCTGAATCAGTAGATGAAGAGATCACTCTGTTGAGGAAGACACTACTTGAGAATGACTGTATACCTCACGCCTTTTAGATAAACACATAAGGCCCGAAATCAACAAAGAACATCCCATCTCTCTACCAGAGATGCTATACATGAATTTAGCGTTCAACGATGACCTCATGACAGACATCCGAAAGAGGAGAATATCTAACGCCCTGAAAAGAACTTTCTGTACTTCCGCATTAATACTGATATTTTCAAGCCATCCACTGTTCTTCAGCGACTCCAAAAATAAACTATTGCGTTTGGCCACATCTGTGTGTATCTACCAGTGTACTTGCTTATGGGGAGCGAGGATATATAAAGTCGTTCAATGTGTGTTTTATCTATAAAAGTCAAAGAACATTATACCGCTTGACTACGCAATGGTAACAGTGGATCGTTAAGGAGGGCTATAAATAAACATATAGTGAACACTGATCACTCATTATGTATGGAGGATTCATTCAAAGTTATCTATAAAGCCTACAGAAGCCTCCCAAAAACGGTAAGCTACCGTATAGTTTGGACTGCCGAGGCCTTAGCGATCTGGATGAAAAGCGCTGATTTATGCACACAGAAGAAACTCCTCCACCCCCTCTTTCTAACTGCTTTGTTAACAATACTATTTGTGGCTTTTGTATAAAATCTTTCTCTTAACTGGTCCTTTATTTACTCTTTCTACCTATTACGTAATTTATTTTGGACACTTGTCTTCAAGGCATTTCATTAATATCCTATTTTTCTGGGTGCCTTAAATATTATGTAAACCTTGGCAATAATTACTTATCTTTACCCACCCCTAATGTGCGTTTATATGCTGAACAACGTTTGAGAGATTCAGTTTCTAGGTTTGTAGAGACCTAACTACTGACTTTAAGTTAAACCAGCTGTGTTGATGTTTGCGACACGTCAAAGGTGCGCCAACAACGCTGTTTAATTAACCGAACTTAAAGCAGAGCATTATTACTGTGTCAAACTACAATAGTTCACAAATTCCAGCTTCCTTTGATTCCTAATAAGACACCACTATTGTCCAGTGTTGATAACGAGTAACTAAACGCTTATTCAACCAGCTGAAAGGATTCTCATCATCCTATGTCTATAAATGAAACGAAAATAATTATTATTTTCAAGCCATGCATGACTATTTCATTACAGTGTTTCCTTCACTGACAGCCTTCAATTCCTGTGGTGAGGAAATATGCAGTTAGCTGTTGAAACAAGTAATTGTGTTTTCTTTCAATCCTTAAAAGTTTTGTTGTTGTTTTTCTAATTACTATCAGAATGTAGTTTTTCCATCAGCTAAACAGAACTGGTCATGTGTAAAAATGAGCAGAAAGGAAGTAAAATGCAACAAAAAAATGAAGAGAACGAAAAACAAACTATGATTTGAATAGTTAGCTCACTAAGAATTCAGTGATTGGGCTATTCGCTAATAGTAATTTTGCTTTTTGCGTGAACTCTAAATGAATCTGCCTAATTTGTCCATCTCAGGCAGTTTATTAGGCAAAAGCCGAATGCTAAAGAAGCTGAAAATGTTTATGATTCCTTTGATTTAGTTTTCTAGTGTTTTAGAATAATAGAATTATGTTTGAACCAAACAAGAACTACAGTTTTAGCAGAATAAAGTGGTACCATCTTTTATTTCGTTTCTTTCCCGTCAGCTGCTTACAGGCCAAAGACATTATTATATATATCTACAAAGACAATCTTAACATACTTGCACAGAGTTCAGTTTAAACAAAAATCAATCGATCAAAATATTCGTACAGTAATATATATATATATATAAACCTCGCCCAGATTACTAGCTCGGTAGATTACTAGAGCGCTAGTTTTCTTGGCGGTCCCAAGCCCGGATAAGGAGGGAGGGTTGGGGCGTGGTGCTAGCAACTCCACCCCCATAAAACAACCAAATCGCTACAGAAACTTCAACGCGCAAATATATTAATATATATATATGTATGTAATATTAAACACTAATCCGAACAACACTAATAGTCATACACAATGGGAACTTTTCAGCATTACGCACTCAGGTGAAAGAGAGATGAAAAATATCCAGTTACCACGGCAAAGAAAGACTGATATCCGCTTCTTTCTGGACGCACAAATCAGGTTTCAGGTGCTTGATGGAAATGGCTTCAGCTTCAACTTGAGGGGAATTGAGATCTTTTGCCTATTGATAATTTTGAACGACTTTTCGACATCCACCTCATGACCCCTGTCGAGGAGATGCCTGGTGATGGCACTGTTTAAAGCATTTGTTCCTTTTAGACGTAGGCTTTTTGGTACATGTTCAGAAAATCGTAGATATGCTCTTCTTTCTGTCCTTCCAATGTAACTGCTTCCACAGATACACGTAAATTTGTATATACAGTTGGTGTTGTGTTTCTTGAGCCTAGGAAATCGCCTGTTAACCGGTGCTTGTTGACTTCACGTCCGATTTACGAAAGTATTAAATACTAGATAGTATTGTTAACGTCATTTAAATGGTGCGTGAATGAAGTGGTGTATAACAGAGTAGGAAATTCATTTGGTTTGTCGTCATTCATTTGTTAAGAGATATTAACATAAAATTTAGTTTTAATTTCTGGGTAAAAGGGTGCAGAATATATTCTAACTAGCCACCTTTCAACATTGCCTCTCTGTGGTTAAATTGTGAAGAAACAGGCGGCAGTTATTCATTAATATCAACCCGAAATGACAACAGATACAAAAGATTTTGTGTAAGGTGCATCACGTAAATCTGATCTTTGTACGGGTCAAACAAATAGAGAAGTTCAGTTGGCAGAAACTACAGCGCTGAGTTATTATCCTTTATAGAATTTAGCACTGCAATAAAAACAGATTTTCCAGGTTAAGATAAATTCATCTTATTTCATAGGATTTTGGTCATCTGCACAGCACTTTTTCTGAATAGCTAGTTCAGTTTATAAGAGGAGAATTAAAATGCCGAAGGCTTCATAAAAGCTGTGAAGATAGTTAGAATCATAAGTCATAATCAAAATAGAGACTTTGCCATTTATAGGAAGAGATGGTAACGCAATCATATGAAGGCTTATGTGATCAAAATAAGAACGATAAAAAGTCGCAAAGGTTTGAAAAAAACAGTATGAAAGTGGATTCATGCAGATATCGAGTTATTTCTTAAGGGGGAATTGAGATTTCGGTGAGTTAAGATGAAAACGTCAGGGCTACCCATCACATGATGACGTTATCATCTCTACTTACATTTGAATTACCCTTTAAATTTCATAAAATTCTTCCCATTACAAAATATAATGTCTCTGTAAATATCCAAGGGATTATTTATTATGATTGGTCCCTCGGGCTTCCAGTGGAACATATCCACTTTTTCCTGTTCTCCTCAGTCCTCTTTAGCTGCTCCCTCTATCACTTATAAGCTCTCATCTCCTTCAATTCACACGATTACTTCCGTGTCATCCATCTTTTCCCATTGGGATTCCATTCGAGCCATAGCCTGAGGGGTGATGTGCCCAGTCCATCTCAATTTTCTTCGACATAATTGCTGAGCATTAGATTCTTTGTTGGATTTTCCCCAGAGTTCCTTGTTGCTGATTCTTTCCGGTCAGCCGTTTGATTTTCAAAATGGAGCTAAAGAAGGCAGCTGTTGATAAAATCTTCAGTAACCCATTGGAAATGCTTTCCGTTTGACGCACGCCAAGTTTTTGACACACATAGAAGAATTGGCTTCACAGAAGTGTTGAAGATCCGAATTCCGTTCTTCGTAGTGAGTGCCGAAGATTTCCAAACTGACTTCAGAATGATGAAGGTTTGTCCTTTCTTTCCGATTCTCCCCTTAACATCTTTGTCCGTTCCACCTGTAGTTGAAACTGTGACCCAGACGACAGATGTAGTGAATTTCCTGGAATAATTTCAGTGCTGAATCAGTTGGAACAATTATAAAATTACTTAGAATAATCCCAGCATGTTTGCAAAATCACAAGATTATCGTTTTGTTTTCCATTCATCGGGAAATACAAAAAACGTTTATTATAATGAATATTTTTCTGAATACTTTGTTGTGCAAGGCATAGATTTATCGAAAGAATTACTCCGATTTTTATTAACCATCAAAACATACCTTCTAAATACGCTAGGTTCCGAGTGGGATATTTTACTTCACTGGTGCACTTTTTTCTCACTTTGTTTGGTTCTATCCTTTTACTGGCTGTACAGTTGCTCACCAGCTTTCATTATCTCCTTACATGATCTGCTCCATGCCACACCTGGAGTAAAAACCAAGTCTTCGTTTCCCATCTCGGTTTCATTGGAGCAATGGACTGGCGCGTTGCGTCACTTAACTGTCTTCTTAGAGTATTTTTAATCCATCCCTACTTTCTTCTTCATATTTGTCCACCAATAGCTTCTCCGCCTATCAGAGTTCCTTGTTCGTTGTCACCTCTGGTCGACTATCTGATCACCAGTGTGGAAACCGAGAAGTTATGTGCTGACGAAATCCCACAGTGGCCTGTTGGAAATTCTCTACGTGACACTCTAAGTACTCATTATCTTGATGTTGGTGGCTAAATTTCGGATCTTAATTATTATCATTTAGGTGTATTTCTAGCGAGATTATTAACAGAAGAATGAAAGTTTGCTAGAACTTTATGAGTAGGTCGGTTTCCATTTATGGCTAATTCCTTCAAGCTATACATTGAAATTTTCAAATTATTTCTAGGATTACTCCGACTTTTATCAATTCAGATCTGCACCATCTACACATTCCAAGAAGACATTTATTGGCAATTAAAATTTAAGTGATTATAGGATTTAATCATGAGCCGACGCTGGTTAGAAAACCATTGGAAACCACCACTGGAGTACTGAACAGCTAGCTGTTCCAACCGAGTGCTTGTGATTCTGCATCAGTGCGCAACCACCTCTAGGGTTCGAACGAAGGACCTTCTGATTACAAGGTGACCTCATAGACCACAAGCCACCGTAGAATGATCCAACGGACAGCCCGTGAACTCCAGCTTCTGTCATCTCACGATAAAGCACGATCACTACCTAATGTGATCGGTAGGAATTTACCTGAATTCTTGTGAGAAGTCGTCACCACTGAGGTGCAGGAGGTCAGTGTGAGGAAAAATACTCATCAGCGATGACAATGGCTATTGGTCGTGCTATATTGCGAATTGGTGGAAGTTGAAATTCATGGGTTAACCATTGGATAGGGTCGAGTCCCTGTGGTTTGATGTTCTACGAGCTCGCCGTGTAACTAGAAGATCCTGGTTGGTTTGAACCCTAGTGGGATAGGTGCTTACTGCTAAAGAGCAGTTCCAAACTAGGCTGACGAAACAGCTGTCAAGTAGCCTCAGTTAGTTTTTCAATGGTTCTCTAACCGATGTCAGCTCAGGATGAAATCTTGTAACTAATCAATCAAATCCCCATGAACCGACACTTGAAAAACAAACTAAACGTGACAGTAGTGTACACCATCTGCTTTTGAGTAGAGCTGATTGTTGTAAATGATTTCTAGGGTCACAGAACGAAGCAATAACTACAACAAAAACAAAAAAACAATTATTGTACTACACCTCTGAAAGACACGAAGGATACGGCGACATAATTTTACTTTATTACACATACTAATTTAAGCAATTTGTACTTAGTTTAAAAGGGACAAGAGACGAATTGTTGAGATGAGTAATCGCTATGCTATCGCTAAACACTGAACAGTAGTAGTTCACCGACATATTTAAATTCTTCTGATTATGAAAAACAAACTTTTTATATGTGTATACAGTCATTTAGTTAAATATTATTTTTACTCAGTTAATAATCTAGTCTTAACATGCTCAATGAAGCACTTGTTTTGAATACATACATACATATATGTACGGATGAGTAAAAGTATGAGGGGATTAGGAACAGTGCAAAAGTGATAAAATATTTACAAATAACTTGGTTGACAAGGTTGTGAAGTAATAAACAGTGATATTTGTGTTTTGTTATGTTTTATGTTTGTTTTTTTTGAAAAGGCATATCTATCCTTGCAAATCTAAATTTTTAGCTTGATACAGGAAATTTTTTTTGTCATCCTAAAAATCTTGTGTGTGTGTGTGTTTTTCTTTCTTTCCTTGCTTTGTTTTTTTTTTGCTATTTTACAGAAACGATAATTTGACAGGCGCCAGATATGCTACATACACAATCTTTTTTTTCTAATGTGAGTATGTTTCAGCATTGTGTTTTGGCTATCTTGTCAAAACAAAAATAAAAAAGTATATTTTTATGGATATATATATGTATATGTATGTCTTAATACACCCGATTTATTTTCTCCTCTTCTGCCTTCTTCTGATTATCCCTACACTGAGTTTATGAATGTCACCAGCAGCAGAAGCAGCACTAAGAAAGATGGATTATAATATCGCAATAAGGAGTCTGTTGTGCAAGTACACAATTATGTGCCTATTTACTGAAAGATTTATGCAAAAAAACACGTAAGTACAAGTTCACTCATGTCTACATTTGGGTGGTCATACAAATAACAATAATAATAGTAGCAGGAGTAGTATTATGGAATTCTTGATCATACTACACATTTTAGTATGAAATTATTCTGCCAGAAGAAGAGATATGTAAAATAATGACGACTGTAAATCAGGAAACTTTCTGTGTTTAAAACCTTTTTTCTCTTTTTTCTTATTTACAATCATTGTGCGTATTTTTTGCTTGAGTTTTAGTGACAGGCGATTGTTTGTAAGAGATCATACATATATGTATTCAAATGACAAGATGAAAACTTCAAGGCTCCAGTCGTTTCGATCAGTTGGTTGGTGGAGCAACTTTTCAAAGTAGCAGTAATCTTCAGAAAATTAAGATGGATTATACACATTTATATCCGTATACAACATTATTTAAAAAAAAAAGAGGCTGACTGGCGTTAACTAATTGCATTATCTCATTCTGACAGCAGCAGTACAGAGCAGTCTGCGCCATCAGTCGTCAGATATCAAGGCGACAAAAATACAATAGACTTCCTGTCTACTTAGTCAGCTTTAGGTTTGATTTGATATCTCCAATGCAGCATATATATAATCACTAAATCAAATTAGAAAAAGAAATCCTACTCGTTTGGTTCTTTGTATCTGTGTATCTCTGAATATTTTTCGAGGATATTGGGCTGATAAAGTGTTAATTCAGTTTCTTCATGCTTGCAGAGCTAAAACAGTTGTCATGTAAAGTGCTGTCAGGTGACACATACCTAAAAAAAAAAGATTTTTGGGGAGTGTCACTCTGCTTACTAGTGCATTCCTGTGTGATGAGTTTTCTGCCATCAATATGAAAGGTAAATGCAGCACAGATCAGTAAATCTATGTATTTCTTAATTGTAGATAAATCTTATTACTTACGGTAGACTTTGGTTTCTCATTTATAAAAAAACAACAGTGGCCACTGGAGTATTTATCCTCTCTGTTATAAAACTCTAATTATTTAAAGCAGTAAAAAGTATTTCAAGGTTTTAGAATGTTTAAGTGTTGAAGAAGCTCTTGAACAGAATAGATAAATAAAAGTGAATATAATGTGCTTTCCTTCATGTGGATTCTACATGACGAAAATATTCATTAGGACATCTAAAAGACACAAAATAACAGAGCAAAGAATATCCTTTTCGAAAATTTCCTCTTCTGGCCCTACACGTATATATATATATTCATATACATAGAATGTTCTAGAATAGCAGCCAATAACAATACTGGGTTTGAACCCAGGTGGGTGCGTACTGCTGAAGAGCAGGTCCCAAACTAGGACGACGGAAACAGCTGTCCAGTACTCCCTGCAGGTTTTCCAATGGTTCTCTAACTAATGTCAGCTCATGATGAAATCCTGAAACCAATCAAATCCCTACAAACCAACACTTGAATATTGGTGTTTATTAAGTAATATCGATTTGTTAAGTAAGATCACAATGGAATTTCACAGTTCATTAAAGATGCTAAAAAAATATAATAATAATAATGAAGATATAGTAGGAAATAAAGTATCGACTAAAATTAGGAAAACTCCACAAAAATTGAGGATCATTCAAACCTATATACAACTAACACTAAATAATACTTCATCTTCTCATGAAGCTCATTCACTGGTAGAATGGACACCGACCACGCACCTGGTCCGGGTTCAACTCGTGGCTGGCAACCCCACCGCTTAAAATGAACAAAAACCATTGCTATTGAAACTTGAAAGCTCAAAGCTGAAGCTCCATGTTCCACTGGAGAAGCAAAGGAGCAAAAAAAGACTAAACGGTAAATTTCCAACACAGACATGATTTTCAAAGTTGTGTGGTGTAATATGATTACGAAAAATAAATTGTGCTTGAAACGTCATGGAATTACTTACTACTATAGTGTCCAGGTTCTATACGTAAACAAAACTATTTTCTTTATTAAAGTCGCTCTGATGATGAATGTGATGCACAAAAGATGTTGCATCATATCTTTCCTAAATCCTGGTGGGTGAGTACTACTAAATTGTCCGAATTTAGGACGCAACAGCGTCGTTTTCGACTCCGAACCCAAGAACCCAAATTAGCTGGGAAAAGACATAATATACATTCTTTTATATCGATGCATTTAGATAATTATGGACACCATTTTGATTCGGATAATGTAGAAATGTAGAAACAGAGGAAACATCGAGACTGCAGTTAGAGAAAATTCCTAGAAGCCTGGTATTCAAGTTAATCAGCGACTAACAAACATATTAATATAGACCAAATCTACCAACTAATAAAAATAAAATCAAATCAAAGAAAAACTTTGAATTTCAAGTCGATAAAAATGATCAACAGAGGTGTAAATCAACAATTGGTCACGAAATTGTTTGGCGGGAGATACAGTTACATCATCATTGCATTCAAATAAGTTTCTTTAATATTAAAACCTACGCTGAAAGTGTTGTCTGGAAGTTGGACAACGAAAGCTTCGCCGCTCCAAGAACACAACTAATTTAATACCCCCTGGTCTTCCCCTAAATGATATCAGTCCATGATCAAACCTGTGCTTGAAAAGAGCTGCACAAAATTATTCTGATAACAAATGCGGTTTTGTAGAAATTCACTAAACAGAATTTCACTCTAATGAACCGGGTGAGCTAACCACTGTCCTTTTCTAAAGAACAGCAGCCGATAAAATCAATAATCTCATTGATGAAAGAGTGAGTTTGCTTAAATACGTCGCTTAGAGTAAATTAATTTCCAACAGCTTTAATTAAAAGTCTTAACATAAATAAACAAAGTTCTAATACTGTCTTGAATATTTGTACATTCTCTCTCTCTGTACTTATATATGAATTTGATGAAGGGTGTACAGAACCTTCTCTTTATCAAAAAAGCTAATCCCACTTAATGAGTAGTTTACAAGTGACTTACCAGCCAAATAAGTAGCATAATAGCATTTCTCAATTTTCGCAACATATGGTTATTGAAATCAGAAAGCGACAGGTTGACATATGGTTTGCTTAGTAAGCCGATTTACAAGCACAGCATTTCACCAAGTGTTTATTCATAAGAATATAAGGTGTGCATTTATCCTCATTTTTCTAACCATGTACTTTCTCGTCGTGAATTGAGTTAGTTAGTGTTAAGGATTGTATTAATTTTTTTTTTATTTGCTGCGTGAATTATTTTGAATGTCGGGATAAAAAAATCATCGAAAAACATCAAAGTGATAAGCTTTCACGATAAACTAGAATAATTGTTTCAAAAGTCATCCTTGTCACTTGTTGAATGCTTCTCATCTAGCCAATGCTCCTAGGGCAATAGATACAAGACAAAACGGGTACTTATCACTTTACTTGTTCTCTCTGCTAGCTTCAACATTTTCACTAAGAAGTTATGCACTCAACTTGATTTGAAAACTATTCAGCCTTCATAAAGAGTGAATGGGCATTAATGGGTGTGTATTTTAGCGAAATATTTCTAAACCTAATGTAGCCCATCACCTCCATGATCTAATCAAGATGCTTCAAGAACCAAGAACTAGAAAGGTGAATAAGTTTAAGAATACAGAACTTTCATGAAATCTTCCTTAGCACTTATAGTTCGTCAAATAGTAAAAAGGTAGGTGTGTAGATTTCTCCATTTTCATTATAAGATCATGGCAACTAAGACGATTTCTTTTAATTCCGAAATTTTTGAAAAAAATTTCCGATTTTCGGAAGTACATCAAATTCTCTCACTTCTTAAATTTTCTTCTAAATTCTGTTATTAATCATTTTCTACGGAACAGTTTTCCCACCTTCCTTGTCCAGAAGTATGTCTCCTTTTTCGGCCTTGCCTCCATTATTTTCACTTCTGAAAACTGCTTTAAATAACTAGCGGTTTTTAGACAATATGTTCTGTGAAAAATACATATTTTGTTTAAAATTTTAGCGGGAGTTGGATTAAACATGTAGTTTTTCTATTGTGGGATATCAAATTCTATGAGTGAATACGAAAAGCGTGTTTAGTTATCTAAATTATACCTCTGAAACGGTTAAAGCATTTCTTATTGCTCCATATTTATTTTTTTTTAATTTTTGATTACAGCTTGATTCTACACCGTATTTTTTCGTATAGGTATAGAATTTCCAGCATGTGATATCGGTAGGCCAAATTTTGCAGGCTGACCATAGATATCAGGTGTGCATAGGCAGGGTATTGAACGCCGGACCATGTGCATGGTCGGCGAGAGTCCTAACCACTGTGCCACTGACGCACATTTTCTTCTGTATCTATTTATCTAGGAGCACTGGCTATATGAGAAGCATTCAACAAGTGGTAAGGATGACTTTTGAAACAATTATTCTAGTTTATCGTGAAAGCTTATCACTTTGATGTTTTTTGATGATGTTTTGTCCCTACGCAACAAGAAACTCTGGTAAATGACCAGTTAACAGGGTATTACCCAATTAATATTCACAGCAAAATGGAGCCGAACTGTATATGCTCTGGGAGACATTTCAAATGATAGCATCCCCCGAGCCCTCGAACGGAACACACCTGAGATGTAGTATATTGGGTGTCTAAGGCTGATGTGGCAGAGATCACGTTAGGAGAAGAAGAGACAGCCTTTGAGCAGTAGTGGAGCTAGTCAGCTGGGAGTGATAGCTGTGAACCGAGTGAAATAGGGGCTTTCTAACGAAGATTTACTTTCCACTCAGTACTCAAGGAAAGAATAAATAATAATAATACGTAAAGAGTTTGATTTGTGTGCCTCACATCTAAGATCTCTCATCAGTAATTAAACGAATTTTAAGTGGATTTTCAAAGTTTATCTGAAATTCACCACAGATTACTTGATGAATAAGTAAACGACAAAGGAGTTTCAAAAATCACTTTAAAATCAAAATTATATGGTCTTCATGCAGACTGTTGTCCTTTGGAGAGTTATCTGCAACCATGACAACTCCATCGAGCTTAAAATTGACAAAATGCATACCTGTCAGTCATCGTGATTTATCCGTGGAAGTGATTATTACTATTATTATTCATTATTATTATTTCTTTTAGTTCCTAGAGGAATTTAGGGTTTCAAATGCACGTCTACATTGCGTTCGGTTCTCTACCAACGTTTTCAAATGTCTCCACGTCTGCCCACATGCTTTCATCTCCTCTTCGCATGAAATCATCCATGTCACCCTCGGATGACCAACTCGGTCCTTCTTATTCGGTTTCCACTGAACCCATGGCCCGGCGTGTTATGTCACTTCATGGCTTGTTTTCTCAGAGTATGACCAATCCAGTTCACCACCATTTCTTCCTGCATATTTCTTGCACAGTTGCCTCCTGCTGGGTTGGTTCGCTCCCAGAGATTCCACCCTGTTGCTGATCTTTTCTAGCCGGCCATTTGATCTTGAGTAGTATTGAGCAAAGATAGTTGTTAATGAAGGTTTGTAGTTTGTTCAAAGTGCTCTTCGTGACGCGGTGCCAAGTCTCTAATCTATATAGTAAGAAGCACTGATTTCACATTGGAGTTGAAAATCCAGATCTTACTTTTCATGCTGAGTGTTGTTGATCTCCACACAGACTTAAAAGTAATGAAAGCTTGACTTGCTTTCCAGTTCCTCACTCTGATATTCTCGTCATTTCCGTCGGCCGGTAGCTGAAATGATACTTACCAGGTAGGTAGGTAGGTAGGTAGGTAGGTAGGTAGGTAGGTAGGTAGGTAGGTAGGTAGGTAGGTAGGTAGGTAGGTAGGTAGGTAGGTTGGTAGGTAGGTAAAGGAGGTTGCTTCTTTCAGACTTCTTCCATTTATGCTGGCTGATTGTTGTCTGTTGTTGTTGCACTTGACCAGGAATCTTCCTCACCTCTGTTTTCTCTACGATCACCTGAAGTCCTGTCTTTACTGCTTCTTCTACCAACTTGTTGCTTTTCACCTGCATGATGCCTCCACGAATAGTTCCAGCTGAAGACGCGTAACTGAGGAATTACAGTGTTTACTGTACTTCTAAAGTATAAGTGCTATGCTCACAGTAGTATAACTTCATCACAGTAACTTATACGATGGAAAACTTCAATTAAAAGAAAAGTATCGTGAAAAATTTTCATGTTACACTCTACTTTTTCTTGCTAATTCAGCCATCAGTTAAAACAATTAAGTCTTTACTATCATCATACTAAAAATTTCAGTCTTCATTTTTCTTTAGTCACAGGACAGAAATAACCATTAGTCAATGAGAAGAAACTAAAGGGGATTATACAGTGAGAATTCTAAAAAATTTACAAAAATGTTTTCAAAAACAAAAATCGTTATATCCACTTTTACCAATATTTCCTAGGTTGAAGTAAATGGGAACTAATAAGGAAAATATTGAATCGACGAGGATCTCTATTTTTAGAAAGCCATGGGTTTTGGAGACAACTTCATAAGCAAATATCACTTACTAAACTCATTATATGATTAATTATTTAGCCAAATACTAAAGTTAAAACACCATTTTGTGGCATTTAATAGTGAGACAGACAGAATATTCTAAAAATGGCTATCGTTTTGGTAACAAACAAATCTAGAAAGACTGGAAAGACTGGCATTGAATATTCATGGCGACCTATGCTGCAGCCGGGACTCATGAATGAATTATAAATAATAATTACTATTATTATTGTTGTTTTTGGATGTGTTGATCAACTTCAAGTTAGACAATCATCGGAAATAAGGGAGTACTAAACAGCTGTTTCGTCCTAGTTTAGCACTCCTCATCAGTATAATTTCAGGACCTTCAGGTTCAAAGATTAACTAGCCAACACTTGAAAATTGATCTGCTGCTCACGACTGACTATTTACATGGTGATGTTGACTGAATTTCTTCTAGGAGGCTGTGACCACAAGGTATAGACAATATGAGTGTGAGAGCTGACACTCTTCGATGACACTGACCGGCAGTGGCGCCATTTATATCGCGAAGGGGTAAAAGTCAGAATTCATGGACAATTGGCTTCTATTCCAGTAGCCGACTTGTTAATGAGCTGGCCTAGTTACATGAAGGTCCAGAATTCGATTCTTTGTGGGACCATTGATACGTACTAGTGGAAAGTCTTAAGCAAGAATGAAACAGACATCGAATTCTCTCTAGTTCTCAGTGGTTCTCTAACTGAAGTTAGTTTGTGATCAAACTTGGGATAGTTGAATGTTTAGCTAAAAAAAAATGAAATGCTGGAGGATTTCACCATGAGCTGACATCGGTTAGAGAACCATTGGGAAACCACCTCAGGGTACTGGGTAGCTGATTCGTCCTAGCGCTGAGGACTCTTCATCAGTACCCGCCCGCTGAGGTTCGAATCCAGGACTTTATGGTAACAAGACGAGCTAGCTCGTAGACCATCAAGCTACTGGGACTCAGAAGGTTCTGAGTTGGAACCCCGGTGGGTGCGTACTGTGAAGAGTCCCTAACTAGGACAACAGAAAAAGCTATCCAGTACTCGCTGCAGGTTTCCAATGGTTCTATAACTAATATCAGCTGATGGTGAGATCCTCCAACCAATCAAACATAATCCCTACAAAACCAGTGCTTGAAAATTGAAATGTCTTTGGTCAATTTTAGCACGGAAAGTTGTTGGAATTTAGCAGAGAAAATAACTGTGGCATGCTAACAATTATTAATAGGAGAAAAGGATAGTTTTCCAGAACACGAACTGAAGTAATGAATGATATTCAGTAAGATCTAAATATCTATTTGACGAGCGAAATGTGGACACTTCTCCAATCGATAAATTCCTTTGGAAAGCAAAGAAATTAGTCTAACCAGGAAGCTGTTTACTAGAAACTCATTGACTTCATTACTTTATACCTTAGGACATCTTCAGATAAACAGATGCATGATGTCAAACAGGATTCAACCGTTTCTTCACTATTTGAAAATTATGATCACGCAGTGGGCCATTGAGAGTGAAAAGACAGAAATACATTTAGCTGACAGTACGACTCTAGAATACCTAGACTTCACACGGATGATTCATGTTTAACTTCGCACAAAATCAAAGAAAACCAATAAGTTGGCAGCAAAGATACGAATTCAAGTGAAAATAGGGAGGAAAGGGGTGTCGAAGATACCTAATCGACAATAACAAGCACCAGTCACCATCAGCGGAAGGGGGAGTTCAGCTGTTTCACTTATTTCGGCAAACTTTCATTAATCTATTCCACTAAGCATAAGGAAGAAGACTGAGATTTTGAATACTAATGTCAAGTTAGTAAAAGGCGAAAGATTTATCCGCAAATGAGGAGACACCAGAGTTATGGTGGCACAGCGGTTAGGACGCTCGTCGACCATGTACATGGTCCGGGGTTCGATCCCCGGCCACCAACGCACTCCTTTACCTCGCTAAACCAGAAATAATCCTGGTAAAGAGGAAAGGTTGGGCATGGGGCTAGTAACCCCATCCTGTAAAAACTAAACACTGCTACAGAAACTTCAAGCCTGTAGCTTGAAGCCCTATGTTCCACTGGGAACGTGAAGGAAAAATTATTATTATTAAAAAAAAAATTATTAATGTCAAGTTAGTAAGTACTTCTGCATAGTTCTGTAACTTCACATGTACATCATCAGAAGCATTTTAAACAGGCTAATGACGTTTATCAACAGATGCTTTCTCGCCATACTGAAAATCAGATGGCCGGCTACAAGCAACTATGTCAACCAACGAATCAATAACTTATCGCCCAACAAATAGTCAGAAGAAGATGGAGGTGGATCCGACGTAGAATGAGGTCATTTTTGAGTGAAATCACTCTTCAGACAGGCCGTCGAGTGGAACTCAAATAAGAAACGACAAGATTGGCTTTGGTTAGGGATTGACATAGGGGAAATTAGAGCTGATGAGCAATCATGGAACCGGCTAAAGAGGACTGTAGCGGACAGGATGAAACGAGGATGTGTTTCTGAAGCCTTGTGTTCCACTTGAAACCTAAAGGATTAATAGTCAGTAGTATGAAAATCACGTAAAATTCTTCTGTTCAAGGATTGTAGAGAGCTTTAAGCAATCATTGCATGAACGTCTTCGAGCTCGTTTTCCGTTGGATTCAACAAGAAATAACTCTTGTAATTGTTGTGTTACCACCTATTCCGCTAGACCTGAGCTTTGGCCACACTACCTGCTGATTCCTTAGCCTGGACCACCTTATCTGATTGCCAGGCTGACATTAACATCGCCTTCAACTAGTGAAGGATGATAAGAAAATATTGACGGCGGCTCAAAGATGTATTTATTATTAGTGATGATATGAGTGCTACCGCTGAACTCTTGTCCCTTGTGTTTCAATTAGCACGGATAGATAAATAAAATGATCGTTGACAGTGAAATGGCTAAGGTTCAGTTGAGTTGATGGACTTTCTTTTGATCCCCTACACAGCAAAATGCAGAATTATACTTCATTTGTTGTCTTTTTTTTACCCTTTTCAAGTTTTGTGTACGTTCCCTTTTTTCCTTGTGAACCTTTCATGTTACAGACAAATAAACAAACAAATGAAACAGAAAATAAAAAATAGCCATATCCCTGAAATTCTCAGATTATTTATATATAATTAAGCCTCAGATATGTCTGTGTATGAAGAGGCGGTAAATACAGAACAATGGAAACTATTTCTCCTGAATGAGGTTAATTTGCATTGACATAAATAGCCCTGCACACCCGTTCAGTGTTGTGAATGTGTGTGTGTGTGGGTGGGTTTATTATGCCTGTATGCACATATTCGTCTAATACAGTTTCAGATAAAGGGTCTTAACGTGTACAGATAACTGAGGTTTGCTGTCATGTTTCTTTTTTCCTGACTTCAGTTTGCTTTGATTTTAGTGTAACTCAGTGCTTACTGACTCTCTCTCTCTCTCTCTCACCCTCTGGTTCATTGAAATCTCAATGTTTGACGATAAGAACAAGTAAGGCAGAAGAAACAAATAACTGATGTCTGTACAAAGGGATTACAATTAAAAGAAAGTAAGAAGCCATTTTCATCAAATATTCGTCATCATCACCATCATGAAAGAAAGGACCGCCTACTGTTTCATTTTTATGATGATTAGTTTATTCAACTGGTAACTGTCATTTGAACACTTTTTTTAATACTCCGTCTGTCTACTTTGATGACAATTTTCACACACAGACACACACACACATGGACACATATGCACAGATGTACTTTGCATTAATTTTAGTAGTAGCGTGCAGTGTACTTAAATTTTGTCTGGATTTGATATGCACTATTCACTATACAAGCCTGTTTAGTGAAAAAAAAGAATTTATTCAACGCCATAGTTGATATAAATTAGAAACATGAATAACTATCTGTAGATGAGTGTTTTTCTAACTGAAGCCTGTTAACTGGTCTGCTTTCTCGAATACAACTAATAATAGGACTAAAATAATAATAATAATAAATTTAAAAACTAGAAAGTACTGCGCCTAGTTTGGGACTCTTCGGAAGTTCGCACGCATGACTTCCCCAGAGATGCAGCCCCTGGACTTTCAAACTACAAGACCATCTCCTTAACCATTCACCCACTGGGTTATTCAGTCCTTGATGCGTTCAAGGGTATAAACTCCTGAAGAGTTCCACACCACGACCAGTGCTCCCTAGTTGTCAGTGTTTCTCTAACTATTCCAAGCGTAGTATTGGTTTGTAGGAACTTGATTGGTTCCAATTTTGACAATGAGCCAGCATTGCAAGCTGAGTGTCCTGGAGTCGATCCTTGGTGGGGACATGAGTCCATAGTGCGTGAAGAACAGGAATCGGATTTTCAACACTGATGTCAAGTAACTGCTGTTATGTGATTCACAGACTTGGCGTGACACCAAAAGCATTTCTTGAAGGTTTAAGACTTTTATCAACAGTTGCATTAAGTTTATGCTGAAGATCAGATAACCGGCCCCTAAGAGAATTATCAACAAGGAACTCTAGCGATAGATCTACCAAGAACCTACTTTCCAACAAATATTTCGAACATAGAGAGAGAGATGTACTGGACATACATTGAGTGCATCAAAGCTCTAGAACAGCCCCTCAGGTGAAATCCGGGTGGGAAACAACCCGTTGGGTGTAGGTCTGAGGGAGACGTGGAGGAGATAAAATGAGGAGAAGACGAGAAATTATGGACAGTCTTGGAGCCAGCTAGACGATTCACTGCTTTCAAACTAAAACAGGTCTTCTTACGTCCATCTGTTACATCACCTGACACTCATTTTTTGGATTATGTTGTTTTTTTTCACACCTACGTAAGGTAATGATGGATAGTTAAAGACGTATACCGTTAGACGTCAAACACTTTCTTACAACTTATTGTTCTAGGAGTTTAATACCTCACTAGTTCCCATGTCTAAAAGTTGGTAGATGACAAAGTGATGTCACTTATAAAGGGAACAGTTACATCACAGACTGTTACTTAATCTTGGTCACAATGTGATAAGGTTATCGGTGGATAGGTAGTCAGTAATGCATCAAACGTATGGGTTTATTAGTCATATATATATATATACAGTTTTTACGACTGGTAACTCACCTAAGTATTCAGGATTCTGTAAAATATGCGACTATTAAAAACAACTGATTTTTTTATGCTCAAAATAAGCATAAAAACTGTTTGAAGAGAGAAACAACGAACATATTTTCAGGAAAAATACGAACTCATTTTATTTCGTGGATTCTCTTCAACTGCACATGTCCTAGAATGAAGATCAGGGTGCGTACATCCTAAAAAAAATCAATTACAAGTTACAAAATTTCTGACTATACTTTTACAATTTTGTTTAGGATGCGCGCAGTTGAAGAGGACCCATGAAATACGATGAGCTCGTATTTTCCTGCACATATGTTCATTCTTTTTTTTATTCGAACTAGTCAAGGGTACCATTTGTATGCAAAAACTGTTTGTCTTCGGCATTCAAGCTCTGTGATAGTCAGGCATGTTGGCTGTATCTGTTTAATTTTTATGACTCTATTTTTAGTACACTGAATGAACTAAATAACAATATTTTTACATTAGTAAGTCCTAGTTATCTCCATAAAACCAGATAAGTCGATATGGGCTTATAGATTGATTCGTAACTAATTGGTAACTAGTTTCACGTATCCAGTTCTCATTTCAGTACCCGTGTTGATCGAATTCCATTAGTCAAGTATGCAGTATGGCAGTAAGCTGAGCTATTCGCAATCACTGTCTGTCACGAACTAGAATAGCCGTCGTAACATCTTCAAACTTCATTACTGTATGATGCAGGTTTGAATCTCTTGGGGGGGGGGAGACGCACTGGTCCCTTCAAGGTTGCAGATACGCTTTGCTTATAAGTGCTAATAAACGGCAATTCTAAGGTCAAGGATTTTCACCAGTTACCTCCAACCACTTTGAAATCAAAGCATTCAAGTTATTTTCGTAAAGAAAAAGTCAAAGTTAGTTCCAAGTACCTAAGCAGAAACACTGAAAACTTTATAACTTTATCTATGAAGTTCAACCAAATGTTGTTACTGCAAATTAATAGTAAGTGAACATGTAATTTCATAAATGTAGGCTGAAAAATTAGCAAAGTGGTAATGAATTCGCTTTACTCATTGAGAACGAAGACACTTGTGCGTTTAGAATAAGAGCGATATTTACCGACAAATACCTATCGTGTTTAACTATGTTCATGGCTAAATAAATGGTTTGTAATGAATGCATCATTGTAATTTCCTTTTAATTTTGAAACTCTAAAAGCTTCCTGTATTAATATGGGAACAGTGGAAAGACTTTTTTTCCAGGAAAATAAGATGAAACACTACCTAAAGGCGATAAATGATGATTTAGAAGACCTTTTCATAAAAATTGAATATTTCTGCGCATATTTTAACTGATCTGGACAGGAACTGAATGGTCAGATGCAACAACACCTGTATATGAGGAGGCACACAAAACATACTTGTAATACAAAATCCAGTCATCGGCTTCACCAGCAAAACTACTGACTTCGTCTCAAGCCAGATGATGAGAAAATATGGAAGTACGTAGAATTCACCGTATTCATTTTCACCTCATTTAAACTAAGGGGATATCTTAGATGAAATATCATTCTAAATCTTAGTTGTAGTTCCAATAGAGCTATCTGAAGAGAATAAATTTAATATGTTCCTAGTTTGATTATAGATTGATATTAGTTAGAGAGCCACTGAAAACCAGTCAGTACTGGATAGCTGTTTCCTCCTCGTCCGAGACTCATATATATAGTAAGCACCCAACACAGGGGTTCGAACGTAGAACCTTTCGGTTACATGGTAGGTTAGAAGACAGTCCAGTCAGTGGGACCTGACTTTGCTCCCAACTTATGAATTCTAACTTCTACCAGTTCGTGATTTTAGCGCAAATGACACCAGCAAGTGTCATCTGTAGGTGGGTATTTATCCTCACTCCCAACGAGTGCACTCCACCGCTTACTACTCCTCAATGGAACTAGGAAAAATTCTTCGCCCTGTAGCCAGTCACCAGTTGATGAGCCCATAAGTAGGACAAAACAGCTATCCACTACTACTCCCGCGATCGGACTTCATACAAATCAAATCCTTACAGACTAACTGATGTAAAATAAATTTCATTATCCGGTTTATTTCCACTTGAATTCTGTAATTATTTGGAATGCTCAGTTTTGGGAAAATCCTGGATACAATTCCAAATAAGATAAATTTTTATTTGAAATGACAAGTAATAATACTGTATTATTAACTGCATGATGACCTTCGCCTAGCATAGAATGACAGTCATAACTGCAATTTGGAAACTGCTTCAACACTAAGGCATACAGTACCCAAATCTTTATCAACCTCATTCAACAGCTTGCTATATGACAACGCCACGTGTCAAGTGATCCACAGTGGAAAGCTCTACGAGGCATTCAAAGTGAATGCAGGAGTAAGACAAGCCTGTCTGTTATCACATATAATATTCCTAATTGTGTTAGACTGGGTTATGCGTCAGACTGTGCACAGGGACCGAGAAGACAAGAATACGTTGGACTGATAAGAAGACCCTTAGAAGACCTGAATTCCGCAGACGATATATGTCTAATGTCACAAAAACTCAAAGAGTTGCAGGCGAAAACCAGCAGACTGGCTGAAGAGGCTAGCAGTGAGAACAAGACGCCAGGTGAGCACAGAGAAGACTGAGATGATAAAAATAACCTACCACCGTAGAAAGCAACAACAACCAGCACCAATTACCATCAACAGCAGAGATTAGACAGTGGTTACTTCCTTCACTTACCTAGGAAGCATCGTTTCAATCCTAGGAATTCAGAACGTATCAAGATGTTAAAGCTGGCTAGAATGGGAAGGGCGAGATATGCCTTCATCAACCTGAAACCAGTTTGGAAATCTTCTGCACTCAACTAGCATGAAGAACCAGATTCGGATTTTTAACAACAATATGAAGTCAGTCAGTCACTTCTTCTTTATGCGTCAGAAACAGGAAGGATATCCAACAAGCTACAAACTTTTACCAACGCCTTCGCTGGCTCCATAGTGAAGATCAAATATCTGGTCAGAAATAATTAGTAACAAGAAACTATGGGGACAAACCAACTAAGAGCCTACTGTTCAACAAATATGTAGGAGAAAATTGAGATGGATAGGACACACACTGAAGAGGCTGTCGAGTGATATCGCGTGCCGAGCCTTCGCTTGACTGAAATCCCAATGGGAAGCGATGAGTTGGTCGTCAGTGCGAACGAGCCTTGGAGTAGATTGTATGGCGAGAAGGAGATCAGAGATTATGGGTAACTTAGATCCAAGCTGAGGACAGCATAAAATAGAACTCGCAACCCAAGGAAGCAATAATAAATAATAATAATAAGGAAAGACTAGTTTAGCAGCATAAAAGGATATCGTCCTATTTCACAGCTTCTCATCAGCCGCAGACTGCCAAGTGAGTGATCTATTGATCACACTCTCTTTGTGTATGCATAAGTTTATTTTGAAACGTCCAATTGCAATTGCCTCAGCAAATCAAATTAAATTTCTTGTTCTTTGTATATTCAATATTTGGAAAGATTTGGAAATTTTGACAAATTCCTGTGTGTCGGCATAGTGTCTGGTAATTGCACTTTGCGAATATCTGCATCCTTTTACACACACAATACACAACTAAAGGTAATATACGAAGGGTAAATGTAGGCCTTTAGAGTCCCCTCTCAAATGTAAACATATAACCTTTGCCAACAGGTTGAAACTGCCCTGTTCATTAATTTCATTTAATGTCTCTAGGCTGTATATGGTTGATGGGAATCTGACGAAGTGAACGGTAGTACCATCTTATTCTGCACAAAGCGCTGTTTTTGCTTTGTTCATATTCATTAAAAGAGAAATAAGTGTATGAACTTATTCATCACTTATCACCTAATTTGCAACATTTAGTTACTTTTTTCTAATACAGTACTCAAACTCACTGACAAATTAACAAGTATGCATAAGTTTATTGAAAAGACCTTTTATTCTAGTTTAAAATTGATTTAATTATTTCATGCTTTCAAATAAAGCAGCACATACTCCCAAATCTGGTCACATACATTTTTTTCGACAGGAAAATAGCCACTTTAATATAAGCTGTCTTCATTTTTTTTCTCTTTTTTACAGAAGTGAAAACGATTTTTCCTTCCTGAACTTGAAGATTGACGGATAGGTTTTTGGATTTGATATCTCTACAAACCCTTATTTTCTCCAACTCTGACTTTGAATTTAAATCAGATTAGTAACAACAATTATTATTAGCATTATAATTGTGTTATACACTCATTTGCATATTGAATAAATTTGATTTAAGATGGTGGCAATGATGATGACGAGACCATGAGGAATAATTCTGTATCCTTTTAGGTTTATATTGATTCAGACTAACATGTGATTCTGTTGTAGTTGTTATTCTCTTGGTGTCAGAGTGAGACATAGGGCTTCAACAGGACATTTCCACTTTTTTCTGTCCTCTGCAGTCCTCTTCAGTTAGCCCCACGATTGCCCGTCAGCTGTCGTCTCCCCTTCACAAGAACTCCTCCATGCTACCCTCGGACATATCCCCCCTCGAGCAGTGACCTGGTTGGTGACTCACCCGGTGGTCTCCTCAACGTGTGTCCCACTCACCTCCATTTTTTTCGGAATGTGATTTGGGTCAGGAGAAATCGGTTCATGAAAAATCCCCCATTCGAACATTAATAGAGAGAAAACCGGTAGTTCAGTAAAGAGTCTCTTTTCGGCGAATTTAGTTCCTAAGAAGACAGTAACAGCGAAGAAAATTTCAGTTCCTTAGCTGTACAATCGCAAATATATATTGGTTATTTTGTATGAATGTGTGTGATATCCTTAAGAGGAGAATTTCCACTTCTTTAAAAAGAACTTTCTTGATGGCAACACTGAGATTAGTGTTCTCTAGTTTCTCGCAGATCTGAAGAAGCCCAAAGGGCAAGATCTCGCACCTGACCACTTCTGTGTGTATATTTGAATTCACCTGTTGCTGTGGAGCCAGATACATCGGTCGTCTGATGAGCATCCTGTCAAAAAAGGTCAAAGAACACTACTCTGCGTGGCTGTAGAAAGGAAGTAGTGATTGTATAAGGAGTGCAATAATCGAACATCTCGTCACCACTGATCATTCCATCTCAACACATACCTCTTTCATAGTAATCTATAAACTGAAGAACAACCTGCCAAAGACAATACGTTTCCGTCTTCTTCGCATTTCAGAAGCCCTAGCCATTCAGTTAGAAGAACCAGAACTGTGCACACAAAAGAAAATTATTCAGCCACTTTTACTATCATGGTAACAACTCTGTTGATTTGGCTTAACCTTTGTTTATATACTTATTTTTCTAACTACTTAAAACTCTTGTATTCCTTTAAAACTCCTGAGTAATTCCGTATTTTATTTTGTTTCTACGCTCACCCTGAATACAACTATTTCATCAAACCATTCATGTTATTACGTAACTCTTCTTTAACAATTGTCTGTGACAACTTATCACTTTTGTTACTACCCTCTATTTTCAACAAACAATTCCTCCGAATACATTTTGTATTACGTAACTCCACCCAGATTTGAATAACTCTGACCTGTTTAGTTAAAATAACCATAACCAATTGTAATTTTGTTTGACAATCTTAATGTACACATACATACAAGAAAGCCCATATATATTTGTGATTGTATAGCTAGGAAAATGAATTCTAAGCCGAAAAGAATCTCTTCACTGAATTACTGATTTTTTCTCTCAGTTGGTTGGTTCACACTCAGAGTTTCGTGTTGCTGATTCTCTCTGGACATTTGATCTTCAATATGCAGCCAGTGAAGGAAGATGTTGATAAATTGTCCGCTGTAGCCTCTTAGAAAGGCTTTCCGTGATGCGTCAATTTTCTGGCCTCACATATTGAAAAACTCACTTAACATTGGGTGTTGAATATCCGAATTTTGTTCCTCATCCTGAGGTTGAATGAAGATGTCCAAACAGATTTCAGAGTGACGAAGGTCTGTGTCTTGCCTTTCCACTTCTCATTTTGACATCTTCATCCTTTCAGTGTGCCTGCAGTTGAAACGGAGCTGCTTAGATACATGAAGAAAGTGACCATGTACAAATTTATTCTGTTGACAGTGATTGGTGCCTGTTGCTGTTGGTCAGCTACCTTCATTACTCCCGTCGTTTCTATGCTTACTTGAAGTCCTATCTGTCAACTTGATCGCTTTCACCTGTGAGTCTTCGAGTTTGTGTAACATTAGAAATAAAACATTCTTGTGGTACAGGTCTTCCAGAATTTCCTTATCTACAGTTTTAGCAGAATAAAAGATGGTACCATTTTATTCTGCTAAAACTGTAGTTCTTGCTTTGTTTAAATTCATTAAGGGGAATAAATGTATGAATTTTCTTATCTGCCCGAAATATTTTTGTCTTCTCACTCCTCACACACGGTGTGTTGCACAATCCACCACAGTTACAAATATCATCATCTACAGTAGGCTGACAGTCTTGTCTCACTTATGTACTTACTTAAAAGGCTTCCGTGAGTTTTTCGTTGTGGATCACTTGACATGTGGCACTGTCATAGAGCCAGTCGTTGAATAAGGTTGATGTTATATCTTCTGCTATTTTTTTTGTGGCTACATTTGTCCTTTAAAATGCATTCTAAAATTCTTCTATAAATAAGAATTGGATATTCTCTTCATAGGCATCGCTTACTGAGACATTCTAGGCAGTAGAATGTGTCATTTGAATGTGCAAACACAGAAAAGGGGAAAACTTTTCAAAAAATCAATATTTTCACTGAATATTGCCAAACATATATAATTCACTTACAGGATTTTTTTTTTGCACAGTTTATAATACACTGTGTAATGGAAATAACAACTCTGTAACCTACATCGGAATTCACAGAAACAATAATCTGTGAGTTAACAAAAATGAAATGATCACAGGTCGGAAGGAAAATCTGTCAAAACTGACTATTTTTACGAGTGTCATGACAAAAAATTAATGATGCTCTTAATTCTTTTTGAACACATATTAGCGGTATTAGTTTCAGATGATATGTTTGGCTATTTGAAAGATTTTTTTCGCGCTACCTATTCCTTACATAGCTTGAATATCTGTTGTGCAGTTTACCGGTAATCTGCGCAGCAAAAACACCTTGAGATTACTTTTATCCTCATTCAGAAGTAACAGAATATGCAGCAGGTAAAGATGTATCTCTTTTTTGTTTTCTTGGCATCTTGTGAATTACACACAACTTGAATAATGAGAGTTAATAGTTTTTATCAAAATTTTAATATATTTTAGTTAATTGGAGAAAAAAAATGCGTCGGTGGTATAGCGGTTAGGACGTTTGCCGACCATGCATATGGTCCGAAGTTCGACCCCCGGCCGGCCCACTCCTTTGCCTCACTGAGCCAGAAATAATGCTGGTAAAGAGGAAAGGTTGGGCATGAGGCTAGCAACCCCATCCTGTGAAAATTAAACACTGCTACAGAAACTTCAAGCCACTAGCTTGGAGCCCTATGTTCCACTGGTGAACGTGAAGAAAAATTAAAAAATTATTTAATTTTAATTGGAGAAAATATTTCAAACAACAGTCAAAACTTTACTTTGATTGCACTCTAGTTAGTAACTAGTATAATATGTCTAGTCTATTTTTTGGTGCCAACTGAATTCTATCAGCCAAGTTTAAAATGTGGCCATCATTCTAGGTGGTTTGTCATCACGGTGAACTTCGAATTGTTGATCATGCAATAAATTAAGATTATATACTGTATTCCTGGTGCCTTTAAGAAGTGTTGTACGATAACGGCTTTGTTTTTTTTGTAGTTACTGCTTGCTTATGTGATCCTGGAAATCACTTACACCAATCAGATCTCTCTACTCAAAGTATCCAATACAGTGCTACAGGAAGTCTATTGCCACCCCTAACAGCTCAGTGGTAACGTCTCTGACTGCAGCACTAGGTGACGTGGGTTCGAACCTCAAGAGGAACATGAGTTCCTTCGAGGTTACAGAAATGCCTTGTTGCCCGGTGTTTGGCAACTAGCACGAAACCTAGGTCACGCAAGGCTTCCTGCCGCTCGCCTCCAACCATCTAATAATAAAAAATTACCTAGTATTTGTGTTTTGAGGACTTGATTAGTTTCAAATTAGATCACAGACTGAAAACCAAGGTGTACTAAACAGTTGTCTTGTCCTCGTTTGAGACCCTTATGCAGTACGTATCCATGAGCCCACGGAAAATAGAATCCAGGATATTAATAATAATAATAATAACAGCTTTATTTGTGTTACAGGTATGGAATTTTCAGTGTGCATTACAGTATATTGCATCTAATTGCCTCATAAATTATATAAGATTTTCAAAATCACAGTGGTTAGGACTCTCGCCGACCATGCACATAGTCCAGGGTTCGAGCCCACGCCGACGCACACCTGATATCTATGGTTGGCCTGCGAATTTTGGGCTACCGATATCCACGCTGAAAATTCCATACTTGTACCAAAAATACGGTGTGGAATCAAGCTGTAACCAAAAAATAAATAAATAAAATAAATAATTAATAAATAAATAAACAAATAAAATAAAAATAAAAAAATAAAAAACAGCGTAGAGTTTACATTTCAAACAATGCACCACAGAATATGAAATATAAAGTTGATGTGTGATAGAAGATGAGAACAACAGTGTAATAGTAACGAGGAAAGGAAAACAAAAACTAATGGGACTATTTGTTAGAGTGCCACAGTAAGTTTATCGTGTCATACCTAACGGATTTCTCATCACATAACAGCTGTGCCAGATATGGTATTGTGGAGTTTTTGTATTTGGTAGTCCTAGCATAAAGCCGCCTATAGCTGCTTCTAGTTCTACCAGATGAAATGCAAGGAGATAGATGCGTATAGAGAGGATGCTCGGGGTCCGACAATATTGTATTCGCTAGTTTCTTACATGACATAATATGTCTATCTACAATAGTGTTAACCAGTTGGTTTAACGATATCCCACTTGCCCTACTAACGGCTTTTAGTGCCCTTCTCAGCGAAGCAAAGTCTTTCTTAAGTAGTCCAGGAAAGACTAATGGGGAGCAGTAAAGGAGGATGGGTAGAATACAAGAATTTACAAACTGAGAAAGCAAAGAATGCTTTATTCCAGACTGCCTAAATTTCCTAATGTAGAACGTTAAGCGAAACATCTTTCTAGTAACTAGCAAGATGTGGGAAGACCAGGAAAGATCGGTGGAAAAACTCAGCCCAATATACTTGACATCAGATGTATTTTCAACCTCTGTGCCGTCAATGATAGTGGGGCCATGTGAGCTAACTAGTTGCTGTAGGTCACATTTACGTCTGAAAGTGAAATTGACTACCTGACATTTAGACGGATTTAGCTTAAGACCGTTTGAAGAGGACCACTGACTAATTTCCGACAGAAAGTTATTTAATTTGGAACAATCTGACTGAGAGTTGACAGGCATAGAAACAGAGAGGTCATCGGCATACTTAACAAAAGTGGCTACATCAGAATGAGGCAAGTCATGTAAGAAAAACGAGAACAAAAAGGGAGAAAGAACAGCACCTTGAGGAACACCAGCTAAAGTAAGTAAGGTAGTGGAGGACTTTCCATTGTAGACGGTGTACTGCTTCCTATCAGAAAAATAGGAATGCAACCACTTATTTGTCCAGCTCTCAGCCTGTGTTGCAGCAAGCTTACTTAGCAAGAGAGACCTGGGAACAGAGTCAAATGCAGATGTGTAATCAAGGAAGGCACAGCGAACGTATTCAGCTCCTTTATCTAAACTAGAGACTATACTATGGTGAAGGACAACAGCGGCATCTAACGTACACCTACTATGTTTATAAGCAAACTGGTTGGGGTCGTTAAAAGGCTTTAAAGAGGGTTCAAGATTAAGTAAAATAAGTCTTTCCATAACTTTCAAAAAAGGTGAAGTAATAGCAATGGGTCTAAACTTAACATTAGGTCCACTTGTTGATTTAGGCACTGGAACAATCTTGATATTTTTCCATGATTCAGGTATAATACTTTTGGAAAACGATTCGTTGAAAATGTCAGTTAGCGGGGAACACAAGATGTCGGCACACTTCTTAAGGATAACAGCAGGAACACCGTCAGAACCAAGGGACTGAGTAGGCTTGAGAGATTGAAGACACTTGAGGACATCACTCAGGTTACGAGGCGAGCTTATTGATCATACAGCCCATGTATTCCAACCTCCACTAATTCGCGATAGACAGTGCAAACATCAGTTACCGTCATCGGTAAATAGTTGTCTTCAAATGCAACCCAGTGGATAGCACTGGCTACGTACCGTTAAAGAGTCCCCAATAAGTACGAAACTGATTTCCATTACCCTCTGGTTTACAAATTTTATCTAACTTGTATCAATCTGTGGCCTAATATGAGGTAATTAACATTGACAACAGTCCATAGTCACTAGAAATTCGTGACCAGTCACCGTATACATTGCAGTCCTACGGTGGTGCTCTCTCTGACTGCAGTACTAGGTGACTACAGTTCAAATCCTAGAGGAGACATGAGTTCCTTCAAGCTTGAAGATATACCTTGCTGATGAGTGCTAGCAAACGCGAAATCTAGGTCTAGGCCTTCCTATCGACCACCTCTAACCAACTAATCAGCAAAACCTGTTTTGGAAAATTTCATTTTATGCTCTAGAAAGAAAAACAAATTTTGTCTCAGTAATCAACTGATTCATATCAGATATTTCGCTTCATTAGAGTTCGTATAAACTTGTATTCATCATTAGCTAACTGGGAAAACTGAAATTTGTTCTTCACACTCTCTTTATTATTCTTTGGTGAATAAATTTTAGTCTTGTAGAAAAAATTCTGAGTGACCTTCTATCATCACTGAATGGTATGTTATATGTAAACTTCAGATAATTCTTTGCCATTTTGTTTTACCGATTAGTATGTCTATAAAATAACTTGCATTTAAAAATTCTCTAAGGAGTGCATTTGTCAAGACAGATAGTAACGAGTAATTAAAGAAATTTAGCAACATTTTGGGTTTATATGCGGAAAACTAAATTATTCCCAATAGTATTACGATAAAATGATTCTTATCTATACAGAGAAGTCAACACATTGGAAATACGCTTTGAAGTGAGTTGCTGTGATGTATTTTACAAGTAAATTAAAACTTGAACAGACTTTGAAAGTTAGAGTCAGTCAGGCTTTTCAGAACAGATAATGTGAGCTACGCATATCTCATTCCTTCTTGTCTTATATGTGATACTTATTCGTAAGCATGACTCATTGGGAGATACAAGTGAATCGCGTTTGGGGTGGATTTTTGAATGCAGTCGCTATAAGGCATCAGGCTCACTTTGTTGTTAAACTTACACCATTGTGTTATTTAATTCAATCTGGACTTTCCCGTTGAGTGATTGAACCGAAGTGCTCAACCTCTGTTAATATGTCGGATTCTTATGATTCTGATGACTTCTGATGATTTAACATGAAGTGATTTAGTGGATGGCGACTACAAGTGGAATCCAAGATTGAATTAAATAATAACTGATACCCGTCGCACAGGAGGTGGATCTCATGGCCCAAGTGGTCTAGTGAATAACGCTTTAGCGTTTGGGTACTACCTTCACGCCTGAGTGAAAACACCATTCCAAATAGGAGGTAATGGGAATTCTGGATTCCTCTGTTAGTCACCATCCACCAAATATTTTTTTTAAATAGTTGCTTTTCGATGGAGGATTTATAGTCATTGTAGTTATTTATTTGACTAAACGTCGATTACAGCACTGTTGTACTACAGTTACCAACCTTTGTCTTCATTGCCAGCTTTCTGACTTTTTTCTTTAACAAGTGATTTATGTGTGTGACGCCACATACAATTCATAAGCTCATTTCAGTTTATAAATTCAGTTTATAAGACATGCTAACGGTAGCTAGTTTCTTATGCAGAATAGTGAGCTAAGAATAACACCACGTTTTCGCAAACTGTTACGTCAAGTAACTCTCGTGTTTGGGTCTGAATAGTCTTGGCTTTCTGAAGAAACTATGGTGTAATTTCATCGGGAAATGGGTATTTTTATTCTTATTCGAAACTTAGTAATTAAATCATCAATTCAGTGAAGAAATTTGTAAACTGCTTCAACAGGGCTGCTTTATGTCACCAATGATATCCCTAATTGTGATGGACTGGACTGTATGGAATACTGTAGACAGTGAGAATATGGCAGTTGGATGTATTGGACCGACAAGAAAACACCAGGTGATTTACATCTAGTACCGCACAAACTTGAAGACCTACACGAGAAAGAAAGCCAAGGAGTTCAGGGAAGAAACAGCGAAGACGGTACTTCAAGTGGACATAGAGAAGACAGAAGTGATGAATATACCTGATCACCAGTAAAAGTGACAACAAACTCTGATCACAATCAGCAGCAAAAATATAAAAGAAGTAATCTCATCACTTATCCGGGCAGCATCGCTGGAAATGCAGGCGGAACCAAAAAGGATGTTAAGGCTAGCATGGAATCGAGAAGGAAAGACAGTCCTTCATTACCTTGAAAATAGTATAGAAATCTGCTGGAATAAACAAACGAACGATACCAATTCATTCGGTGCTAATAAGTGGTTTGGAGAATTGGGATGTCCATCACTTAAAGCAGTAGATGTGACCAGAAATAATAATCAGAAATGAAGCCTTGCAGACAATGAACCAATCATGAACCTACTTTCAAACAGACATGTAGAAGAAAATGGAGGTGGATCAGATATGTACTGAGGCAACCACTGAATGACATCACACCCCAGGTTATTGCCCTCGTGTAACCCGAAAGGAAGGTGATGAGTAGGGTGTTGGTCTGAGGCTATTACGGCGGGGGTTGTGTGAGAAGGAGATGACAGGTTATGGGCAACCATGAAGCCAGCTAAAGAAGACTGCAAACAACAACCGGATTAAATGGCGATGTGCTATAAAGGCCTTATGCTCTACTCGGAACCCAAGGGAATAATAATAATTGCAGACTGGCATTAAATCGTAGTTGTCGAAAGTCACAAGAGATTGGAAGGTTATTATATTCATTTTACGGAGTCAATAATATGAGTATAATATATATCCAGATAAATACAGTTCCAGTATTGGTTTGTAGGGATTTGATTGATTGGGTACAGGATTTCATCATGTGCTGACATCGGTTAGAAAACCATTGGAAAACCAGCACTGGTGTACTGGAAAGCTCTTGCATCCTGGTTTGAGACTCTTGAGCAGTACGCACCCACCGCCAAAGTTCGAACTCAGGATCTTCGGGTTACCAGGCGAGCTCGTAGACCATTAAGCCACTGGGACCCAACCCGATTCAGTGGCCAGTCCATGAGTTGTAACTACTTCCAGCCAGTTCACGACATAGCACAACCACTAGCCAATGTCATTGTTGGCGAATATTTGTCCCCACGCCCGATATGCTGTACCGTACTGGTCACGACTTCCCAGTAGAACCTCAGGCTGAATTGGGTCAGTCGCTGTAAGGCCCTGGGTTTGAACCCCGGCGGTGGGTGCTTACTATTCAATCGTTCCGAACTAGGATGAAACAGCTATCCAGTACATCAGTGTTGGTTTTCCAACCTTCCATTCAATTGCAAGACTGAAACTGTCAGGCTTATTTACGACATATAATGGTCGTTATCTAGTACTAATAACCTAAACAGGATAAAAATGAGTCAATTACTCACCAGTGTTTACCGCGATCATGATAACACTCATCCGTATAGTAAACAATTCAAATCACTGTTGGACAAAAAACAGTCAACTTTCTAATTATATATTTTTTTTTCTTCATAATTTTTAAGAAATAATGATTTGTTGTAGTACCGTTTGACATTTTTTAAATTAACTCGATCTAGTGTTGGCAAACTATTTTTTTTTTCTTTACTAGTGTTCAACAAAATAGCAGTGTACGTAAGTGTGTATGGTATGTAGGTAGGTAGACATATTCTAGAAAACAGTTTTCAAGCTTTCTAACAACATCTCATGGGATTTCATGCTTAGGAGATAAACAATTTCCACATTAACTAAATAAGTGCGGTTCACAATAGCAAGCGCATCTCAATATTTTACAAGTGTCTCTGCTGATAATTTTTCAATTACTCTGTGATTCGGCTATATAGAATCAAATTATATTCGAGTGATATTTAGGCGTTGTAAGTAATTAAAAAGAAGGAGAAAAGAAAAGCCTCAATCACTAAACAGAATTTTCATTATTGCCTTGCAGAAGTTACACTTTACGTTTCAGTGAATTAGGCAACTAAAAAATAAATAAATAAATAAGAGAGGCAAATCTGTGCAAGAGAATAACTGAGTTAATATTTCCTCTCCGTTAGCTGCGTTTAGCCTCAGTGCATTCTGAAATCTCATGCTATATTGAACAATTATTTTGCTAGATTCTTAAGAGCAAGTAAATACTTAATTTTCAGACAGTGAAGTGGGAAATTTATCGTGAATTAATATTTCTACTGAACACATTTAGTTCTGATAACTGGGTTGTTCGTGCTACAATACTTCCCCATTCACGTTCGTTATGGATTGGCGGTTCAGATGTAGAATACTCGCCAGCTATGAACATAGTCTAGTGTTCGACCCCAGCCGAATCACACCTTTACCTGGCTGAGTCAGTAGTAAGTTCAGCAAAGAAGGAATGTTGTGAACAAGTCTTGCTCCTGAAACTTCGAATCTCGAGCTTAAAGCCTTATGTCCCACTTGAAACGTAAAAGGAATAAGAGATACACGTCCGATACTGCGCCGGTTGGCTAACTGGATACTTGCTTTCTGAAGAAATAAGTGGCGTGAAATCACGTGGACTGATGATAAAAAGTCAATGCTCAAACTTACGAAAACGCAGAAAACATCAAAAAGTTGTTATTCTCACTCTTTAATAAAGATTTCTCTAACCACTCTAATCATCATAATAAACGCAAAAGTGTATTTCATTATTTTTACAAGTTGATCACGGATTGATATCAGTTAGAGAACCATTGAAAACCACGGAGTACTGGGCAGATGTTTCGCGGATTGGTAAAAGTTAGAACTCATGAGCCACTGAATCGGGTCCCAGTGGCTGAATGTTATACAAGCCAGCTTGCTCTGTAAGGGGAAGGTCCTGGGTTCGAACCCCATTGGGTGCGTACTGCCGATGATTCCCAAACTAGGATGAAACAGCTCTACAGTACTCCCTGATTTTCAATGGTTCCCTACTTAACTCGTAAAAACAAAACTAATCCTTACGAACAAACTATAGAAAAGTATTTCATCGTGTAATTTATTTAAAATGCACAGTTTACTCAGAAACACTTTCGTTATTGAATGTCATATGAGTTTTCTTATCATCATGCGAGGTTTTCTAGAGTATAACTACAGAAGGCATGGATGAGGATGTGAAACCATTCCCCGATCCGAAAAGAAGGGCAGTCAGTGTGGAAATCTAATGCATTCAACACAAAGGAAAAGACCTGAATTTTCAGCACTAATGCGATATCAGTTCTTTTTATGGTTCAGAGACTTGATCTAACATGAAAAGGATTTAAAACAGGCTACTGCAGGCTCCCATCAACGCTTGCCGTAACTAGGGCGATACTGAAGATCAGATCGCTAGACAGAAAGGATGAGAAACAGGGAAATCCTGTAATGAAGCAACCGATAACCGTTTGCCAAATAAATATTCGCAAGAAAGTGGAGTTAGAATGGACATTCCCTGAGGCGACCATTGAGCGACATCACATGCCAGGTGATTGCTCAGGTACAACCTGAATGAGAAATGGCGAGTTGGGGCATGGACATGAGGGTGACATGGAAGAGATAGTGAGGGGAAGAAAGTGAAGCTTATGGGCGGTCGTGAAACCAGGTAAAAATGGTAGTATCTAACAGAGTGAAACGGATATATCGTGCTAAAGCGCTTGATCCACTCGGAACCCAATAAAGTAATATAAAATTTAACGATAAAAATCAAGTGTAATAAGTAGTGGTATACATCATACACAATGGTCAAAGATACCTACTTGTGTACGGAGACCGAATGAACGGAGATTAGGTAACCTGCATTTTAAAGCATATTAAACTGTTCTCTGTTCAGTGGATAATTGACAGGATGGCTACATAGTGTTACAAGCCTCTGTATATAAACAGTCGTTTCTTCACATTAGTAAGAACGGGAAAATTAGTTCTGTAGATATTCATTTTATCCTAAATGAATCAGTAACTTCATTTTCAGAAGCTGTCAGCTTTAATTCATTCCATCTGATGACCACTCATCGAATTCTCTACATAGTAACTTCATGAATAACCCCCCATTCAAGCATCAGTGTAAAAAGTCGAGTAGTTCAGCGAAGAATCACTTTCCATCGGATTCATTTCTTTAGTTACGCAGTAACATTTACATACAATTTTTTTCACAAAAAAGGGAAGTAGCTAAAGTGATGAGTTGTCATAGCCACAGTTGTTAATGTTAGTCAATGCATAAGAGGAGTTGAATAAGGGTGTTAGAATTACGCAGTGTGATAAGTAATTTAATGAATGTGTTGTACTTAGGATGCACGTAGGAACGAATGATGAAAACGTGATATTACATAAAAGTTCGAGAGAAATAGAAGAGTTGTAGAATTAAATAGAAAACAACAGGTTCTTTATCATGATGGTCACGGTGGTTGAATAATTCTCTTTTGTATGCAGAGCTCCGGTTTCTCTATTCGAATGCCTAGGGTTTCAGCTATGCAAAGGAGATGAAAGTGTATTGTCTTTGGTTGGTTGCTTTTCACTTCGTAGATTTCTTAAAAGGTGGATTTCATTGAAATACAATGACCAGTGTTAACAAAATGTTCAATTATAGTATTCCTCACAGATGCACTACTACCTCTTTGCAACCGTTAAGGACAGTTTTATAGAACCTCTTTGGACAAGAGATGCTTCGAACGACCAGTATACCTGGCCTCACAAGGACGGGTGAACTGATGTATGCAAATAAAAGTGGTGAGATGCGAGGTTTTGTCTTTCAGTCTTCGGTAGAACAGTAGACTACTGGAAAACACTAATCTTAAAGTTGCTGTGAAGAAGATTCTTCCCAAAGATGTTGCAACTCATCTCTTAAGTACATCTCGGGTTAAGTTTCCTTCCAAACCAAACTCTGTGTAAAGTCTCTGTTTCTCTTCTGCGAATATTCGGGTTGCTAATCATGTCAAAAAATCTCGTTAGATATCCGTTTTGGATAAAAATTTCTTTCAATAGGTCTAGTTCTTCTTTTGGAGCATCAAGGCTATAAATGTGCTGGATACGACTGGTAATAGATTCAGTTAAACTTCGTGCTCTTTTAAAAGACATCTAACTGTGGAAACCTATCAGTTGAATGTTACATGTAGATTTCCTATAAATAGGTCTTCTTAAGGTTCCGTTGTCTCTTCTTGCGAGTTCAGCATCAAGAAAGGGAATTTTAGATTCGTCTTCCATTACGATAGTTAGATTTATTGTTTGGAGACAGATGCTATATACACGCAAGAAATTATCAAGGTCACAACTGCTATCACAAATGATAAAAATGCCATCCATATATCTTGTTTACAGTTGAAAATTACCTATATTTCTTATTAGTAGCGCATTCTCTAGACATGCCGTAAAACTGTCTGCTAGCAGCGGACCAAAGGAGGATCTCACTGTGATCCCACCCTTTTATCTATAAATGGTATCAGTCAAATTGAATTTCACATTAACTGTGCATCTCAATAGTTGTTCTTTCGAATACGCTGTTGGTATTCCAATGTTCAAATAACTTACATCTGTCTACCTATATATGAAACCGATATTTGTTGTAAGTGATGATTCATTGTCCAGAGAAATCTTTCTTTTGTTAGCGATATTCACATCTTGCATGCAACCGACAAGTTGAAAGGTTTCGCGAAGTGGATATACACATACATGTTTCTTTATAGTGCCTAGAACACCGGCCAACCATTTTAATTTTAAATGATAAGAGGAACCCGGTATATCTAGAATAATAACTTCATTCATCAATCCGATGCCTAATGACTATATTACAGTCTAGAATTTTTAACTGAGTTTTCCTGCATCAACCAGTTTTTCAATAAGTACATCTTCCAGATTTTTTTCCTTCACGTTCCCCAGTGGAACATAGGGCTTCAAGCTAGTGGCTTGAAGTTTCTTTAGCAGTGCTTATTTTACAGGATCGGGTTGCTAGCCTCATGCCCAACCTTTCCTCTTTACCAGCATTATTTCTTGCTTAGCAAGGTAAAGGAGTGCGTCGGTGGCCGGGGATCGGACCCCGGACCATGTGCATGGTCGACAAGCGTCGTAACCACTATGCCACCGACGCACACATCTTCCAAATAACAGACGCAAATTAGAAGTATTTCAGTCTACAAGAATATAATCCACTCACTAGTTATGCTCCCCTTTCTTCCTTACATACTACGCCTACTATGACAACATTGTGTAAAATTGAGTGATATTGAGTCTCTTAATAGAAGATGTATTCAGTGCATTTATCCATGTTATGTCGATAACTAAAGCACTTAGTCTTTGCAATTCATGAGATCCACACTGTCGGGTTAATTACAAAATACTGAGGAGCAAATAATCTTGCTGCTTAGGTGATTTTTTTAAACACATATCCATACTTTTAATGCCTCATGCCTCACGTTGTAACATTACAGAAAACAGGTGTGAAGCGTAATCATTATTCCTAGGTGCTTTTCTCATTGTCCAACTTATCTCAGAGTGTAATACACGCTAGAAGTGGAAATAAATAAGAGCTATGTTGAATTGTTGACTCATAGTTTACCCTGCTATAGAAAAAGTATTTAAAAAAAGGCAAGAGGAAATCTGTGCCTATAAAAACAAGATGATAATAATAACAAATTAGCACTGGTTCTTGTAAAATCTTTGCTTTTAACTTGTCAAGATGACATTGTTTTGACTCAGTTTTCTCAGCCTGAACATGAATACAAATGAGTTTCAAAGAAGAATAACATTGTGTATGACATATTTGACACATATGGTTAATTTGTATATATAGTTATGCATGTATTAAATATTATGTATTTTATATTATATGTTAATTAAGTACTTTTAGATAAATTGAAATAATTGCACATTTGTGTATGTGTTGGGTGCGGAGGATGTCTAGATCGAAAGAACTCTAGACATAAAGTCTGTAAGCATAATTACTAACACAAAACGGATGTTGATTGTATGTAGTTTTATTCGGCTTCAGAGCTTACACTCCTTTAAGCAACTGAAATAATTTTTACAGCTTGATCAAAAGTTGTAATAGGTGACCACAAACTTCCTTCTAATAACCTCCAGTTGGCTTTGGTCATTTAGCAACTGTATAATGGAGGAAAGTCTTAAAAATCAGAATTATCTGAAATTAACTTATCAAGCAAAATGTCAATTTTACTAAAGAAGGTGAATTTAGTTTTCAGTCAAACTATAGGTGTGCAAGTGGCACATGGATTCGACTGTGTGTTTTACTGTGATCAATACAAAGTTACTTTTTATTATGAAGCGTCATTAAAGTCACATTTTATATAATTACGCTAATATTATGCTTAGGAATCTAAGTTTCCTGCTTATATGATACTGATGAGAACCATAAATTAATAATGGGATCCTCCGTTGCAGTTTGCCTTTACTCGGTTATCCCTCCAGGCACAATCAATCCTTATCCAGTAATTTCGATAAACTAAGCAATTGTCGACAGATCACAAAAACAATTATTTCTGTTTTCTAGCGATCATGAAAGGCAAGAATAACTTTGGAAGTTGACAAGGCCTGTAATATTTAAGTTGGCCTAAAAACGTTGTCTAATGTCTCCCCCTTCTGCTTTTAGTATCAAACGTTGTCTATAGCATAATATTTTGTAAATATTCAGTGAGAAAAAGCAGTAAATGGATGCTTGTGCTTACCTGAATAAAAAAACCTTGCCGGCTTATTCTTCAGGTAACGGTGTGGTGTGTGCATTTCGCTAAATAAACAATCTATCCCGACTAGATTGGCGGTCTGCTTGAATCATAGCGCTACCTAATACAGTGTCATACTTTCTCTAATTCTTACTGTCTCAACCATTGAGTTATGTTCTTGGGTAGCAAGATATACCCATACACATTTTTAGTTTCCTTTCTAAATACCCATGTGCACTTCTCTCAAACGCAGAAAAACTATCACTAGCGATTGGTCTTTGTTTCAGATCTGAAAGCGGTGCATCACATGACAGACTGCTACTTGACTTAAAGATCCTGGATGAGGAGAAAGCATAATGCAATGAATTACGCTGAGAATTCTAGACACTGTCAATAATTTGTTCAGAATTATTATTTATTAGATGAAGATCACTCGGTTTGTGGCTTTCGAAAAGATAGACATCCGAAACTTCCTGTACAGTTTCTATGCTGTTGTTACGTTGATAAACAACTAGGATTACCGGGTTTCTCATATTTCCTCGCTTTTTTCCCATTCATATACACTATAACCTTCCTAATTATTTAAGTTGAATTATCCCTCACTGGCAATCACTGTCTGTTGACCTAAATGAGTCAGTGGCTCTTCCTTCTGTCCAACTTTTTGGAACTTTTTCTTCTGTTGTAATAACCAGAAGTTGTGTATATATAACGAATGATGAAAAGAGTGTGGATGAGTAGAAAAACTGTTATACAGTTATGTCAATTGTTAAAATTCCTTCACACCATAATATGTGAGTACTTTACAGAGGCAGATTAAGTTTTAACTAAATTGATTACAGGATTTCATCATGAGCTGAAGTCGGTGACAAAACCACTGGAAAACCAATTGGGAGTACTGGACAGACATCGCTTCCGTCCTAGTGCTTGGGAACTACCCTTCAGCAGTAGGCATCCACCTACACGATTCGAACTCAGGAATTTCCAATCACAAGGCGAGCTCGTAGACCATTAAGCCACTGGAACCCAACCCGATTCAGTGGCCAGTCCATGAATTCCAACTTCTGCCAGCAAATTCTCGACATAGCGCGGCCACTAGCCAATGTCATTGTTGGCAAGTATTTGTCCCCACGCCCGACATGCTGTACCGTACTGGTCACGACTTCCCACTAGAACCCCATGTAATTACCTAACTGAATAGGGCCAGTCGCTAGAAGGTCCTGAGTCCGAACCCACGAGGTGGGAGCGTACTATTCAGTGGTCCCAAACCAGGACGAAACAGCTATCCAGTACACAACTGCTGGTTTTCTAGTGGTTCTCTAACCGATGTCAGCTCATGATGAAATCCTGTATCCAATCAATCAAGTCCCTACAAAGCATTACTTGAATATCTTAATTATATATATATATATATATATATATATATATATATATATATATATATATATATATATATATATATATATATATATATATAACCACTGATAACATGTTAGTGAATAATTAAATACGTGGTAATTGTCATTGTCTTGTTTAGAAAATACTCTGACAAATTTTAATCAAAAATAATTTCTCTCTTTTTGTCTCTCTGTGCATTTGATATGTACGCCTAGACACCATAGCAACATCAATCTATCAACAAAATGTTTAAGGAAAACAACCCTTCGTCTTGTGACACACGAATACTAATTACCTACAGATTTTTTGTTTTTGATTTTGATTTTGATTATTTTTTTTGTCTTCTCTGTGTAGACAATCACTCAGTCTTCATATTATCCATGATTTATACAAGTTGAAGCGTGCAATCTGTGAAACACGCAACAACCACAGCCTTATTCTAAATATTGATATTGATGAATAATTGTCATTTTGTCGTATACTAGCATTAACCTTACTCACAAAGGTAAGATATGATCAGTTACATCTCTGTGAGATTAACTTTTCTTGTTCCGTTGCACATCAGAAATGCTGACCTAGACTTGTCTTAATGGAATGACTAAAACAAAAATCTAATGTTAGTGACCCAAGTATATTACTGATAGCTTTTATATTTGTCCCTTCAAATTTAATATATACAGGAAGAGAGAGAAAAAAGTGTATATAAAGTGCAAAACATCTGTCATTTTTCACGGTAGTGTACAATTAATTAGGTAGCAATTATTTTCGAAGTTTGCTGGTAGACAGGTGTATCCTGGCGCCACCTATTCTGGATGAATAAGCTAAAAGAGTCTAGACGTATTAGAATAAAATCCTATTCTAACTACTCTCTCTCCTATGGCCCAATTTCAATCTGTCTCTCTCTCCCTCTCCCTCCCATCTCCCTCTGTATCTCTCTCTCCCTCCCTTGTTCATTCTAACAAGCTTTTTAGGGTTTTACAAGAACAAAGTTCTATTGATTTCCTAATCAACTTCTCATTGTCTTATCGCATAACTTCGTTCTTAAGTTTTCCAGATTTAAAATGAATGTTTAAGCTATTAGGGTGTGGTCCTCCGGCTTAGATGGAGTATACTGATAACAATAGTGATCACAATCCTACTGTCTCTTTTGTGTAAATGATATATAAATCAGATTACACAATCTCTGTTGTGATCAAATTTCTACCATGAAAAAAATGAATGGATTTTTAACAACTTTGCATAATATAATATACTAAGACACACTTCTAAGTCGGTTGTAATGGGATTGAAAGAATGAAAAAGAGTGACTGAAAAACGTGAACATATGTTCCTTTTCCCATTATGATATAGTGCGTGAGTTGGTGACTGACTGAGACAATAAGATAGTCATCACAAAATAATCTGTAGGAGAATAATACTACTTCTAAAAATAATGACAATGTCAATCAAACATGAGTAAATTTCACATAGAAGCATGAGCATATTTGTTGTTCACGTGTTCATTTTACTTCGTTCATTTTCTGATTTACGGTTGAAATGTATCCGAGGGGAAGGCACGCACATCAGAAGCATAACAATATTTAGTTAGTTGAATAGTTACTTAGTTAGTTAGTTAGTTAGTTAGTTAGTTAGTTAGTTAGTTAGTTAGTTAGTTAGTTAGTTAGTTAGTTAGTTAGTTAGTTAGTTAGTTAGTTAGTTAGTTAGTTAGTTAGTTAGTTAGTTAGTTAGTTAGTTAGTTAGTTAGTTAGTTAGTTAGTTAGTTAGTTAGTTAGTTAGTTAGTTAGTTAGTTAGTTAGTTAGTTAGTTAGTTAGTTAGTTAGTTAGTTAGTTAGTTAGTTAGTTAGTTAGTTAGTTAGTTAGTTAGTTAGTTAGTTAGTTAGTTAGTTAGTTAGTTAGTTAGTTAGTTAGTTAGTTAGTTAGTTAGTTAGTTAGTTAGTTAGTTAGTTAGTTAGTTAGTTAGTTAGTTAGTTAGTTAGTTAGTTAGTTAGTTAGTTAGTTAGTTAGTTAGTTAGTTAGTTAGTTAGTTAGTTAGTTAGTTAGTTAGTTAGTTAGTTAGTTAGTTAGTTAGTTAGTTAGTTAGTTAGTTAGTTAGTTAGTTAGTTAGTTAGTTAGTTAGTTAGTTAGTTAGTTAGTTAGTTAGTTAGTTAGTTAGTTAGTTAGTTAGTTAGTTAGTTAGTTAGTTAGTTAGTTAGTTAGTTAGTTAGTTAGTTAGTTAGTTAGTTAGTTAGTTAGTTAGTTAGTTAGTTAGTTAGTTAGTTAGTTAGTTAGTTAGTTAGTTAGTTAGTTAGTTAGTTAGTTAGTTATTTCACCAATTCATCTTTAGCTTATTTACACGCCAATACACCTTAACAGTTTATTCCGAGAAGTAAGTTAACTTGCCGCAGTAAACAGAAAATCTTCACTTACATGCTCTCAACTGCTGACCAGGTTCTTCTTTTCATGTCTGCCATAGTAAACCTGGTCAATCAGATTTATTTCGAGATTATTTACATCAAGGTTTCAGATTACCATTATTCCCTTGGATCTTTATGCTTCAACAGCATATCTTAACTTCACCTTTCTCTCTGCTGTCCCTGTTAGCTGGCTACACGACTTTTTTTCCTTCACGTTCACCAGTGGAAGATAGGGCCTCAAGCTAGTGGCTTGATGTTGCTGTAGCAGTGTTTATTTTTACAGGATGGGGTTCCCAGCCTCATGCCTGACCTTTCCTCTTTACCAGCATTATTTCTGGCTTAGCGAGGTAAAGGAGTGCATCGGCTGGGGATCGAACCCCAGACCATGTGCATGGTCGGCGAGCGTCCTAACCGCTATGCCACCGAAGCACTAGACTCCCCGACTACTCATATGATTTCATCGCCTTCTCACACTATCCCCTGTCGGTCAAACACCCGACTTGTCGTTGCTTATTCCGATTTCAATAGATAGCCGGCCTGATGTGTGATGTTCCTGAAGTGTTTCCTTAGCGTGCGTTCATTCCATCTCCATTTTGTTCTATGTATTCATTAGGCAAAAAGCCCTTGGTTGATTTGTCGCCAGAGTTTCTTGTTGCCAGTTCTTTCTGGCTATTTGATTTTCACTATGCAGCTAGTTTAGACAAATGCTGATAAAAGTCTATTGGAAATTCTTTTGGGGATGCAACAAATCTCTTAACTATTTAGAAGAATTGACTGACTTTACGTCAGTGTTGAAAATTCGGGTGCAATAGATTTCCACACTGGTTTCATAGTAACTAATTTCTGTCGTGCTTTTCTGATACTGCCTTTGACATCCTAATCTGCATCGGCTGTAGATGAAAAATTGCTGCCTAGGTAAGTGGAAGAGGTAGTCTCCTTCAGATTTCTCCTACTGATACTGACTGATGCTTGTTGATTTTGTTTCTATATATCCGCTTGAAGTCTTATCAAGGTTGCAGATACAGGTGTCAGTAAGCACCAAAAATATATTTGGAAACTAATCCGGATAGCTTTTAGCTACGAAACCACAGACAAGAAATACAGTTTCAAATTAGGTCCTTTTTCCTGTTTTCATTCTGTTCATTTTCTTGTTTCTATACTCGTGTTTAGATTGTTTCTATTACTTTGAGCAACTCATCGCTGAAGATTTGATCGCTCGTACCCTTCTGCACTCACTGTAGTTAGTTTTGCTTATTGGCAATGTCTCTGAAACGAGAATTATTAAGTACACAATATACCTTGCGTTCTCTCTCTCCAGTAAATCAGTAGATCATATAGGCTACAAACTAGTTGGTGTAACACTTCAAACAAATACGTCAAAAACAAAAAAGTGATTTTCAACCAGTTCACAAGCAAACAGATAAGTTGACTGGCATTATCTCCTATAATAACCAATTTATTTTTGTAGTCTGAAACAAAAGCATTCAGGCATAAAGCGCTAGTTTCCTTTTTTATACACTACATTTCAATGTCACAAAAAGTTATCTATGGATGGATTGTCATTACATTAATTGGAACAGCTTGACAGCCATCCAGTTTTTGTATTCTATTAACTTTTAACTACTTAAATTCATTGTTTGTTTAAGTGAGCTTTTTGGCGTTTTACTAAAAATAAAAATACCACATTGTATAACATGCAAGTAGATAGAGTACACGATGAAATCGGAATTTACATAGTTCGAGTGAAGAAATTCCACTATGGTTTCCTTTAAGAATCGAAATTTTTCAGGTTACAATATGTCATGTGTTTGATATCATAAATAACAGTTAGGGTGGCAAGCACACAGACATGATGTTATATACTACTGATTGACTGACGTGAGTAGTTGTATGCTACACATTAAACACAGTTGCACTTGCTAACCAGATCAGGTAATGCTAACCAGAATTCTGGTGGTTTTGGACTAATTCAACTCTGTGATCGAAGTTAAACCGAGTAGAACGTTGATGAACTCAGTCTCAAGTAAGCCTGTCCCTTGTTTAGATCACCTCGATAGACACCTCAGGCAAGCCAAACTGGTTGATGTGAGGGATGTCCAATTACTCATGTTACTCAATCAGTGATATATAGGGTGATAAGGTATACGACTAATAAGTGAACTGAAACACTCAGTGTTTATTTAGACTAAGAATTTCCCTTAAAGTTACTCTTAAAAATATCGTCTTCTTCCCTTTTTCTGTGGTACTTTTCATATTAGTATTACAGCTGATGTGTTTTTTCAGTCGCCTTATTATGAATGTTAAGATTTCTGTAGTGAATATTTGAGAACACATAACTGTCATGTGATGTCTTTTCAGTGACAATCACATATTCATGTTTGATTTCGGTGTTCGCAACATTTCTAACTGATTGCTGACTGTGCCATACTTAAAAGCAGAACGTATCTCTAGCTTCTTGACACATATAAACTCACAAGTAGAGTGAATAAAATTCATATTTCAATCGCAAAATGAACCAGGAGAATTAGCTGTGATGTTAGATTGTAAAATAAAATGAATAGAAGAAGGCAAACTACACACTAGCGTTTATAAAAAGCCAACGCATTCAGCTAATAGATATTTAGACTTTAATTCATCTCATCCGTTAACTGTTAAGACAGGCTTAGTTAAGTGTTTAACAAACCGAGCAGTAACACTAATTAGTACAAGAAAAGACCCAGGCGATGAAATGAAAGAGATGGAAGAAGCGCTGGTATCAAATAACTATCCCATAGAATTCATTAGGAAGATCAGAAAAGGCCAAACGAAAAATGAAAGTAATTGTGAAACTATTAATAACAACATAAATAAGAGAGAATATAAGGCATCTACTGTTTTATCTATATAAGGAGGGAACATTTGAGACTCTACATAGCATCCTTAATAGAGCAGGAATTAGAGTGGCATTTAAACCTACAAACTCAGTCAGGTAAGACAAGCTCTGTATGTTGAAGAACCTTGTCAGCTGACCCAATTAGATGAAGTAATATAATTTACAAAACACCCTGAAATGACTGTGAGTAAAGTCAACTACATAGGTCAGACTAGTAGATCGGGCAGGGGTAGTGAGATTATCAGAACGTAAGAATTTGGCTAAGGTAAGGTTGATTGAACCCGAGAAGATAAGTAATTTAGAAAAACGCTCAACAATTACGTTGCATGTATTGATACACATCCACACAATAGCGTGATGGGAGAGTGTTAAAATTCTAAGACGTAATATATAGATAGATGGAGACAGAGACTGATTATTGAACCCATGTTTATCGAGTCTACACCCAACACATGCAATAGAAATGACTCATCACTCATACCGGAAATATGGAAAATACTACTATTGACTTCAAATTGAAATTTGCGCTGAAGATGTTGCCTAGTAGGAGGCAATGAAAGCTTTGCAAATAAACCATCCAACTCAGATAACACAACCACATCGAAATCATCCATCTGAGCCACATATCTTCTCCACCAATGCAACTACCAATCATGTTCAGTGATCATGGAATTATATAAACGAAGTTAGAAAGTTGTGTGAGTAGTCCCTTGATATCATTATGAGCAGTAATAAATCGTGCTCGAAACGTGGTCATCAGTAAATATTACTGTATAACACCACTGTGAGACTTTATTAAAATAAATTTTACCCATAATGGAATTATACTCTATCACATTGTACAAGTTCTATTCTTACATCAATTTTATTCAAATTTTGTCAGTCTATAACTTCTTCAAATTGCATGTTCATTAGGCCGTAATCCCCTGACTACTTACGTTTATTATATCGATAATTCTTTTTTTTCTGAGTCATCTTTACTTTTATCTCCCTGCCCTTTTTGTGTTCACACGACCTTAATCCTGATTGGCTAACTTTACCGCCTAGATTGATTTGTGTATCTCATGGGTATTTGATTAACTTGGTTGTTTGAGGAGTAAGTTTTAATTTTGAGTGGATGTAATTTGAAGATTGTTCATTTACTACTATTACTGCTACTACTGGCTTTTGTTGATCATCGTTTGCTGTTGATCAGGAGACCTTTCCTTGTGGAAATCATGCAGTTGAAGACTGTTATTTGTACTATTCTGCAGAAATACTTCCAATAAACATGAAGTACTTTTTCCTGGTCATTTGGGTTTTGGCGCGTTGTTTTCCAACTGTCTAGCAGTCATCAGTTTAGAATATTATTATTGTTATTATTATTATTTTACTCAGATGAATCATGAAAAAAGAAAATAATATATAGAAAACTTTCTTAAAATATACAACACGAAACCGAAAACTAAAAGTACATGAACATGAGGAGAAAGTGTGATATATGTCAGAAATGGTGTGTGAGTCTTTATTCTACTATCTATGAGTCACATTTTTTTTATATATGATGATCAATGAGAAGACTATCTTGCTAAGAAATTTTTAATGAACATCTAGTTTGTTGGAAGTCGAGTATCTAAATCAGTTAGCCGTAATTACAAAACGATGAATGCGAGACATTTGTAAAGTGATTTATAAACTTTATTCAGTGTAATATTGAGATTCATCTTGCATTCTCAGAACTGAGGTTCATTTCACTGAACTGTAACAGTAAGACGAGAAATATTTGCTACAGTCAACTAGTTCTTTACATGCAATGCGCATGTATCTTCAACTGCATTTTCTCAGTGTTATTTTCTTTCACTTATTTAAACAGTATTGTGTCGATTACCGGTTGCGGCAATAGTCAGGATGCCATAGCTAGCCAGGACCGGATAAGTTAGAAAAACCTTCATTAATATAAATCTGCTGCATTCAGAGTAAGAACTATGGTCTGACACTAATATCAAGTCACTACTTCTGTCTGGCGTTGGTGTCACCAAAACAATTCCCGGCAGGCTTCCACTAACAGACGCTATTGTTGGTTTCGCACTGAAGATCAGGAAGCCTATCGGAAGCCATAAACAACAATGAACTCTGATAGATGATGAATCATCAGATAACTTGTCTTCCAGCAAATATGCAAAAGAAAGTGGAAGTGGAATAGACATACGATGGGAATACAGTTAACTGAAATTTAAATGGGGAATGACGGGATGGAGTTGGTTTAAGAATGACATAGAGGTGGTCTTGTGGGGAGATGGAAAGTTTTGAGCAATCCTGGAGTGAGCTAATAGGGAAACCAAGGTAATGAAAGAAGGAACAAAGTTGAAGCATGCAATTGACGAAACAACTTCCTACTGTCGATATGTCGATGACACACATTTATAGTGTGCAACAATGAAAGTCATGCTTCACACTTGCTCAGATTATTCAGTGATGCACACACCAATATTGAGTTTACTATGGAACATGAAAGTGATGGAAAGTCCCACTTCCTAGAAATTGCCATGCAACGCCTAAAACACGGTAGTCTTCAGAAGTCACTTTATCGAAAGCCTACTTGGAAATGACAATACTTACATTTAAATAGCTTCTGTCCAAATAGCTTTAAACGCGGACTAGTCAATACTCTGTACTATAGAGCGAGGAGAGCATGCTACATAGAGAAATTAGATGAAGAATTTGAGTTTCTTGAAAAGATATTGAAGAGCAATGGGTACCCTCAAAGGTTCATCAACAAGAATGGAAGATCTGAAGTCACAAATGTAAAACAAATCACAGTGGGTAAAAAGCCAGTCTACACTTAGCTTGATTCTAAAGACGAAAACATTGCAGCGATGGTCAACAGAAGGCTGAGTACACCACTAGCCATAGCCTATCCTGCAGCTAAGGTCGTTCCCGCCTATCGAACAACTTGATCTTTGTTGCAATCAAAAATCGATAGATATCCTTCTCATGTTACCTCCAACTGCATATACAAATTTACATGTATCTGCGGCACCAGTTACATTAGGTGAACATAAAGAAGGGCATATCTACGATTTTCTGAACATGTACCAAAAAGCTTATGTCTAAAGGGAACAAATGCTTTAAACAGTGCCATAACCAGGCATCTCCTCGACACGGGTCATGAAGTGGATGTCGAAAAGTCTTTAAAAACTATCAGTAGGCAAAAGAGCTCAATCCTCCTCAAGTTGAAGCTGAAGCCATTTCCATTGAGCGCTTGAAACCTGATTTGTGCGTCCAGAAAGAAGCGGATATCAGTCTTTCTTTGCCCTGGTAACTGGATATTTTTCATCTCTCCTTCATCTGAATGCGAAATGCTGAAAAGTCTCCATTGTTTATGATTATTATTGTTCGGAATAGTGTTTATTATTACTATTATTATTATACATATATAATTGTATGCGTAGACCGATCGATAGATTTTTGTTTAAAATGAACTCTGTTCAAGTATGTTAAAATTGTTTTTGTAGATATATTTAATAATGTCTTTGCCATGTAAGCAGCTGACGAGAAGGTAACGAAATAAAAGATGGTACCACTTCGTTCTGCAAAAATTGTAGTTCTTGCTTTGTTCAGATATTTTCTTTCACAGTGATTCCTTTAATGATTAAGCCGTCTAGGCTAAGAGAGAAAGGGTGGAGGTTAGAAACGAAGTGAATTTTCGCTGACTGTCGCTTGAACAGTAAGAGACACAGTCTTGTAATATATGTGTCGAGTAATTCATTCAAATTCAGGTCTCAATGTAGTTTTTACCTGACAGCTGTTAATTTAGTTTAAAGATAACATTTGGTTTCGAGTTTGAGCATGGATTGATATCAGTTAGGCAGAACTATTAAACCATCCTGTGAATACTGGACGGTTGTTTCGCTCTGCTAGGGCTCCAACCCATGACCTACCGGTTACAAATCAAGTTCGTAGACAATTTAAACAGTGGAACCGAACTCAATAGCCAGCCCATGGATTCTAACCTCTGCCAATTCCTAATTTTAGCGCAACCACAAGCCATTGTCATCGATGGGCTTTTGTCCTCATTCCCTACCAGATGAACTCCACAGAATGAGTTTGTAGTGTAACCGGCAGGTCTTGGGTTCGAACCCCTGTGCTGGGTGCGTACTGCCAATGAGTCCCAAACTAGGATGAAGTAGATGTCCAGTACTCCCTGATTTTCTAAATGATATCATTCCGTAGGCAGTCCTGGAACAAAACGAATCCCCATCAAGCAACTCTTGAAAATAACATTTAGTGTTGTTATATATGATAGGTGGTGCCACAATGTCTACAATATTTACATTTCACGTAGAGTATAAGAACTTTTGTGTACATTTATTGTGTTAACTCTTCTCAACAGCAAATTATTACAGTAACTGTTTATCTTGCTAACAGTATATTTGCAGTGCACGTGGCTGGAATTGAACTGCTTTAATGTTATGAACACTAATAGTAGGATTTGAAACATGACTGCTAACTAAGTAAATAATTTCCTTTGCAGTCAGCGTTTGTTTCACTTTAGGGCTTTACTTTTCAGTTCCAATCTAAATCCACTTGTATGTCTGTTTTTTGTTTTGTTTTTTTATTCCTGTACGCTCCCAGCGGAACATAGGGCTTCAAGGTAGAGGCTTGAAGTTTCGGTAGCAGGGGTGTTTTTACTTTTACGGGATGGGGTTGCTAGCCTCATGCCCAACCTTCGCTTTTTACCTGTCTTATTACTGGCTTAGGAAGGTAGAGGAGTACGTCTGTGGCCGAGCGTCGAACCCTGGACCACATGCGTGGTTGGCGGGTATTCGACTACTGGGCCACCGACGCATCCACTTGTAGGAGCTATTGAAGATGAAGATAATACACTGTCATCATGCAACTTGCTGTTTGCAGTCACCTGTTCACAGACTTCCACGGAAGGTGAATACCATACTGCTTGATTACAGTTAGTGTATACAAACCATAGTTTCAATAAGGGAATGGACTGATGACACTCCGCTCACATATAGCCAGTTTAGATTTAGACTACGGTTGTTTATTTTTATTTTTGGAATGATTATGCACGCTGAAAAATAGAAACATAATAAATATAACAATGGATACACATAACCCTGTTTGCTTATCAAATGACTGTTTGCAAATATGTCAGCAAGTGTCAACGTAATACTATTTATTTTAGTTCACTGATAATCGATAGGCAGAATCCGTAGTATAACATTTTTAGATTAGGTCAGATTTGGTCAATACAGACGGAATAATTTAAATCGTAATACACGCACGCCATTTCTAGTAAGTATTAAGATAAATAGATTATATTATTGCACCAGAGAAATAACTGACACAATAGTGTACATCACTTAGGCAATTTTAGACAGTATTTAGTAGATGGTGATTAGCAGTGGAATCTAAAATGCTCATTTCGTCCTATTCGAGACTCGTCAACTGAGTGTACCTGCAATCCCCGGAGATCCCCAACTGATGGTGTTTCCACTAAGATTTAACCAACACTCTACCCTTTGTTTCAAACTCCAAAGCGTTATTCACTAGATAGGTTGAGCCATAAAAGCAACCTGTTGTGCTTACGAGTTCCCAATTTGATGGAATGCGTCTCCTCAGTTCTACTGCTAGTCACTGTTCCCCAAATGACACCGATATTAATCTCCGGACATCGTCAAAGCGTCCTTCTTAGGAGTCGACATACCCACAGAAGCTGAACATTGTTATTTCTCCAATCGCGGGGAAAAACAAAATTGGCTTTCCAGTAGTATGCAACTGTGCCCTCCGTAGGGATCGAACTTGGGACCTTTAGGCTACTAGACCAAGCTCACTGACAGTTCAGCCATTCGGGCTGGAAATCAGTGACTCTAACCTAGTCATTTGATGATATGGTACCGCCTTCACCAATGCCTTTAATTAGCATCCACTTCATCTTGACACATCGTGGACCTCAGTGGTCAGGACTTCCTACCGCAGCTTCAGGAAATCCATTTAGTAATTTTATATGGCCTTTTTTGATAATACTGATGGGTAAAACCTTGTCGCCTTATCCTTGTCGTCCAGACTTCAGATGCTTACAGTACAATAGACTTTTAAATCTAGTATAATCTGGGTTTCAGCATAACATTAAAACAGTAGTTACGGTGTACAGTAAAGATAATTAGATTAAGATTAACCTGGGCAACTATCTTGTCACGTGCCTGAAAATTCATGCTTGAAAAACTTAAATTTTATTTTCTACGCAAACGAAATGAATCACGCCCTGTTGCTTTAGTAACCTGTGTGATTACCACATTACTATTATTATACAGTTTAGTGATTTACAAGAACAAAAGGCCGTATATGAAGATGGTATAGTTAGTAAATCTTAGACTATGGCTGTATTTACAGAATCAATATAAGCAAAGTATACACAAAGACTTCAGGTATTTGATCAGAACTGCTTTGATAGTATCACCTTGTTTGATTGGGACATTTTATTAATTATTACAAAAGTATTAGAGGCTTCTGAACCCAGAACCTTCCGTTTACAAGACAAGCCCGTACACCATCCAGTCCTGGGTTCGAAACCCCGTGGGTGAGTTCCGCCGATTAGAGGTTTCCTTAAGACAGTGAGATCAATTAGTGTGGTGCCTTAAATGTATTGTACATTTTTATCCGTATCTATTCACTTACATCTCAATGGGATATTAATGGAAAGAGAATAATGTTGGGAAGGGGGTAAGCAAACACACTTCAGATGAAGATTTCTTCGTAAATTTTGAAATGATCTTAATTATTGGTTTGTGTCATCTGGAGAAAGTTTATACTGCCTAGTTGAAATTCACATGACTGCCGAAATCCATCCCGAAACTATAAATGACATGGACCAGAGTCGATCGTAATGACAGGAATACATTCATAATCTGTTTTACACTTCACTGAACATTAAAATCCTTTTTCAATCACACAATGTTTTCGCTTGATCATATTCGTCAAAGGAAGAAGAATGAAATTCCTAATATAAAATGTGTACATTTTATTTCAACGCTTCTCTTCAATGAAATAAGAATAAGCACTGTTAACAGGAACAAGTTTACCTGTCCGATACATTCCAGCAAGTTGAACTCTAAGTCTCTTTTATATACTATATGATACCCCACTCCTTCCAAGGTAAGGTGGATGAATACGGACATCTTCTCAACTGTAACAACGTTGTCTCCATCACTGTAATTTTTCCAGAAATGTCCTTTGAATTTCTTCGGATACCCGTTTTGAGAGAATTGTTTTCTTTTTTTTTATTTACAGCTTGATTCCACACGGTATTTTTCGTGCAAGTATGGAATTTTCAGCATGGACATCGGTAACCCAAATTTTGCAGGCCGACCATAGATATCAGGTGTGCGTCGGTGGCACAGTAGTTTTCTGAGTAGGTCTGGCTCTTCATGCTAAGTTTATGCGCTTTCTGAGACAGTCTCCTATTCAGCCAATTCGTGTTTGAGCAGAAACTAGCATTTTTATATGCTGTCCAACCCGGGTATCTTTGCGGTAACTTAATCTCATCTTCCCATCGATAAAACCAGAAAGTGAAATTGATCTCCGTGTTCAGATTCCATTGTGGAACTGTTGTTTCAAAGGTGTTGGGAAAATGTAAAAAATGTGACCCACGCCCTTGCATATCATCAACGAATCATCCACTCATCCTGAGTAAAAACTAATTTAGTCAATTTCAGATTTCATTTTGTTTGTTTCTAGATTTTCTATGAGTATATTAGCAAGCATAGGCTACAGAAAACTATAAAAATTCGTTATTATAACAAAATTGTACGTTTTGTGTGCATAACATCACTAGTATCATTATGTATTCACTTGGTAAGCCAAGCAGTTCAGATCGTTTGCAAATAATCTCAACTGTAACTTCAGGTGGGACATTATTGAATACTGAGGATACGTCGAAAGACACCAAGAATTTGTTGGAAGTGTTCAGACGATCACTCAGTTTCTGAGCAAATTTCTTTAAGTCAGTGCACAGCCAATCTGTTTAGTTTCTCTGATAACCAATGGACTATTTTATGACATTGCGAGTTCGTCTTCAAAATGATTAGTTTCAGGCATTTTTAACAAACCATGCATAAAAGGGTCCCAGTGGCTTAATGGTATACGAGCTCGCCTTGTAGCCAGAAGGTCCTGGGTTCGAACCCCGCTGTGTGAGTGTGTGCTGCTGAAGAGTCCGGAGCACTGGGACGAAACAGCTGCCCAGTACTCCCTTCACGTTGTGCGTGTGTGGCATAGCGGTCAGGACGCTCGCCGACCATGCACATGGTCCGGGGTTCGATCCCCGGCCAACGCACTCCTTTACCTCGCTGGTAAAGAGGAAAAGTTGGGCATGAGGCCGGCAAGCCCATCCTGTAAAATAAACACTGCTACAGAAACTTCAAGCTTCGAGCTTGAAGCCCCATGTTCCTGTGGGGAACTTGAAGGGAAAAAAAATGTACGAAAGATAAGTGTGATCTTCTGGGTCGCATTATCAATCAACCCCTTTTTCTAACAGATCCCAAAAGATGTTTTAACACGCATTTCCCTGTTGCCAGAGTCTCATGTTTCCCCGAAGTGTCAGTTGCAAACTATGATGAACAATTTAATATGATAAGCATTTTATTCAAGTAGTCCCTTTAGTTAATGATAATGCTTCAATATACAGTTTAAATAGCACTTGTTCCCCAACTAAAAATGTTTCACTACTTTACCCTTCATTGATTATTTCCCTAAGAACAAACTCTGCCGGTTTGAATATTCTTCTCGTCAGTAAACTCTCAGTTAACTGCAACGCGACCATTTCATCAAATTTCTGTCTTCTTGAAAACAAATTGAAAGTGTTTGATGGAGTTTGCTGAAACTAATAAAGAGGGGATCATAGCAGATGAGATGACTGTCTGAGGACCTTTGTCTCAAATTCTATCGTCAATCGTTTTTCGTTATTCATAATATCAAAGAAAGGCCAGCTCGTCAATAAAGCATGAGTAGTCTCCATAAATAAGACGTAGGAATCCCATGCAAAATGCTCATTATGATTTTGGGTAAAAAGTATACTAGGTGTAATGTGAAATGATGGGCCGATACTCATCAACTCATCTCTGTGATATATGTATGTGATAAGTGATACGTATCCTACTCATCTCATTCTGTATATACACACACACTTTAAGAAATTTCCGATTGTTGTAATGCCACCATCATATACTGAAGTGAAGTAGTAAAGGATTTCTGTGGTCACCGTTGTACTTCGCTAAATGATACAATGCTACGAACACTGATGGTTACAAAGGCTACACAGATGACTTTAATTCTCGATAACAAGAGAGCACTGAATGTAAATGTTGGAAATGTAATAAAGCAGATTAGGCATAGATAACTTATTGTTGATTTCAGAGTGCAAAGTACCTGAGGATTGGAAGAAAGGATACTTATTCAAACTACCAAAGAAAAGAGACTTAAGTCAATGCAAAAACTGGCGCGGAATTATGCTCCTGTCCATCCCAAGCAAAATACTAAGTCGCATCATCCTGGAGAGAACTAAACAAGCCAACCTGGGTGCAAAACTGCGACCGGAACAAGCTGGATTCAGGAGAAACAAGTCATGTATTGATCAAATCGCCACTCTACGGATCATCATTGAACAAGGCTTAGAATGGCAGTCACCTCTCTATCTCAACTTCATCGACTTTGAAAAGGCCTTCGACAGCGTCTATCGAGAGGTGGTTTGGCAACTACTTCGCTACTACGGGGTGCCATCGACAATTATACACCTCATCCAACAGTTATACGACAATGCTGCATTCCAAGTAATCCACAACGGGAAACTCACGGAAGCCTTCGAAGTGAGGACGGGAGTAAGACAAGGCTGCCGACTATCTCCAATGATTTTCCTGATTGCAGTAGATTGGATGATGCGACAAACTGTGGGCAGCGAGGAACCAGGCATAAAACGGACCCTCATGAAAAACTTGGAGGACCTGGACTTCGCCGATGATATATGTTTGATTTCCCACAAACTGGGAGATATGCAAGTGAAAAGCATCAAGTTGGCTCAAGAAGCATCCAGAGAAGATAAACCTTCAGGTGAACACAGAGAAAATAGGTGTGATGAAGATTCCTAGCCAACGACAACAAGAGACAACAATCAACCAGCAAAAATTTGGGCGAGAAATCTGAAAGAAACAACCTCCTTCACCTACCTGGGAAGCATCGTTTCAACTATAGGCGGGTGGAACTGACGAGGATATCAATGCGAAAATCGGAAAGGCAAGACAAGCTTTCATTTCTCTCAAGTATGTCGGAAGGTCAACATCACTCAACATCAAAAATAAGATCCGGATTTTCAACTCCAATGTGAAGTCAGTGCTACCTACCATACGGATCAGAGACTTGGCGCGTCATAAAGAGCACCTCAAACAAACTAAAGACCTTCATTAATAGTTGTCTTCGCTCAATACTCAAGATCAGATGGCCGGCTAGAAAAGATCAGCAACAGGGATCTCTGGTATTGAGCGAATCAAACAGGAACCGACTGTGAAACAAATAGGCAGGAAGAAATGGAGATGGATTGGCTGGTCATACTCTGAGGAAACCATCAAGTGACATCACTAGACAAGCCATTGCTTGAGTGAATCCCGAAAGGGAAGCGGAAGGCGAGTTGGTCGTCAGTGCAAGGGTGGGTGACTTGGAGGAGGTCACGTGAAGAGGAGATGAAAGCCTGTGGGCAGACTTGGAGCGGGGTGAAAAAGTTGGCAGAAAACCGAACGCAATGGAGACGCTGGGCTAAAGCCCTATTTTCTTCTAGGAATTAAAGGAAATAATAATAATATTATAATAATAACTTATTGTTGATTTCAGCCTATGCTATTTTTGTCAAATGCATTTTTCCCTATGTTAGTTTACTCCTGCTAATTTTCTGTCTTCCATTCTCTACTCTGTTTGCTTTCAGTGTCTTATCTTCGTTTCATTTTACACCGTGACACTTCTGTATCGGTACTTTCTTGTAAACGCCACACATATGCTAACAAATTTCTGCCTTGCTGCGCAACATTTGAAGTGAAATATACCTAATTTTCCAGTGAAACCCACTTTATGTCCTCACCACCATAAAAAAAATTTGACCCAAAGTAGTAGAATTATAGCCACCCTGGTCAAGTAATATATCTGCCATTCTCACCATACTCGCCGCCCCCTCCCACCGCCTTTCAATCTTGAAAGCATATGTAGGTGACTATTGTTTGATTACTATACATATCAGGGTAGCCGTTCTTTGCCGCCATCATAACTTTTTAAGCAACTATTGGTTAACTGTTCAGATGAAAGAGAAAAGAAAAAAGCATATTCAGTGACCCTAACACCTTTAAAATAACTCTGATGACAATAATAATAATAATACAAGTTTTGACGAAAAAAAGTGTCCTTTTCGCTTAGTACTGCTACTACTACTATTACTACTATCAGTTTTCGGGGTCACATAGTATGAATAACTTACATATATGTGTATATACAAGGTAAATATATAAACACTTGAATGCTATTGGCTGAAAGAGAACCCAACGTAATTTTTTTTTATTTGTTTGCTCTAACTCGTCACTCGTTCATCCTAGCTGGCAAACTAACTGAACTAGTTAGTGAGAGAGAGAGAGAGATTTAGGTAGATAGTGTTCCACCCACCTTTGTAAAACAAAGGGGGAGGTGGGGCAGACGTAGACAAACTAAAGAAAATGCTCTCTCTCTGTCTACCGCAACACATACACACCCATGCATTTCCATATATATATATATATATATAGACACACACACAAAACTGCCTACATCTGTGCACATAACTTATTGTGTATCAATTCATAATAGGCTGGTTGTACACACACGCATAACAATGAAGCAACAAATTCCACAAGTTTTAAAACAATTTTTGAATGAATGTTTTAATTAATTCAGTAATACACTGAATTAATGTTGAGAGTGGATATTATCCCTTGCAGAATAATATTATCCCATAATTACACAAATTAATTAATCTACTATATCAGTGACAAATCTATCAAATTGTTCTCCAGTCAATTCATTTTTTCTCCCTCATAAAAATGTTCTTAAATGTCAAATATTTTTAAGAATACAATTCACAATGGACAGTCATTTATCCAGTTCCATTTTTCTACTGTTTATATTATCAAATCATGGTTTGATACTTGCATTAGCAAATTCGAATCGACGAATTCACTCAAGGCATGGATTAACTCAGCCTAACCACAACCAACTTCCGCATACTTTGGATGAATATGCCTTAAATAAAATGCAGAGTGATGAAGAGGATTTGAAACTTTCTAAAGAAATGCCTATCCTCGATACAATGATACCATCTGAAACTGAAACAGGAGTGAAAAGCAGTTCACAGGTGAAATTGCGCGCCGGTGTTCGTAAAAGTAATGACTTTGGAACTGGCGTTAGGAACCATAACAACAAGAACAATAATAATCATAAACTAAATGGACAACATTCACCGAAAGATGATTCAAATCTACTTGATTCCTACTGGTCCGATACAAATGTTGGGAACATATTTGATATTGGATGGGATCCAAGTCCGCCTAAAGGAAGTAAGTACTATGTAAAGTAGTATATTTAATTTATGGATGATTTCCTCTGTTGAAATCATAACACAGTGCTATTCCCGCCTGTGATAACAGCCATTTGATGACAGCGTGAATTTTATTCATTTTATCGATGAGGCTAATCGTATACCATATCTGGTTGATTAGTGAAGTACTGACAAAAAGATTTCAATGAGACCTGAGACTAGAAAAAGTATTAAAGTCAACGTTGTGGGCATGAAATAGTTATTTAGTTTAATAATATGTTTTCAATACTTGGTTCTTGAGGATTGGTTTTGTTTTGACGAGTTGATCGTGGATTGATATCAGATAGAGAAACATTGAAAACCAGGGAGTACGGGACAGCTGTTTCATCCTATTTTGGGAATCACTGGCAGTACACAAACCCAGGACCTTCCGGTTACAAGGCAAGCTCGTATACCATTCAGCCACTGGGACCCGATTCAGTGGCCCATGAATTCTAACTACAGAGTTTTCTAACTGAAAATCACTAGAAAATTGTTATCCCTTCAAGTGAAAACAGGTCTTTTTTAATTTCTATTGGTCTTTACCCGAAAAATCGATATGATTTCCTTTGGTGTAATGGGTGTCTGATAGTTGATAGAAAAAATCAGCCTCAAGTAGTAACTAAATCATTTTCTAAAATACATTGGTCACACTTTGCACAGACTACTTTAATTTGAGTCCGATAATTATCTCGGTGTGTTAATCGCACTGGGTAACAATGCACGTCCACTAAGTATATGGTCCAGGGTTCAACTGGTCAGCTCACTGCTTAACCCAGCTTGACCGAAAGTAATCCAGGTGATGAGTGAAGACTGGTCGTGAGGCTAGCAACCTCACCCCTTAAAAAAAGATAAACGCTATCGCTACTGAAACTTTAACGCTCAAGCTGAAAGTCCCATGTTCCACTCGGAACGCAATAATAATAATGTTGATCTCATTTGATACTTCTTGTTGTATAAATCGACTGATGGAATCTTCGCCTTCCAATGTGTCACTCAGTGGAAAAGCCATTTATATTCCCTCATAAGTTGTGTTGTAATAACTCCATTATGGGCAAAATTCTATTTTGATAAAGTCACACAGTGTCCTATGGTAATATTTACTATATAATGGAACTATACTCCATTACAATGCCCGAGCTGTGTTGTTATAATCTTGATTTCTTATACAGGTTTTAGAAAAAATTATCAGTATATGTCCTGGTAGACTCATGTGTAGGCGTGGCGGAGAAAAGTTTATTAATTGCCGTCAAAACTCACTTCTCAGGTAGCTAAGAAATTCATCTCGACTACTTAATTCGGCTATTACTATTACAGTATGAGAGTTTCTAGAATTCATGGAATGTGTTACGCGTGCCCGTGTAATACATATGACTTAATACTTAGGAATAGGTGTTTTAAAGTATGAATTATAAACAATCTGAAAACTTGACATCAAAATTCTTTTCAAGTACACTGTAGCACTATTTATTTCATGTACAGAAAGCAGTCGTAATGAGGAACAGCTGAAGGCACAAACTCTTCACAGTTACTGGTTACTATATGAAATATTCACTCAAAAAACAGCTACTCTATCGTTATGTATTATCTTCTGAAATTAATGGTTGGAAGTTAACAAGAGTAATCTTCAAGTTTACTGGATGAGTCTTTGTATGTGTTATACATATACCGCCTGATTATTCCCGGTATAGACTACATGATGGTGTACCGGTTTTTTCCAATTTAAGACTGACTTTATAGTGTTTTTAAAGAGTTCCACGTTTTGTTGTTGTAAACAATAGTGACGAAGTGTTCTTTCACAATCTCCATGAGTTACAGTGACTTCGTAGTTCTAGCGGGATTCTAGGTTCCATGTCCTGCTAGTGCACTCTTAAACCTGGCCTAGCCGGTTATCGACCCAGAAAAGAGGGAAGGTTGGATGTAACGCTAGCAACCCCACTCTGTAAAAAGGAAACAACACAAGTGCTACGAACACTGCAAAGTCTAAAGCTTGAATTCCTAATTTCCATACAGGACTCATAAAAAGCGCAAAAAAGTGTGATTCCTATAAGGTAGAATAATTAGACATTGGTAATTTTACAAAATGTGTTCATTCGAATTTTTATTCATATTCCAGGCTGTATCATGGACTGACATGACTTAGAGAACAACTGAAAACAATGGAGTACTGGAGAGCCATTTCGAACTAGTTTGTGACTCGTCAACAGTACGCATCCACATGCCCCCATATCTCGATTAGAAATAGGTTGAGTAATTTATACTTGAATCTGTCTTGTTGCGTTAGTCGTTCTGTGTCATACTTGTACGTGTGAATGGTTATATTTCCTACAGTCTCCCAAAATATGAGCAAAATCAACATTGAAATAGTTGAGTTTATAGAAATTTTGGGTTAGTAAAAACGCTGACGAAGCTAAGATTATGATTGTGAAACAGACAGAAATTGCTGGTGGTTTATTTTTGGCGATTTTTGTCAACAGAAACCAAAATGTGGCACAGATCTGACTTTATTAGCAATGTCAATTGTAGAATAGTTTACTCTTTGGTAACTCCTGCCTCTAACAGACACCTATGATACTGTCAGTTGCTTACAACTCCTCTATTACTAAGTTGTTCCATTTTTATGAGTTCAATGCTAGTGAGTGAGCGAAATTATCTGAATTCGTGTATCTTTACTGTAGAACAGGTGAAACAAGCACAAAATAATTATTCTAATGGTAATCATAATACGAACTCAGGCGTCTACAAAGTTGACAAACAATAGACATACATTTTGAATGACCTGGTCATTCAAATGATGACAATTGATGATCATATTTCTAACCTCAGGCTTAATTTTTATGCAAAAATGAAGAAATCTATGCTTATAGATAGCAAATCATGCTCAGTTATTGTTTTGAACGATAACTGGAAAAACAATCAGGTATCTTTTATACAGTTGAGTCGAAAAGTTAAAATGAAATGGTTTGAATTATGTAAATTAATAGAGTTAGTATTCATGTTTTTGAGCAGCTTGTTTGACAAGTTTTCTGTCTAATTCTTGTTCATATGAGTTAGTATCTCTTATTCTTTTACAGATATGCCTCTCATAGAAATCGTCATTTTATAGTAATGTTTTTTTTAAAAAAATGTAAATAAGTATTCAGGTAACTCCTTAAGAATAGATTAGACTGAATTATTTCAACAGATGGGATAAGGCGGAATAAAGACAAAGCATATTCCAGTAGGTCAGAAGGGGATTCTGCTAGCTGATGTTTGGAAAAAACAACTTGATAAATCACTCGCTACTATTATAATATCTATGGAAAAGCTTATAAGGTATCTTACTGAAAGCCGAGACTACTTTAAGCATTCAATTCTCTCTACTAAATCCCAACCTGTGGTACCAGTTAGCAATGCAAATATTCGAAATTCTTTATGTGATATTTCACATTTTAATCGGGTTCATAAATGAAACTTGGTCTTAATAATAATAATAATAATTTTTGCTTTATTCCAAAAACAGTACTAATGATACAGCAAGGAATTTTCAGCATTCAATACAATATTGCATCTAATTTACTCAAAAACGACAACAAAAAATTAAAAATATACATTACATAACAGTAATAAAACGATTGTTACAGCAGCTACATGGCAAAATACTGTATGCCATACGCAGAAAAATATGCATAAAGTACAAAATTGTAGTAATAATAGTAATACCAACTAAAAATAAAATAGCAGAGTAACAATTAAACGATAGAAAGTGTGACACCATAAAATACACAAGGATGAACGATGAAAGGGTCGATTCAGTGTGCTAATTACATAGTAACTTGTGTGTTTCACGTCTAACAGAGTCTTCGTCACATAAAGTATGGACTAAATAGGGTATTGTAGAATTTCTATACTTAGTGGTACGAGCATATAACTTTTTATATTGACTTCTTGTCCTGCCTGATGAGATACAAGGGGACAGGTGTGAATAAAGGGGGTGCAGAGGGTCTGACAGTATAGCCTCTGCCCATTTCGTACAGGAATTTATATGCCTCTCGACTATAGTATTAGCGAGCTCATGCAGTGGCAGACCACAAGCTCTACTCACAGCATTTAATACTCTTCGTAATATGATATAATCTTTTTTGAGAAGCCCAGGAAAGATTAATGGAGAGCAATAGAGTACAATAGGTAAAATACAGGAGTTTAAAAATTGCAAAACTAAAGGTTGGTTGATACCTGATTGTCTTAACTTTTTAATGTAGAAGGTAAGGCGAAACATTTTCTTAGAGATAGATAAGATATGGGATGACCATGAAAGGTCAGAGGAAAGAACTAATCCAAGGTATTTAATGCTTGATTTGGTTTCAATTTCTGTGCCATCTATGCTACAGGGATCATGCGAGCTAACTAGTTCAAGTAAGTCACGTCGATGCTTGAAAGTAAAGTCAAATGCCTGACATTTGGAAGGATTTAATATAAGACCATTTGACTTGGACCACTTGTTGATGTCCAACAGAAAGCTATTAAGTTTCGAGCTGTCAGACTCAGAAGTGATAGGCAGTGATACAGTCAGATCATCTGCATATTTAACAAAGTATCGTTTGAATGAGGCAGGTCATGAAGGAAGAAAGAAAAAAGAAAAGCAGAGAGGACAGCACTTGTGGAACACCGGATTTTATTATCTTGCCTCATCAGTAGATGAGTGGTGGTTGTTTACCAGAAATGTTGTATATATGATAAATAACTTAAACAGCGTCGGGCACACTCCAGGAAGTCGTTTATTTGCATTGCTTGTTTCCTTGTGAGCCTCATTTGCAAATAATGCTTATTAGTTCTGCATGATCAGGTATGTCTTCGCCACATAAACCCAGGCTGGCCAAATCATCTCCCAATTAATGAAAACAGAATAATTAACAAACCCTTATTGAGAGATATGTTTGGGTAAGGGGAATATCTAAACATTCTAGACAGATATCGGTTCAGTACAAAACGATCGCCTGTTCCATCAAACCTTTATTTGTCCAGGACACTTTTTCTAACTCTGACACTGGAGATAAACACACTAAGCTCCAAGAATAAGTTGTTCCAGTGTTTCATCAGTTTCACAAATTTCTATGATTCCTTACATCACTTTCAAAAATACTTAACTGAACGATTACCTGCCCACACAACCTTATACCATGATTGGATAAAAGACTTACTGAGTCCCGCAGAAATTTGGTATAATCTAGCTGTCCTATAAAAACAAATTGAGGTCGCAAACTGATGGTCACAATGTCTTGAATGAATGCTAAATGGATAAATTTTTGGTGACAAAGTGATACACTTGCAAAGAAACCCCAGAGTTTATTAACTGCTAGTTGGATAAATAGTCCAGTAATGTCTTTATTTCACTATGATTTCACTTTTATATCAAAAGTACCTGGGTTATTTCGATATCTTAAGCGTGACAAATTTTATATAGATATCGAAATGCCGTTTACTCGCTATATTGAGTATATTAACATTGGAGCAGCTTTTGATACTTGTAGTATTTACTAGTCACTCAATGCTGCCTTAAATGCTTTCGTTCCAGCACACAAACGATTTGATAAAGAAGTCTGTCCCACTATCTTTGGATTTCATCCAATTTATTTTCACACAACCATGTCACTCAGATCTCTGACAGTCAGAAGACAAAATCTTTGAAGTGTGTTTTAGTGACACGGAATCTGAGTGAAGATCGATCCACTTTTGTTTATACTAAAACGTCATATTAAATAGTCTAGATGGTTGGAAGTGAAAATTACAAACATTCATGATCTGATTACCTCGAGTCACTTACAAAATGGTTAATGTTTTGTCACAAAGATCAACTGATGCTTAATTACAAAATATGTACTTCTTTATGAACAAAGGTTACATGAACAAGAAAGCTCAGTTTTGATTAATTAATTTATTCGTCGCATTAAGTGATTTCAGACCCCAGTAGATTTTGAAAATCGAAAGTGATATGATAGGGGAAAGTGCTCTTTATGGTGTGGTGTTGGGAATAGTATTTGCCTCGTGTTTTGTGCAATATTACTGCCTTTTCTGTGTGACTCCAACAAAATCCTTAAGTATTATCGTAAAATTAAGTGATACATTCGGTTTGCTGTGAATTGTATGCAGTGGCGAAATTTATTGAATACTGAATTATACCAATTAAATCTTCCATAATGATATGAAGTATAATGTGATGACCACTAACATATGTCACCTATTCATACTAACCCTTAAATTGAACTCTTATCGAAAAGCATGTTTCTCACTTTTCAGTAAACACAACAGGTTTCTATTTTTTTTAAATTTCGCACAAAATTATCATGACTCTGGGCTAAGAAATTCAAATAGATAATAAATTCTTGAATAACTGACTTTTGTAAAACCTGATTATCAGACACGATATACTGTCTGCTGTCTCAATACTCTTTCCAGGCATTTTGTCATTGTTGATTGTTCAGTATTCATATCTAGTTTGTTTAAATGTATGTGCATGTCAGTCGCATCTTTGTTTATAATATCTGAACTGTAGCTTAAGTGTGACAATGCAGTACAATCAAACTTCATTTGTGTTTGAAGTTAGGCATTTATGAGATTTAACGTTTTTGTTGGCTTCGCTAAAGTGGTTGAATGATTACTCTTGAAAGATTACACGTAAACGGAGTAATATATTGTAGACTGTGTTGCTCTTGGTTTTTCATTGTTTGATTTATTATGTGATTACTACTCTCACTGATCTAGATAATAGAAAATTATTAACCAATTCTCACTTATTGTTTCAACAGTTGTTGAGCTAACTGGTATACTTTTAAGCAAAAATGAACTGACATGCTAAATTTAATGATTGTCTTGTTGGAATTTAGCTTATATTGAAATTACGCCAGTCTTATTTAAATGAACATCTTTTTTACTGGGTGGTCTCTTATGTATTGATATTATACGCAACGAAGAAATCTGCACCGTCTGTTTTCAATCTAGTTAGTGTTGCCTAGCAGCAAAATGTTCATGACAAAAATTTTGAAAGTGGTAAATGCAAGTTATTAAAGAGCAGTCGATATGTTTGAAATGCTAAAGGAACTTGCTGGGATATTTTCTCTCTCCAAGAAGTGCTCATGTTCCTACAGATAATATCAGTTCTCAGAAAATATTCCGATCAATGGTATAACGGCTTTTACTGTAAATAAAATCACGAAAACAATAACTTTTGTCCATTATTTGTTTCATATTTATACAGTATATGTATACATAAATCCAAGTAAATTATGATGAACAATGATACTGAAGACAGAAATAATATCCCCTGGGTCTTTAGCATCTTTTCTATGTTTATTGATTTCCTGCTGCTGCTATTATTATTTATCGAGAACTTTGCTCAGGTTAGTGGTTATGATAAGAGTTTGGTCATATTAGAAATAAACAAGAGTGAGTGAGTGAGTGAATGAGTGGAATAATAACAGTCAGGAAGCCGAGGAGTCGGAGGAGATTAACTGTATTTACAGCGCTGTTAGTCTGTGCTTATACCGGAAGAGTAATTAAGTAGGAAATACATCCATAATGATGTGCATCAAACTTAACTAGGTACTGTCTGCTGAAATTAATATTAGGAATAGCCTGTTTTACAGTATTCTTACAACTAAAATAATTCAAACCAGAAGGCACTGTTCATGGTCAGACCATACAAATGAGAACTGTTCACTCACTTTTAATGAATTCCAACCTGAAAATATTTAAAAAGTAAAACATTCAGATATTCAGAGATAACATAATAATACATCAACGAAAACTTCGATGTTAATTAAGAAAAACAAGATGGTTACAGTGAAGAAAAACTCTTTCCTTTCAACGAAGCCATTAACTAGGCTGTAAACTGGTGAATTTGTAACAAGGGAATGAGATAGCTTGAAATCTATTTCCTGTTAGCGGTTAAAATGTAACGAAGAACAATATGAATTTACGTAATACAAAGAAGGATTAAATTTGGATTAAAAAAACGCAACAGAAGATGGACATATTTCTTTCGGATACATAGAGCCGGCTTGGAATGTGGGATCACTGACTCTACGCTCAGATGTCTTGGTCTAGGACTTTGAAGGACTTCTCAAATGGAGCTGAGTCACCTGAATTTATAAGCTGTTTTGGGTCTTTTTTTCACATCTTTAGCCTAGTTGTTAACGTCGTCGAAAAGAAAAATTTTTCTTCACTGAAACCGTCTTGTTTTCCCCATGCACATGTCGTGATATACATAATTATTATGATTTGAATTAGATTCTCTGAAGAAATTATCTCACAGACATCTGAATGTCAGGGTGATATCTACTCATTAATGGAGTCTAAACTGTTATGAAACATCGACTATTAGGAATTTAAACAGACAGTAGTTATTCAGTCCATCAGTTGTTGAACAAGGGGAGGGGGCTGAATAACCTCGTTCATCGTTGCTTAGACATTATAATGGTCACTGTGTTCACCAGTTGCTCACTTAATCTGTGTATCTGTGAGTGGCTAAAATGTGGAATATAAGCAGAGACGAAATGAATGAAAGATACTGTTTGGTTTGAAATCCAATTCTAAACCCATTTACCGGATTTATGATGAAATCTACTCATCAACTCTCACCCCGTTTTAGTTACTTTCTCAGCTTCACTGTCGAGTATATTTATTTGTCATTAGTATACCTTTATTTTATTGACACCTGATTACTTAAAAGAAGAATTACATTCTAGTCTGTAATTATTGGTTTAGTAACTCCTGCCTACTAAAAAGCCTGGAAAATATCTTAAGTTTAACCAGATTCATAGGATTTTATAGCACTGTGACAATAGAAGACAAGGACCAGGCAACAGATCGTTTATTAAGGAAATCAACACGTATTTATATGATTTTCATCATGAACTGACATTGGAAAACCTGGAAGTACTGGACAGCTGCTTCGTCCTAGTTTGGGACTCTTCATCAGTATGCACCCACCGGTATTCAAACCCAACACGCATTTAGATATTTTCATATACATTATTACAGCTTATTCAAGCAAACAAACACAGTCTTCTGATTGGTTGTTTCTCACAGAAAGTTGACCTTGCATCTCTTTGTGACTGTTTCTTGAATGTCAGATCATTCATATGTTAACTGTATCCAGCTACGCAAAGTGTGCTGTAGTTGTTCGTTGAATCAGTCTTTGTTCATATTTTCTCACGACCAATATTTGGGACATACGCATTGACGTAAAATACTGTCCGCCACTTTTGGCTAGCAGCCACCTCTCACCACACTATGAGTTACTCTTAAACTTTGTAACTGAGAGAATTCACCCCACTGATTTTCTAGAATTGGTAAATAACCTAACAGTAGACATTTTGTACAACTTAAGATCACCTGCTTCATTCCCACAGCCTTCATTATCTATCTATCTATCTATATATATATATATATATATATATATATATATATATATATATATATATATATATATAAAGACTTTTACATCTCATTGTGTAGTAGCATGTTTCATAGGCCATAAAGTACATATCCTAATCACAGTGCACTCTAGAGATTATGAGGGACATTTGCCTGAAGATTGTGGTCATTGGAAAATTGTTTATAATTGTCTAAATCTAAAAGTTGCGTGCAAGTTTTATGACGTCCTGTAGATATCATGAAACTGCAACGCATAAATCATATACATCTTTAGTCCATACGGAAACAAATAAACCCTTTTTTAACCTTCAAATATACTGGCTATCATGTTGAGATATTTTCATACCAACTCATTCGTTTTCTTCAGTCAGCATACGACGGTATCCCATTCTTAAGGCCTCTTCATGTATTATTCTTGTATGATATCTCGAAAATATGTCAACAATAATATCCGGAAAGAGAAAAGGTTGTTAAATTTGACAGGGTGCTTTGCCGACATACTTCTTAACTGAGAGTATGCGATAAAAAACACAAGTTAACATAAACCCATAGTATTTTATTCCGAAACACACTGATATTAATTTTAGCAGTGATACTATGCTTACTGTCTTGATGCTTTGTTGAGATTTGTTCAGCCGCAAATATTTAAGTTACCCATTGGTTGCATGACTGCCATGTATCCATGGCAAATGACCTATAGTGTGGAAATATCATGGTCATTACTAACCATTTGGGATTTAAGCCCTTAGTTTGTGCTGCAAACCAATCACAAACAACGGGGGAGATTTTACAGAGGTCACTTCTTTCATCTACCTGTCTAGGTAGCATCGTTTCACCTAAAGGTAGGCCAAACGGATGAGGACGCCAACACCAAAATCAGAAAAGCAAAGTACACCTTGAACCCTCTGAAATCAGTTTGGAAATCTTCGAATTTTCCTCACAAATGTTAGGTCAGTAAATTCTTCTATATGGGTGATAAACTTGGCGTGCGCTTCACGAAAAGCGTTTCCAACAGGCTACTGAGGACTTTTATCAACAACTCACTCTGTTGGCTCCATACTGAAGATCAGACGACCAGATAGAAACAATTAGCAACGAGGAACTCTGAGAAAGAACCAACCCAAAACCCAATGCTCATGAAATATGAAGAAGAAAATGGAGATAGATTAAACATATGTTGATGAGACTGTCTAATAAAGTCGTGCATCCGGCTATCCCTCGAGTGGAATCCGAATAGGAAACGACTAGTTGGCCACTGGCCCTACTATGGTATGCAGGTGACTGTGTGAGGAAGAGATCAGAGAGACCATGGTCAATCATGGGCCCAGCTAAAGACGACCACAGAGAACAGGACAAAGTGGAGATGTGCTTTTGAAGCTCTATGTTCCACTAGGAACCCAGAGGAATAATAATATACCAAAATAGCATATTAGCCTGTTCGAAATGAGGATACCCAATTTATAGGTAGTCGGGAAATAACAATAGAAGGTATTCTGAATAGTTTTTACTCCTTGAATTAATGGTGGGCTGTGTATTAGTGTATTTAATGACTGTAGATTGAATCAGTTACTTCTTGCCTTTTACGCCTAAAATCTACGTAGAATTACAGGTGAATTAAAAGTTTAAGTAATGACAGGATTCAGAAAATTTCTGATTCACTAACGTTATAGAAAGGTATTTCATTTAAATATTGTGGTGAATCGCAAGACAAGTTTCCCAATGATTTCATCTGCTAAACAATAGGAGCACAGAATTTTACTCATTAATGACTTATTACTTAGATTGACAAAATACTCAACTTATTTCCCCTCAACGTGGGGAAGCAACAACTCAGCTGATTTATCAGTAAAGTAGACTTATAAAAACACCAGTCTATGATAGACAGTCTAAAATATCGTCAGTATGAAAATATTCCAAATATTTAGAATTTTGAGTTTCTGGATGAAGAAAATTATACCACCAGAATAATTGACATTTACTGATATAATTGACGGTAATCTAACCTGTTTTCTGATTATAAATGGATTTTGTGCATTTGCATGTACTTTTGTATTATTTTAAAAAATATTGGTAAACTACTGTATTTGAGCTAAGACAGTGAATGAATTCAGAAATATATCTGCTCTTTTAATCATATTCCCCAGTGTCTATCAGTTAACCACGCACACACACACACTGTTACTCAGATATACAATTCTGAATATATATGTATTATGGTCTGTGCAGAAAACAGTCCAAATGACTGAGTCATTGGTATTTGACACAAATTGTATTATGAGCTACTGTTCTCTTAGTGGAAGCAAATTATCAGAATAGTTTAGTTGAATAAAAGTAGTATCATAGTTTGTATTTATATTGAAATTGTAATCGGAAGTTCACTGTAGGCTAATTATCGCCAGCTGAGTTTTAGCAGTGCTGAGAATACAACAATACCTAGCCAGCCGTATCATCATTCCCTTGTGTTCCAGGTGGAACATAGGGCTTCAGTAGCACATCTGCATTTCACTCTGTTTTCTGTCGTCCAATTTCAACTGACTGCATGATTGCCAACAGGCTTTCATTTCCTACCTTACACGATGTTCTTCATGTCATCTTCGGACAACCATCTTGGTTCTATTCAAGAACCCAGCATGTATTGTCACTCGAGGATTGCCTAAATGTACATCCAACCATCTCTACCTCCTTCTGCACATCTTTTGGATGATAGCTTTGTAGCTAGTTTACTGCCAGACATTCATAAGCTTATTCTTACCGGTAGACCATCAGATCTTCAGAATCTAGACAGCGAATGCAGCTGTTAATGGAAGTCTGCAGTAGTCTGTAGGGAATGCACTCAGTGATATGCCACATCTCTGAACCATATGGAAGCCCTCATTTACTTGACATTATTTATGATGTTTATGGTGGCCAAAGATTGGATATATGCCACTGGCTTTAATTTTTGGATTTCCAGTGCTCCAAGTGCTTCAGCTGTCTTGATCTCATTCCCTCTGCGAAGTTTGATCAGATCTAGTATAGGGGGTTGACCAATTTTAGATTGATGAAGGTATGATTCTGATTGGCTTTGACATCCTCATCTATGACACTTGTAGTTGAAACAATTCTGCCTAAATAAATCACAGGGGTGATTTCCATTAGATTTCTCCCGATGATGGTGATTAGTACTTTTTGGTGTTGTTGTCATTGTTTTTAGTGGTGGTGCCCGCGTATCTCCATCACTCCTGTGTTCACTTGAAGTCCTGTCTTCGCTACCAGCTTCTTTTGCCAACTTGTTGGTCTTTACCTGCAGACCTATGACAGTAGACATAAATCATTCTAAAGTCTTTTTCTCAGTCCTGTGTATACTCATCTTTTACCGTAGTTATAATTCCATCATAATGGAGTTATGTTCTACCACAGTGCCCAAGTTTTATTCCTATATCAATGATACGTATTTATAATACCTGAATAGTGTATTGACACCAAAGCAGTTGACACAAACATAAGAATGCATCTTCAACTATGCTCTGGATATAACTTTTTACCGAAGTTATGTCGTTTCAAAGTACAAAATATCATCACTGAATTGCCTAAACTGAGAGTAACTAAGTGTGTGTGTGTTTTAATAAATACAGTGCGTCAGTCGGCCACAGGATGGTAACTGACATTATTGCTACTGTGTGTATAGAAGAAGTCTCATGTCGCCTTTTAATATTTAATGCATAAAGGTAGTTGACAGTTTTTCTGGTGCCCTTATGCGTATATATAAATATATGTACGAAAGAAGCAAACCGTAATTATTGCTGGTATCGCTTCACACATGGACATATGGTTAGTATTTTGTTCATTTTATTTAGTGTGCATGTTTATTGTTGGTGTTGTTGATTTGCGTGTTCCTGTCTGTCATTTTTATGGTTCATAAAATGATGACCATTCATTTATTCATTCATCTAGTAATGCTTACTTACTGACTTACGATCAAATTTTTTATGGGGTTTTTAAGGTTGTCATGGCCTGTTCGACTATTAATTATAGTATACACATATTTATTTATTTATTTATTCATTTATAGGGCTATTAAGTATAATTAAATCAATAATAAAACTAAAGATTTCAGTGACAAGCATGAAAACGCCATATTTAACTCTAAATTGAACTAAACACCAGTTGCTATATGAATTTGTAGTTATGTTAATGACGTAGCTATGATGACCTAGATTGTATGCACGCATACACATACACACACATACTTTATGCACATACTCACACACACACACACGTATACAATTGAGTGCAGATGATTAGGTAAGTAAGACAAGAAAAATAAGCTATTTGATGATTAGCCTTACAGTATTAAAATGATTGTTCATTTTCATATACTATGGCAGGGTGGGGGTGTAGATTAATTTAGACTTGTTTTTTGTTTTTAAATCGTGATCCGGAAATCATACAAAAATCACGGAAATTAATCTAATGCATTTGTTCGTCTCTATTCTAATTTTGTATACAAAAATGTACATATATATATATAGGATTAATTAAAGTTTTGAATCAACTTCCATGGTTTCTTTTCACTTCTTTCCGTCTATGACTTGCAGTGTTAAACAGAGTATTAAATGTTACTTTCTAATGAAAGTAGAACAGATGAATGGGCTTGTCTAGTCGGTAGGACTTAGTACTTGCAATAACAACAACAACCTTGACAATCTCAGGGTGACTGGATGATTTAAGTCCCAGAGTTGAGTAGTCCGTCTTAGTATATCACACCATATACAGGCTTCTTCTTTTGTCATTCCTCACCAGAATAACTTAGTCTATTTAGGCATTACGGTAATATCTCTGTGCATGATTCTGATGAGATCATATATATATATATATATATATATATATATATATATATATATATATATATATATATATTCACTTGAAGATATACTGTCTCTGAGCTTGTTTTTATGCATTCAATGCCTTACCTGTCAATCAATCATACTCAATAACCATTCTCAACTATGCTATGCTTAAAACTGTATGAGCAGTGTATTTTCAATGTAATTACAAATTTCGTTTATTTATTTATTGATTACAGCTTGATTCCACACTGTATTTTTGGTACAGGTATGAAATTTTCAGCATATGATATCGGTAGCCCAAATTTTGCAGGTCGACCATAGATACCAGATGTGCGTCGGCAGGGGATCAAACCTCGGACCATGTGCATGGTCGGCGAGAGTCCTAACCACTGTATCACCGAAGCACAAGTGATCATCTTCGCTTTATCACTTTCTCTTCAGAACAGCTTTTCCCGATTTACAAACAACTTGTTTGTATCTAAAATGTGCTGAGGAAACTGTAGGGTTAAAAGTTGTAAAATTATTTCTGTAAGTAAGAAAAAACCGATTAATATCTCATTGAACACTGTTTTCATTGAATTAGAATTCATACTACGCAAATGAATGTGGTCAGCGTTAAGGGAAGCAACTGTCTGAGTCGCAGATTACAGATAAAAATACGCCCCATATTGTGCTCAACAGAACAAAATTTCATCTTATAATTATTTTGACTGAACTCTGCTTGTGATCGGTGTGTAAAAGCAGTTGGTATTGAAAGATGTAGTCATCTGTCGTTTAAACGAGTTTACTCTATGTGGTTTCAGCCTCATTTCTGCCAGAATAATAGATTGTAATATGTTAGATAACTCCATCAATTGGTCATAAAATAAAACAGGTGGGCTGATGTTTTCATTCCCAGTTAGATTATTTAGTGGATACCTGGACGTGTGGGCCTCTGAGCTGCTAAGTTCAATATCTGCATATACTTTCAAAATGCCAGTTCTAATAGCATAAGTCGCAGATATGTATCAGTTGACAGCATTTCAAATTTACCAGAGGTATAGTTGTTGAAGTAGATAACACAAAAATTGATCACCACGAGTGATGAAATGACTTATTCATGGAATGAGAAATACTACAATTTCAGGATTGATCACGAGTTAATAGCAACCGATGGGCAAGTGCCGGTGAAGAGTCTCAAACTCGGACGAGACACCTGTCCAGTACTACCAGGTTTCTCATTGGTTCTGTGACTGAAGTTAAAGGTTAAGTAACACTGAGAGGAAAACACACATGAAAAATGATCCAACGGTCAAAATTAGAGGTTAATGACATTTTGGCAAAAGGAACAACTTTTTAGGTGTTTACGAGTTTATACAGGAATATGAGGAGTGTAAGAGGAATATGAAAAATTTAATAAGTCTCTTTTTGAATCAATAGGCCAGGTAAAATCATGCTTTTCTTTTAAAGAGATTTTCCCAAATGTCGTTCCCATTAATAAACTGATTCATAATGCTGTTCTGTCTTAAATATCTATCAAAAATATTTAGCTTTATGCCTTTTTGTATAAGTGATTCCTCATTTAAAATAAACACTGAATTCTGTTCAGTGATCTACGAAAACCTCTTGATAAAGCCTATTAATTTATTTTCTGATAGTAATCAGTAGATTGAATACATGAATGGCTTCTTTTTTAATTTTCACTTCTGAAGGTTGTAATACTTAATCCTTATATCAGCTGAAGAAAGTGAATGAGTTTGTTTACTACTGTTTAATTCTTCTGCCTGCTCACATGAGCGTGTTTATTAGCGGGGAAAAAAAGAAGAATAATCTTCATTCGTCATAGGAAGTGAAGCAATTCATGATGAATTAGTGTAAACTTTTGCCACCTATGCATACTAAATACTGCTCCCCAACACCCCCCCCGCCTATTTTTCTTCTTTTGCTACAGACTCGGTGATTTTCAAAAACCCTAAAGATGTCGATTAATTTTACACTGATCACTGCTTCACTGAACAAATACAGTCAATATTAAGTGAGTAGTGTGGAATATAAGTAAAGGAAGATAAGCTGATAATCTGTACTAACTTCGTTTACGTTAGAAATAATTGAAACAATAGGCTGTCTCTCCCTTTCTCTAACTCTCTCTCTCTCTCTCTCGCTCTGTGTGTTATTATCCATCAGAAGCGCAAACGCTCAACGTAAATGTCAATATTTATCCTTGTGATTAAATGACTGTTGTTTTGAGCTGGCTACCTACAAGTGTGTAAGAAGGGGATATATGCATGATTTATTGATGACATAAATCACTTACACGACGTACACTCATATTACTAAATTAATGATGACTGATTTAAGCAAATAAAATAAATTTTCCTTTTTGTCATGTAATTTTATACAACGGCCTTTTTTAGGATGAGAATTAATTTCAGTTGAAACATTCTAACCTCTAGATATGAGTCCATTATTCTGCGTGGGTGAGCGAAATTGGGTAAAGAAGTATTCAAACCACAAAGAATCATTTGCTTGACATTGTCGTATTCCATATATATATGTATATATATATCTGACTTAACATTGGTGTTGAAATTTCTAATCTTATTCCTTATTCCCGTACTAATTTCAGACCAATGAAGGTCTTTCTTACTTTTCTGACCGCGTTCTGCTTCTGACATCTTCATCCATGCCGTCGGCTGTAATTGAAACGTTGCTGCCTTGATAAGTGAAAAAAGGTATCTTCGTTCTGATCCCTTCTGCCGATGGTGATTAATGTTTTTGTCTAGGTATTTTCGTCACCTCTATCTTCTCTGTATTCACTTGAAATCGTTTCTTTGCTGCTTCTTGTACGAACATATCGGTTTTCACATAAATTTACATAAAAAGCTTACTGGATATTTTGGGCAGCATTATTCGTCAGTCTGTTATCTGTATCATTTTGTGTGAAAAATGCTCAGTAATTAGATTCTTTTAAGAAAAAAGAAGTAAAACTCATCTTTTAACTTTTCAGACTTGTATAGCAAAATATAAATTTCAGTCTGTAACGCCAACTAAATACTGATTTCCAGTTATAATACTTTTTTCATTCCATTCGTTTTCCGAGTGGAATATAGGTCTCCTAACTTTGATCTTTGAAGTGTCATTAGCGTTGGTAGTGTCTTTTTTACGGTGTAAATTCGCTACCTTCAATGCTTAACTCTCATTGGTTGGCTGGGAATCAGTCCCTGACCACTCATGTGGTTAGCAAGCGTTCTACCAGTGAATCAAGCATATTTAAGTTTTCACTCCACTGACTAAAAATAATCCAAAGCGGTGGAAGAATATTCAACATTTGAAAAGAATCACATCTAAGTAGTAATTATTATTTCTTCATCCTTCAAACTATAATTAGTAAGGGTTTTTTGTCTACAAAGACCTCATATTAATTGTGTGCTTCTCTTTTATCTAACCAATAAGATCTTAGCAACTAGATTGTGTCGAGATTTTCGGGGTACTTGAGTTAATTATAATAATCATGATGTTGCATGTAATCTTGATAATGCGATAGAGGATTTCACTGTGATCTCAGGAGGAAATGGGTACAGGGAAAAACACATTTGCAATTGAGGGACTAAGAGTTTTATAGTAGAAATAATAATAATAACCAGTTAAGTGAAGTGTAAATGAACTACTGTGCATAGGCTAGACAACCTCAGAATAATTTATGAAATGATTAACCCTATATTTATCATGTTTTAATGATAATTTCTCAATAATAATATCTTTTTTAAAAATTTTACCTATTAATTAGCAACTCACTATAAAACTAACTAAGTTGTCATAGTGAGTATTCCGTCACACATAAATGGTTATAAGTGATGATTGACATTATCCCTGCCTTGTATAAAGTATCCGTTTTGTTTTAACAGATATGCATGATTGGCAAGTATGCAAATGGCGACTTTCGCTTAGAGTATATACACTGTTTTTGTTTGTTTGTTTGTCATTTGCAAAATAGCTCCTTTATCGATGCATCAGTGGGACTTGTTTTTAAGGCTACTAGCAATTTTCTGAGGTGATAAAGGTTATTTGTGGCGAGTAAGGAGGAATGTTGTTGTTTGTGGTTTATCAGGCGCCGATAAATCAGCCAACTATCGGATAAGCAGATGAGAAGGACTGACAACAAAATTTTACTTTATGACTGATGTAAGACATCCATTGGCTGAATTTTTAAGTATGAATCATAACGCCTTTCACCTGTGAAACCTGGATAATTTTTCCCTGTAATCTGGAACCAAGTTGCTTTTTTAGATTGAGATTTTTTGGCTAAATAAAGGAAACAGGATTTAAAGGGGTAGTAAGTCAGAATTAAAGTGTAACCGCAGGAAGTTTTGTCCCTCCAGTGTTAATGTTACAAGTGCATATTCGGTTAAAATCTCTGATTCAGAGAGACGACGATAATTGCGGCGTCGGTTCAGTGGTAGAATGCTCACCAACTATGCATGCGGTCCAGGATTCGATTTCTAGCCGACTTAATTGTAAACCCCGAGTTGTATATTAAGTCTGTTAGAGAAAGGGGGCTGAGCTTGAGGCCATCAATCTCATTCTGTAAAAAGTCGCCCCTCCCATTGAAACTTAAAAACCCAGGTATGAAACCCTAAATTCCACTTGGGACTCAGATAAATGGAAAAAAAGAATAACAATACAAAGACAGTAGGAGAACCACAGTGACTCACGATTTCCCTTCATTACTAAATGAAGTGAAGAATCAGATAATTTCGTAATTTCGTGAATTTTCGGGAACAAAAGTATAATAAAGTGTTCTCCGTGGTGTTTTAAAGCTTACTTTCAATTCTAATTCACTTAAAATTATTTTCGGAATATTGAGTTATTTGCTTTAGCACTTAGAGGACCACTCAAAACTAGGGAGTATTAGATAGCTGTTTCACCCTAGTTCGGGACTCTTCATTAGGTAGCAGCCAAGACGCCGCTGAGGATTAAAGCCAGAATTGTGACCAGTCATATCCGTACAAACTAACACTTGGAAGTTAATCTGATGCTCACCAGGTTGACGCCATCTAGAATTCTAGTGGGAAGTTGTCACCAATATGGTCCATTAAATCGGGTGTGAGGATAAATATGGTCTGATGACATTAACTGGCGGTGGGCTGCTATATATTGTGAATCGGTAGAAGTTAGAAAGCATGGACCATTGGATTACGTCATAATGGATGAATGATCAACAAACTCACCCAATAAGCCGAAGGTTCCGAGTACGATCCCTGGTTGAGTTACAGATGTCGGCTGGTGAAGAGTCCCAAATTGGGACGAAGTAGTTGTTCAGTACTCCTGGATTTTCGACGGTTCTCTAAGGGACATCAATCCGTATCCAAAACTGAAACTAATAAATAATTGTAACTTTGTAACTTATATTTATTATATCTACCTTAAAAGAAACGACTAACTTGCCGAGGTATTTAACTTTTACTCTTAAAAAGACAATTTTTATTAACAAATGAGGAGTTATCTTTTTTGTTTAGATGCTAATCCACTCTGTATAAGAATCTGAGATATTTCTTCAGATATTTTTTCTTTATTGCACTCGACAGAAATGAGGACTAAAAAAGGCTTTACGAGGGGATTATTCTTAACTTCTTAGTAATTTTAGAAAAAGAAACTTAATGATAAATTATATTTTATGCTTCGCTATTGCTTTTCATATTTCAATAGAGACAAACCAACATATACATTGTAGTACTAATAGTTCAGAAATGTGCATTTGATAGCGTATACATCAGTAATCATTTGTAAACAACATGGCTGGAAAAAGTGACCGGAAATGTCAGTTCGTAAGTGTTGATTATGTAATGTTTATAAGGTAAAACTTATTCCAACTACAACCATAATTCTGATGAAATACTGATGAAAACAGAAATATTCCCGCATAAGACAACAACAATAAAACAAGTGTTAAGATGAAAGAAATATGTACTATGCACTAAAATACACCCCTTCAGTTGTTTATTAAGTCTTTCTTCAACCTTGAATCATTTGAAAATAATAGACAGTGAATTACCTAAAAGCTTGCCAGTTAAACTATATACATTAGTAGACTTTGAAATGGTAAGAGAAAGAAGTATGTTTAACAAGAGACTGAAAATAAACAGGGAGAAGAATCCAGACTGTATTACATAGCCACATTCTATCCAATGTAGCATCGTGTGTGTTTTCATTTAGTAGTCGTGTGGTAGATTTATCATCATTCAAATATTTAGTGACATAGACTAGTGACCTAACTATATTCACCTGACCTAGCGACTAATCTATGTTTTCACCCAAAAAGAAGCTTTTAATAACCATAATAGAAAACAAAACAGGGAAACAGGAAACTTGCAGATGGATTAAATATTGAAAACAGTAAATAACATTAGTGGTAACTGTAGTGGCAACAAAACAGGATGTAAATGAAATAATTCTGGTAGGAAGAGGAGGGGGAGGAGAAGAATGGTGTTGCAGTTGTCAGTATAACCATTGATGGCTAACTAAATTCTCGTTACTAAGCTGTTTTTATCAGATCATCGTTGTTACTGTCAAAAAAATGATCGTAATCATAGATAAGGAACAATTGTTCATCATTCATACAGAATTTATTCCAACTGGTTTCAACCTCAAAAAAAGTTTGCTAGGAACATGGCGTATGGCTGTATGAAAACAGGTTTACTTTAATTGTTTTCTATCCATTTATTATTGATGCTGCAAGAGATGAACTGTAAAAATTGAGCTTTGTTTCACATCCTTTCAGAGATATTTTCAAACTTGATGATTAGAAACTAAGTGCTTTTTCATTAGTCTAAATTTATATTTACATTTAAGACTGATGTAAAGATAACTTGTTCAGTTAAGGCAAAATCATACCTGTTAATGAAAACATTTGTGAAGTACATTGGACCTGATTGGTCCATTAAAATGAAGTATGACTTCTGATTCATGATATTTGGTTATGCAACTGGCATTCTGTTATGAATATTAATAATACTATCCTCCTAAGTTCCGAGTAGAGCTAGCTTCATAATGTCCCATAAGCTTTCATCTCCTCTTTACATTTTCTCATGTATGCCAACTTCCGGTCATCACCTGACTTGGCGTTTCTTATCCAGCTTCCACCCCAGTGATGGTGTAGCGTGTGATTTCACTCAACAATTTTCTCAAAATATGTCCCATCTGCCTCCATTTCCTTCGGGATATTTGCTGGACGATATGTTGTTGCTTGGTTTGCTGCCTACCAGAGTTCCTTGCTGTCTAACAAAGTGAAGTAAGCAAACTCTGTCAGATTTCTTCCTTTGATTGTGATTTGTACTTGTTGTTTTTATTGTTTGTTGATCACCCCCATCACCTCCTCCTTCTCTACTTTCACTTGAAATCTTGTCTTAGCTACCTGCTTCCTCTGACAAACTGTTGGTTATCGTCTGTAAATTTGTATCACATTAGGCATAAATCATCAAACGAAGTTCAGATCTTCTAGAGCCTTCTTGTCGGTTCAACTTATTTCCACGGTCTGTACCAAGATCCAGTTTACCATAATCAGGAATATCATCAGTGATAGTCTGCAACCGCGTCTTTCTCCTGTCTCTACTTCAAAGACTATGTGGAGTTTTACATTTTGAATCATTTGATATGTAGCATCACCACAATACTGTTGAATGAGGTTGATATATGTCTGTGGCTCTGTACTCGGTAGTGTTGTAGCAATTTCCATGATCGACGCTTTCGAAGCCTTTTTAAAAAGTGATAAAATTGAGGCTGAGATTTGCCTATTATTCTCTACTGTATTCTATAATGATGCGTAACACTGTAATTCTATCCACAGATTATTTACTTTCCATGAATTCAGCTTGTTGTGAAAGCATCTTTTCGTCTCTCCAGGATCAAAGTAACGTCTGACTATCAGGCAGAATCACATTTTGCCCTCAACTGAACCGTTAGAAAGTCTAAGGCTAGCTGATATTCCTATGATTAACTAGAGAAGCTGTGAAAGATTTAATTTATGAAAACAGTCATAAGAATATTCACAGATTTTTTTTCTACTGAGTGTTTCTTGTGAAAAATTAAATAAAACAATTAAGTATGCTTTTTATTTTAACGGAAAATGACAATTTGTCTTATTCACAACATCATTACTAATTTCTTGTAAGTTCTAATGACTTCTTTGTACAGCAAAGTAATTGACTACTCAGTTACTGACGGTTTTGACAAATGTTTTTTTTTCTTCTAATTTTTACTCAAGAAATAGAAGAAAATTTCCGGCTTTAATTTTATAGCTAAAAATTAATTCGTTTAATTCGTTTTTAATCAGAACAGACAGTGTGAAGAAAAATGAATAATAGTAATAATAGTTACACTAGAGAAAAGAGGATGTTAATTAAACGAGTCGAATATTCCTCATAAATATTAAGTGTACACACACATGCATCAATGGACAAAGATCGTTCCATATTTTGTTTTTACTTGGTGAAATACTAGTGAATACAAACAGCATGAAGTATATCCGCTTACATTAGCTTTCGGTAATGATTTATGCGTAGGCAGTGTACTGATGACAACACCTTAATCTCTGAGTCACACCTTGATCACTGCTCTTTTTGATGTTACAGTCATATTGGTTCTTATGCAAATAAAAATCTGGCCAGTTTTTATGATTGTAAATGATTTATCAATTATTGGCTGTAATTCAACTGAAACACTTAGAAATATGAGCTTCACTTATGTTATGCTCTTATATTTGAAAGGGAATTAATCCAACACTTCTTGTTCATTATGTAGAAGTTGTAGCGTAATTTATCCCAATGGAATAGGTGTATCTACTCAATGCTTAATTATTGATTCTATCGCTAAAATTAGGCGTAAACTACTTTGCTTTATTTCTTAAAAGTCATTTAAACTTAAAGTGATTCAGATTCTCAATGGAGAAGAGTTTAGTTTCTTACATACTTGTCAAAAATATAGGTCATCACGTTTGTTGAACCATCTGTCACATTATGCACAGTTCAAAGCAATAATTGCCAAATTTCCAACCTCGATAATTTCAGAATTATTTTTCGATGTCTTCCTCAGCTATATACAGTCAAATGCTGTTTGGAATTCAATAATACATTTTCAGATTCACTTGGTTTTTAAAATATATCCCGCTACTATGGCAACGGCAGTCTTAATTACATTATCCCAGGTTTTCAGTAAGTGAGATTCAGCTTTGTTTATATACTGCTAAATACTTTTTTCCTGGTGTGGTTTTCTTTTATAAGTTGGACATCATTCTTGAACGTTTCACAGTTCATCACAGTTGACATCGTCACCAGTTGTTTTCTACCTTCTATGTTATTGCTTGTGTAATGTAAACTATTTTTTAAAAATTATTTTAGTAGTAAGTCGCTTGAAGTTATATTTTGAACAAAAGTATCGGTTCTTCATCTGTGAAACTTTCGTTTATCTCCAGATATTGTGACATCACGGCTCCTACAGCATTTAAAAGAAAACATAAGACCTTTATTCTAGACAGTACGCCAATATGTAGCAGAGAATTTTCAGAGTATTTAAACTGTAAAATAACTTCTCTTCATATAGAACCTTTCAAGTAAAGCAGTATTCGACAACAAGTCGTGTGACGCTGTGTTGTTCCATCTGAAGCAATATTCAGTCCTCTACGAAACTTTCCACTCATTACTTTTGAGAAGTGCTCTACTATATGCTGGCAGCAAATTAAAAATGTGCACCGGTTGATGTAGCGATTCGAAATTATAAATAAATGATTAAAACAGTAAGAGATGACGGGGACTTTAGGCATTACGGATGGAAAATTAGGTAGACCAGAGATTTAAGCAGCTCGCTTTATCACTCTTAATTTGAATCAGTAGTCCAACTTGAAAGGTGAAATATTACACTCAGTTTAAGGACGTTAACTCTCTAGTGTGCGTCAGTGGCTCACTTTTAGAATACTGACCAATCATTCACATGGCCTGGGGTTCGATTCCCGGCTGACACACTTCTGAACCTCACTTATCTGGTAGTAAGCCCAGTAAAGAGGGTTAGATTGAACATGAAATTACTAGTCCCATTCTCTAAGAAGAAAAACAATTACTAATAAAACTGCACAGCCGAAGCTTCAAGTCCTATATTCCACTCGGAACGCAGAAAGAATAAAAATTATAAATAATAATAAACACCCTACAGTGAGCAGCTTTGAACAACATTACACTCTGAAATACAAAATATCCTAGGATATCAAAGCTGATGTCACGAAAGTCGGTATTATGGGGATTCTGGTTTCACACTGTGTTTTGATAAAATGAAATTTTCATTATGGTACCTTATAACTACTCTCATTCCGAAAATTCTTTACATAAATGGCTACCTGCTTCTTTGTTATTATTTTCTACATGCTTTCTTCTTTAAGTCAGATTTTTAAGTGCATGTAACTGTCCATTGAGTAGTCTTTTCTTAAACAGTTATTATAACGATAAATAAATAAAACATTTTGCCGACGGTATACACGAACAGTGAATGTTAGACAAGATAATACTACAAAATTACCTAAAATAATTCCAGCATTTGTTTAAATTCTTGTATTAATATTATGATATATACTGGTCTCTGAGTATCAGTGATACATTTTGCTGTAAAAGGATCTATCAGTAGACATGGTAGTAATCAGTCGCAGTTTTAGACATCGTAAAATTATTGTGAACTGCTAAAATTGTGTATGGAACTGTAGTTAATTCAAGTTATGCAGAGGCTACTTGCATATTTCGTAGAGAATTATAAAGTTCAACAATCTGTTTTATGCCATACAAAATGTGAAATTACAAATGCAAAGCATATTATTGGTAGGCAATATTTGACAACAAACATTTCAGGTTTTGTTCTTGTATTCACTTTAAGGCACAAAAACAATAAAACAAAATTTAATTAGAACGCCAATTGACGATTGAATCTGTCCTCAAAAACTAATTTTGCTTGTTAGCGTTCAGTATGAAAATGGCAAACCAAAGCTACTTCTTTATTTATTCATTTCCTTTCCGCATATGCAGACAGTTGATTTGTAATAAATATGACCTGAAATTATATAAACAAATAATATTGGTACGATTAGTAGCTGTTGTAGCAGTAGTAATTTATAAGTCCTAAAAATTGTAAGTTCTGAGTGCTAGTCATTAACCGATGACTGGTAGTAATTTTTATTTCAGTGTTAACAGAAATGACATCACATAGTTAGGTAGGTGTAGATTCATTCAGAATGTTCTCTCTTCCGTGTTAGTTGGCATATTATGATGAGTAATATTAAAGTAAGGCGTATGGTGTTAGGTCAGTGCATTAATTTGTGAAACTACATCGACTGAGATGGCTAGGACACGTTATGCATGCCAAGCCACAACCTTCCTCGTCAACCAATGTTACCTGATTCATGATTAGACTGGAAAAGGGTTATGGATAGTCAAACCAAAACATGTAATCAATCCGCTGAGATTTGTTTACTGGTTGTGAACTGGGAGATTAGTCAATTTTTAGGTGTACTTTCCGGGACTGATTGTACATGTAGTGCTGAATGACTTGTATTCTGTATGAGAAATCATACTAGGCCGTAAATGTGAAGTAAACAAGTACTCACTCAGGGGGAAACAATTTTAGGGAATATGCTACAGCAAAAATCTAGAGACAGCATTTTATTTATGACTCAAATAGTTTTTTTCTTTTTTTCAGTTTCTACTTACAGAAGCATATGGGCTTTGTTGTTATTTTATTCTACGTCGTATTTGTTTTGATTGCTAATACTATCAAAGTTGTCAGACAGGCATGAGTAAACAACTGTGTAGACAGCATAAGGTAAGTTTAATTCATTAGTCACAGGTATTTCAGCCTACTTCACCGTTACATGAGGTGGGTTGGCTGAGAGTAACAGTAATTAATTGAAGAGAATTTAGTAGGAAGGATACATGCAATCAGTAAATTCATCTTTCTGCTTACTTTCTAAGGTCAAAAATGACAAAATACGGTAGATAAGAAAAACTGCACATACCTACAAACTACTCTCTGAGTGGCTTCCATTAAAGTTTGTTGATAACCGCCTTGTACTTCCCTTTTATGTGCTATTTTCTACAATCTCTCTGCTAAAAATCCTAAATAAGTTAAATAATTATCGTCCTATTTATTAGTTTGTAAATTTACGCAGAATTTCAGGACGCCTAAAGCAAAAGTATTTACAATTAGTTGATCAGTATACACAAGCATTTCGTGTAACAATACATTTTCACAAGACAGAAAAAAATAGGGGAAATTAGCGACTAATGTTATTTTCAACTTAAAAGTCCTCAACGGTGTTTACCTATGAGTTTTAGTTGAAAGCAGACTTTTAATTAACAGCTTTTAAGTAAACTTCACATTGTGTGTGCGTGTCTGTTTGTTATGACACTGCGTTTTATGAGTTTTCTACGTGTTAATTAAACGTGATATATATATATATATATATATATATATATATATATATATAGACTATTTTGATTGAACACTAAGTACTTTCATACGTCTAGTCCTTTGTCTGCTGCAGACAATTCCATGCATAAATAAATCTGCCTAAATTCGGTTTGATATCGGTACTCTAGCCAAAGAAGAGGAGTTTCAGCACTCTGTTTTCGTTTAAGGCTTATGGTGAGGCTTAAGAACCTTAATCTTTTTTTCACTAGAACATTTGGTCACTAGATGTTATCGTTAAATCACAATACATTATGATCGCATAATCCTGATATTGATTTTCCAAACTGATATCATCACAGAATGACAAGTAAATATAATGTCAAATAAGTGATGCGGTATAGATGAAGCGCTAACAAAGAGGATTAACGCTGAAGTAAACCTTAAGCAGACTTTCAGTGTTACATCTATACACACTACCTCCATATGACAATAGTTTCTAATTCTACTGCCAAAAATTCATGTCTTAACTTTAAATACAAGGGTAATCTCATATAATTCATGTTATTGTCAAAACAGAGAGGTTATTTAGTAGTTAACTGAAGTAAAGATCTAACCATCGCCAGTATATCTCTAAATTTACCTCTTCAATAATTTCGAATTTTATTTCTTCTACAGGATGTTTTATGCGTGCATGTATGACGTGTGTAACAAACTTATCTGATAAAAATAAGAAGCTAGAAACTGTCTAGAATGATGAAATCTGATGAGGGTAAAACCGCTATTAATCCACCTGTACGACAGGGACAAACAAACAGAAAATTTTAATATCAAATTATTTAAACATGCTTTTCTTATCCTTGTGCTTCATTAAAAAAAAAAAACGTTGATTTGAGTCTACACGCAAGCGTTTGAATCTACATTGAACAGTTAATGATAAGTCTGGTATATTTGTATTCGTTATCCTTGCAACAACATAAGACTGCAAGACACACAACATATCTCTGTTACTGTAGTTATGCATAGCCAATGTGAACTTTTATAACAGTGTAACGTTTATTGACTGAAACTTATTCACTCTAAATTCATCAATCATAGATTCAAGCTTCCGGAAACCTACTGCCTTAAATCTTACTGTTAGGCAGGATTCTGTTTCAGCTATATCATCTCATCACTAAGACTAGCCATGAATTTATGGGGAGATATATATATATATTCTATGTGGGGAAATCCCATAAATACGCACAGTTGACTTATACTTGTCTCGGCAGTTGTCTAATCTACATACTGCGTTTCACAACCATAAATATCTACTGTAAGTGTTTTATTTGTAGAAAAAAAATACAACAGTGTCTGTTAAGAATATCTTCCAACTTTAATCTTTATTACCATCATGATCTTCATCATCAGTAATCCCAGTGATGTTTTCCTACGTAGTCATTAAACGTCTCAGAATTTATTTTACTGACAAGAGAATTAAGTTTCTCTCTAGGTCTGTATAAAGCTTCCCACTACTGTTCATTCTATAGACAATAATGGTAAACCCTTCACAGTAGATGACACAAAAGGGCTGAGAGGTAGAGAAAAGAAAGGAAACAATAAATCAGTGGAAACTTAAAAAAATTCGATACTAGGGTTAACTAATTAACCTTGTTGGCAAGATCCTTTCAGAATATAGAAAACAGAGAAGGTTAGATATGTTTATTTATTTTCTATAAAAGAATAATGCATTAAGAGAATTTTGAAAGAATAGTGATAAATTTTAATATCTAAACGATCTGTTGGAAACTTATTGTCGCCAGATAGTTTAAAGACGCCATATTCTATGCCTCAGACATATATATATATATATATATATATATATATATATGTACTTTATATTTGACATAGTCCACATGATAAATGCTTCACTAAGTCACTGCCTAAAATAAATACAGACTTAGTTTTGCTCTTAGCAGTGTTGGTTATGTTAATGTTCTGTGTGTTATTCATTTGCATCTCATTAATAATAAAATAAGATGAAAGATATTAAGATATATACGTACTGGTGAGATTTGTCACCAATCTAGTGGTAAGTTAGATTAAAGTATAAGTATTATATGTGAGTCTACATGGGAAGAATAAACAGTAACATATGGTGTGTTTACTCATGAAAAAGCTAAACAAACGAAAACTACACGAAGACCACCCATGAACTTTTGCGATCATGATTTACACATATACGTTATTCATTAGTCTAAATATCTTTGTAGTTTCTCTTGATATGAGTGATATTGAGGAGCATATTAACAAAGTATACATGAATGGTTGATTGATTCTCAGAATAATTTAGAGAGTTGATGATGATGATGACGATGATGATGATATTCAGAATGAAGATAAACACGCCATCAGAGACTGGTACAAAATGATGAACCTACTGTAGATTATTTAATCTACACTATCAAATGTTTTTCATGACTTATTGTAACTAGATGATTGGGGGGAGTACTCATTTATTGTCAGCTGGTTAGAGGCAATCGGCAGAAGGTTTCATGCTTATTGGTAGTGGTCAGCAGGGTGTATCTGTAATCTTGAAATTACTCATGTCGTTTCTGAGATTCGGACCCTTGTTACCCATTGCTGTAGTTAGAGATGTTACCACTGTGCTATTCGGGCTTCAGACTGACCTCCTGTATGACTATAATGGGTATACTGTTAATTACCTCTAACCATCTGTGATGCACACCCCTGAGAAAACTAAATTATTCTATTCAACATAGTAATGAAATCTACTAATTTTTTGTAACTTCAATGCATTAGAGAGAAGCCGCTTTCTCCGCTTATCCGCCCAGATCGTTAAAGGAACAAGTAGACGACGCCATAGATAACTTCAAGCCACTACGTTTAGTCTAAAACATGTTTTTAGTTGATGATGAAGGAGATTCGATATGTGCAGTCATTAATTTCGCTTCAGAGATTCAGTTGTAGAATTCTTGTCAGCCAGACATGTGGTTCACTATTGATTCCCGAAGTGATGCACTCCTAAACGCCGCGTAGTAAGCTTGGTAAATGGGGAAGGTTAGCTTTAAGACTACCAACCTCAGCCTGTCCAAATCACCACTGCTGCTGAAAATTTCCAAGCTCAGTTTTGGAGCTTAATGTTCCGCTTAGAAATCAAAATAATGAAGAAGACATTAATTTCCATGGGAAGGGAAAATATAGTTTAGTAAAGCCAATGACTTCATTCTATGTTTCTGCTTATACATGATGTAGAGATAGTTTAAAAAAAGAGATCGATGTTACAGTATTCTTGTTCTATGCACTTATCAGTGACTACGCGAAGGGTGTGTAATCTCGTCACTAGTCTAGGCCATAATGCTCTTATAATTTTTTCTGTAGAATTACTTCTTCACCCTGAATGTAAAACCTAATTGTTGCCAAAGTCCTGTGTTTTCATTCATATGTTAACGGCATCTCCTTTGATTTTCAGTATCCTCCAACAGTTAGCAATAGTGTAGTCTAAGGGCAAAAACTAATACTCAAAATAGAAATGAGAAATTTTAAAGGTATTGTTTCTTGAAATGATATCAGCTTCAGTAACTGAATTGATAGGAAACATTTGTCTGTTGTTATCCAAGCAAAATGAGAAAAATCAAATCTTGATGAATGAGCATCTGTTATCACTGCAGTAACTTTCAACACTCCTGGCAAGACATTCGCAACTGATTCTAAGTTACGAGAAAAGATTGAGGTTCAACACTGACGACTAACTGTCAAAATAGACGAAGCGGACCTCTCTCTGGCTTTCTTTGATTCTTGAAAGGTTTTTCTCCACGTGAATTCATTTCATTATTAAGAAGCACTTATAAATCCAACCAGACTCTCATTATCCTTCAACTTCACTAAAACAGTATTATTCGGTGGATGGTTTCTAGTGTAGAATAATTACACGTTTACCTTTCTATCAATCATTCAGCAAAAGTATGATATGATTTTTTCTGCATAAATAAAAATCCCTAGAATGCAAGTAAAGATCCTGTCTCATGTAATTTCGTTGTCGCTGTTGTTTTGTTCCGATGAATTTATGAAACTACACCCCCCTGCTTCACATATACACACACACCTGATTCAAATTTATTATTCACCAGACAGACTGTTGGTTATCTTTCAAGCTGTTTCATGTCCTAAAATACACAAGCCATCATAGACAAACAGACAAAGAGAAAAAGTTTAATGTTTAAGGATCTGGACACACACACAACATACACACCTACATGCACAAGTTAACCACCGAAGTAACATGAGATGCATATCACAAGAGCTGTTTACTTACTGTTTTCAGCATCGTCATCATCATAATCACCACTATCAAAAGGCTTCTTTTTGTGAAGAGTATACTGATTGACATGTTGGCAAAAATTTCACGTTTTGTATAGACATCAAAGGAAGAGAAATTTATTTACCCTGAGGCTGTTGATTCAGATGGCTTACAGACGCATAGGGGCAAAAAAGAACTATTTTTGTTTAGAATGCAGAGTGGTTCTTATGTTATACACTTACTCATGTACATTGTCAAAACCAGCTGATTAAACTTTTTGATAATTAGTGTATTATTATTATTATTACCATTGTTATTTGATTATTACTATTATTATTAATAATAATATTACTATAATACCGTAGTAAACTGATACATTAACGAGTGAAGCTATGAATCACCGTGTTTAAAAAGCAACTGAATATATTTATATATATAGACGCCGAATTGAAAATGAAGCAGCTGACTTAGAAGATAAATATAATAAGAATTGTTCGAAAGGAAACTTACATATAGTAATAAATAAAAAAAAGATGTAGTACTCAGTCACTCGCAGATATAATCAAAAGCGGGTGGAATATCTTGAGAAGACTAGAATACAGCTTTGCAGACTGAACAGTAGTTAAAATTTGGAGCACTGCTTGTTATGGAACATTGTTTTGACTGATCTATCCAACAGACTCTTTACTTAAGATGAATTCTTGGTTTTTAAAACTTTGTTGTGACTGCGCTACCCTGTAAGCTAAACTGGTACTCACTGGACAAGAGGTTACTCTAGTGGCCCAAGTGGCCTTGGTGTTTTCAAATTGTGGTTGGTAGGCTGGAATCTCACTTAATCAAGATTGGAGGTAATTGCAGCTGACTAGTCACAAATAGGAAGTACGTCATATGAGCCAAGAGGTATGATAGCAAATTAATTTCTGTTTAAGTATCTTCAGGTGGAATATTTACTTTTTATATTTGATATTTTTTTATTCCGTGATCTAAGTACTTGACATCCAAAATACTAAGTGTTTATTCAAAAAGTATGTCAATTTGGTTACAGGATTTCATCATGAGCTGACATTAGTTAGAGAACCATTGGAAAACTTGGGAGTACTGGACAGCTGTCTCCGCTGTCCTAGTTTGGAACTCTTCAGTAGTACGCACCCACCGCAAGGGTTCGAACCCAGGACCTTCTGGTTGCAAGGCGAGCTCGTATACCATTAAGCCACTTGGACCCGATCCAATGGCCCATGAATTCTAACTTCTGCCAATTCACGATATAGCGCCACCGCTAGCTAATGTCTTCGATGAGTATTTGTCCTCACACCCGACCTGTTGCACCCTACTGGTCACGACTTCCCACTGGAACCCCAGGTAACTACCTATGTCAGTTCACAAACAGTTTCAAGATTCTATTGGTGAATTTCTGCTCCAATTTCTCTGTTGACTGTCAATGTCATCTATGAAGTTTTTCTATGCATTACGTGAAAGTTACTTTTGGTTTCTGAATCAACATAAATTGTAGAATTTGTGTCACCAATATTTTATCCGGAATAAATCAAAACTACAGTCTTATTATTTTTTTATTTACCCAGTTCTTTTTTATAGATCCCATTAGCTATGTACATTATCCACTGGTAGATTCCCTCAGCAGTTCATGCTAATTCAAGGGGAAGTAGCTGTTTTTCTACAATTTATGAGATTCATTTTCTACTTTGATGATTCAGAATTATACTCATTTATTCAAAACAATAATGAGTATTACAGATGGCGCGTATTTCACAGTTGAAAGAAACTTTCTTTATAAGTTTCCTTATTGGGGAGGTTAAAGTAAACAAATCTGTTTTATAACAGTAAGCCAGATAATTTAAAAATTACTTTTGTACACGAGACAATTTTCTGTCTTTTGAAATAGGATCAGTTGATGAAAATATCAGGTTGTAGCTGTAGAGTAGCGTTTTCCAGTTTACGACATGGCACTATCAAAAACCTATTCGGGAAAAACGAACAGATAGTATAGCGTCTTTTATATTTGTAGCAAATCCGAAGGCACAAAAGGTTGTTTAGTTTGCAGACTCATTAGTACTTTCATTTTTGCTGGCTGATTACTCCAGGTTCAATTTAGGTTACCGATGGTTTCTTTGGATGTACTAGTTAAAAATAAGGTAGCCAACTTCTTTATGTTAATAACGTTGTTGTTTAAAAAATATAAAGTTTTTAAACACGATAGGTAGAGAACCTTATTCACCATCCCAAACTAGGACGAAACAGCTCTCCATTACTCCCTTGTTTAAAAAGTTTTTCTAACTGACATTAGTCCGTGGGTGAACGTGAAACAAAAAACACTCTTGAGATCAATGTTGCTAGTGCAAGAAGCATCGATTGCAGATAACTTTATTGTCACTCTTCGGTCTGCCTAATGCTTACCAAGAAAGTAGAGAAAAAATGTTTACTAACATGTGATTATAATTAAATCAGCTTTAATTATTTACTACATACTTCATCCAATACAACAAAACAACTCGATCCCAGCGTGTTAGGAAAACAAAAATTCTTTCTTCAAAGACTAGAAAAACAAGAAAGCTTTTGACAGCATTTTGCTTACCTTTACTACAAGAGATTTAAAAGTGCGCTAGATTTTTACATAATTTAGGGAAGTGGTTTTTTAAAACCTATTGTGCCTCACTGTCTTCAAGCTTCTACTGTAAGAATGTGGAATTGTATTATTTCATCTGATTCATTTCAATTGGAAAAATATACTGATTTCCGTTTTAGACCACCTAAGTAACTCTCAACTGTGACAGAATTAAGACAAAAAGTCTTCATTGCATATTTAGTCATCGGATGACATCAGCTTGGGAATAAGCGGAAACTATGAATCACTATACAGCTGTATTGTTTTAGTTTAGAAACCTTCAAAAATGCTCACGCCTGACTGCACCAACAGACGAACTCAAGTTATAAACCAAATATCTTTACCATTCAGCAGCTGGAGTACACTTCCTCTAATCGTTACCTGGGCTTGGTTATTTGGTGTACAGTTCTAAACGATGCCAAATCAGAAAGATATATATGTCCAGTGCTTCATGGTTCTGGGTAATTCTGAGGTCGTTTGATGACGAAATCTTGACTGAAATTAATCAAATCTCCTCATATGTAACATTTGGAATTAGAATTTTCACCCCTTAAGTGAGTAAATCCTTCGTAGTATGCAGCCGTATCACAAAGTTCACTACTGTTAGGTGACAAAATCAAAATCCAAGCTGGAATGATTCTTTCCCTATTCATATTCATTAACAGGACACCCTACATACTTTAACTAGAAATTCGTTGTCATATTCTTACTATGAGTGACTTTTTCCTATTTTTACCTTTGATGCTATGTCAGTTAAAACCTAAATTTATATAACACCATATACATCATCGTGAACTGTAGATTCAGCAAGAAAAATATAATTTCTAAATACTTGAAGACAAATTAACTATTGGATTGTGACATGTTTTTCGCCACACTTTATGAAGATCATTTATCTCATATTGACAGTGGTAGTTAGAGACCTCGTTGGTTCCGTTTGTGAAAGCAGTGGTAGTATTGATTTAGTTCAGCACTATTTGTTATTGTGTAATGTGTTGATGAACATAAACATCGTGAACCATGTAGGAGTTTTTAGCCACTTGTGAAGTAAGCGAATTCTACTTTCCTCACATCTGGTAACAAGTCCGCTTTCAAGTTCACCTATGTGAATATTACAAAGTGTTCTAGATAGGTGATAATTAAGCATGTATCCATTATTTATAGTAATAGCGAATGCTGACAAGTGTATATTCTTAGCTTTAGGTGTACAAAGTTATGCATAAAAAATTAGCAATCTTATATCATATCATCACTGATAAACAGCCTGTGATAAGTATTTTCAGTTTAACTGACATTTAACTTTATTAAATAATCTAATAAATGCACAGTTGCTTTATTTTTATAAGGAATCTCACCTTTGAATAAATTTTATCCACCAGTAAAATCCTGTCGATGACAACCTGTTTCAGTGCCGAGTATTAATATTCACCATTTAGAATGCAATATATTCCTTAAAATGTTTAATATAACGTAAAATAGTCAATGGTCCTGATGGTGGTTAAGTAACCTAAAGAAGTTTCTTACAAAGTATAAATTTCTGACTGAGATTCATCTGTCAAATTTACTTGTTGCAAGTTCGACCAAGGACTGGTATCAGTTGGAGAACCATTGTAAATCAGGGAGTGCTGAACAGCTGTTTCGTCTTGGTCTGGCATTCTTCATCACTAAACACCTATGACTCCTCCAGAGATCGAACCCAGGACGTTCAGGTTTTGGGGTAGGCTCGCTGACCAGTTGGGGTGGAATTCGGTGACCGATGAACTGTAACTTCTGTCGGAGAACTTGGTGTCGTAACCTGAAGATTCCGGCTTCAACCCCTAATGTGACTGTGGGTGAGTACAGCTGAAAGGTCCCGTACTAGGACGAAGCAGCTGTCCAGCACTCCATGATTTTCAGTGGTTTTCTGACTTATATTAATCCGTGGTCAAACTTGAAACAAATCAAATTTGTACAAACTTACATGTCCCACTGGAATTTTCGTTACATTTTAAATAGCTCAAGTGTTATAATGTCTGTTTTGCAGAATTGTGTAGCGTGAATTTAAGTTTCTGTGATGGCATATAGATTTTCACAAGCCTAAAGATAAACCATGCTGACTGGTACCAAAAAATAGAAAAATTTGTGTTTTTAGAATTTCTGTCATTTTAATCCAAACATCTGACGCTCAAAATACAGCCGAAGAATCTATCGACTGTTTATAGATTTACGCATAGTCAACGGTTGCTCTAAACATGTGAATCTCCATACGTCACTAGCTAATAGTCATCCTATCAAGGAAATTTTGTCATGGAATTATCTTGTGGCGTTTATGTGTGTCTGTGCTACTATTGAATGGCTGTTATTAAGAGGATAGAAGTACTATGAATAACTCCCTGAATTTATAATTAAGTGTTGGTTATTGACAGGTAAAATATTTATGTACTGTTTATGTCTCTCCCTTTACAGTTGAGGCATGTTGTCACGCTACAACGAGGAAATGATAATACACAGACACATATACACACATCCGCATAAACACTATCTTATATGCTGATGAACTACTTTACGACATTTTAATAAATATAAAAACAACTTCAAGTATAATCGAATGTTATTTGTTCACGGAAGTTATTTCCTGATTTGCATGTAACTAAATTATACTCATCTGCTAGCTATACTAGAAACAGATGATAAGTGTGCCTTCTCTCTTTTCTCTACTGAGATACTTACACGTCCCTTCTTCTTCTTCTATGTTCATATGTCTTCACACTAGAATCATGTATGTCATATTCACATATTTCATCATCATTTGACATGTAATTGTTTGAAGTTAGATAAGTTTGCAGATGTGAAAACACACACACACACGCATACACATATATACACTAACATCAAGTAGCATTCCTTCAATTTCTTTCATTATTTGTCGTTATTTCCCACCCCCCAAATACTTCTTTTAGTAATTCTTTTAACTTTTGCTCCTTTTTCCCATGACCCCATTATAATAATCCTTTGTGGATTAGTTTTGCATTCTTTGTTTGTTGTTAGTGTTTATAAGGGATACTGGGTTGCAAGGGATGGGGGAGGGTAAGCATAATTTGTGCTTTTCAAGTGGCTCCTTTCTATGTATGTGTTAGGTAAAGTGAAGTGTTTATCATTGTAGCATGTGATTTACCTTAGATGAAAAGCCTCTTTTTGTATCCTTCTTATGTATATGCATATATAACGTCAAACAAACAAACTGATTAACAGATGAATTCGCGTGCACCTTTTCTATTTAAGGAAATTTGATGCTTTATTCTAACCATAATGTATTCTGTTTATCAAACACCTGGACATTGTTAGATAAACGTATATATGCATATAATATGAATTTTTATGCAAGCATACTCATCTATCAGGTATTACCAGTATGTAGCTTTCCGTTCATTTTTCCTCTTTTTGATTCAATGAAACAGAGTTCTATATCTTGTTTATTTTTTCCTCAAGGGAAAATTTTCATCGGCCTGCTCAATGTTCATTCAATTTCTCCTTATTTAAAGAAAGCTTAATTTACAGCTTACTTTGTAAGCATAATATGGAGAAAGAGTTTAGTGTGTACGAGTTAATTACAAGTTTGACAAACCTAAACATGTCGAGTAATTCACTCAGTTTTCTTTTGAAGTCAATAATTTTAAAATTTCTAGCTAAATCAAACTGCTATTATTTTGAGAAAGCACCATCTTAAATGTGTATCGAAGTTAGCAGTGATTATAACACCTCTCCATCATTAATGAATGAATAAACGTCCACTACGTTATTCATATGAATCACAGTATTTTCATTCGGTGTGCGAGCTGGAGAATGAAATTTGCTTATCGATTATCTGCTTTAAATGACATGCCTTGTTAGGTAAAGAGATGAAAGTCTATGACTAGAGTGTTGTTCATTCAATGAACAACTGGGAATAATGTTATTCGGTGGATGGCGATTAGCAGTGAAATCCAAGATGCACGTTTCTTCAGATTTGAGACTAGTCAGTCAGGTGTACCTATCATCCTCTGTGAGTGTTGGTGTTCCTGCTGAGACTCAAACTTAGTACCTTTCTTTTAAAACACGAAAATGTTATCCACTAGGCCAGTTAGACCACGAGAGCCACTTCCTGTGTAACAGACATAAGTTATCATTTTTTTAAAATGAATTTTTGTTATTTTTCCGTTGACTTACTATATCGGGCCGAAATGTTCATTTTCTGCTGATGTATCGGTTGCTAGTACGAACGCTTCCATGTCACGAGGTGACTCTTATGGCCAAGTGGTCTAGTGGGTGAAGCTTTGGCGCTTAAACCAATAGGTACTCAGTTCGAGTTTTAATGGGAACACCATCACTCAGGTGTGTCCAAATGACGAGTCAAGGATAGGGCGAAATGCGCGTCATCCTGGATTTCATTGCTACCATCCTCCACCTAACACCAGTGTTGATCCTCAGACATCGTTGAAGTGTCCTTACTAGGAGCCACTTATGTGAACTGAAGTCGAACATTTCGGTTCAATAAATCAGCGGGAATAAAAGACAAAAATTGGCTTGAATTAGAAATAGTGCCTGAGAAAAAGCCAAACTAGTGTAGATTTTTCTTGAATTCCTAGGTTTTCAATTTGTAAATTAAGATTTATGTTTGAATTAAGTAACAGGAAATAATTTGGAAAGAAGTATTGCGCAGTATTCAATATTTGCTTATCCCCCCTTCCACTTTAGACTTATACAAAAACTTATAACAGAGTTTATTAAACCTCCATCTTCATTATAACTTCTATGCTAGTTGCATAGACAACACATTTAGTCTTAATCACATATATAGATTCACCAGTCTATATAATTTTGTATGTTAATTTATGCATATCTTGCGTGTGAATAGAAAACAAAATGTGTAGAAAGTACTATAATAAAAAAAAAGACAGTGAAAAACTTCCACAGCCGTTAAACTGATTGACAAAAAAGGATTACTTATTCTATATTTTTGTCTGGACAGTCAAATCACAAAAATGTTTCTGCAGTGACAACGCGGCAATTATTGCTTTTTTTATACAATTATTCTAGTGTGAAAAGCTAACCTCAATGGCATTTGTAATTATGTTGTGCTTTGAAAATGTTTACTTACACCTGTTTTATTCTGACATCTAAAGAAATCATACATTTTATTTAGTTTGTCTCGTTTTAGTAGTTGAGATTTCAAAATAGTTATAATACAGGTAGCTAACAACTATGCTGAAGCGTGGAAATTTAAAAAAGAGGCCATTTTGAACAGTACCATACGTACATACTATTATTAGTGGTTATTATTCCCATCCAAGTGAAAAATAGGACTTCAGCGGCATATCTTCATTTCACCCTCCATGAGTGCCCATAAGCTTTCATCTCCCCCATACACTATCTTCTCCATGCCAACCTCTGATCGACTTCCGGCTTATCCTTTTCAACTTGGTTTCCACTCGGGCGACGGTCCGCCACACGATATTACTCAACGGTCTCGTCAGTACATGTCCTATTCGTCTCTCCTGTGTAACATGCTGCTTACTTTTTGTTCCAATAACTTTTAGCCACCTAAGAATAGCTGAGGGATAACAAAACGATTTTGAATTTAAAATAGAAAGAAATATTAGTTAACCTCATGGCAGCCAAATCGAAGTCTTACGCCAATAAAATCAGCAAACAAAAGGTTATTTTTCGACAGCACTTTCCGTTATGTAACAGGTGGTATTTTGTGAGATTGAATGACGCAAGTGGAGTCTTAAAAATTCACCTAAAAATTTCCTTGGTCAAGTACAAGGTTTTGTCAGCACTCTGTGTAGTCAATTCGCGATAAATTCAAATCTTATACCAGTAAAAGTTTAATTTAAAAGAAGCGTCCGAAAGCGGATTCAGTAAATGCTCTTTAAAACAGTTTGACTCAATGGCAGTCGAAAGTAAATATATACAATTTCAGTAGGCTTGAATATCACTAACAGAACAAGCTGAGCTTTGTGATTTCCAATTTTGTAATCTTACTGAGCAAAATATAAATACACAGCGGTAGTTATAATCGTCAAGTAGTTTTGCACGCCTTACCTTCCTAGAGGAACACAGGACATTGGGCTTTCAAATCTCATTAATGGTGGAGTTGTTTCTACGGTATAGAGTCGTTAGCCTCACGCCAAACCTCTCCTCGTTTCGTAACATTCTACAGGCTAGTAGACTAGACAAGGTGACTACAGGTGAGTCAACCGGGAGTCACACCCAGACCTCCGGCATGACTGGTGAGATTTCTACCACTGAACCATCGACGTGGTTACTAGTTATATGATACATATATATATTTGCGTGCGTTGAAAGCATAACATTTAAGAATTAACCTGCTTGACTTGGTTTGAAACAATGACACATATCAATCAAAATAATAAAAGAAAAAAAATGTGTCCATTTGTTGTCATATTTATTTAGCTTATCCTTTCTTCATATGAAGTGCATGCACACAGATACGCACACACAAACACACACACGATGTTAATGTACACATCCTTTTATTCAGCGTATTATTCCTTTATATTATATTCCTTATATAATCTCGGTGACATATAGTATCTAGGCTTTTTAAAACTGCATACATTAATTATTTCTTTATAATTCATCCTACACACACACACACTCAACCGAATACAAAGTAGGCAACCTCAGTAGCTAAAGTTAAATACGATAACTATGTCTAGTGATTTTAATTCTTGTTCAAAAACCTATTGTGTAAATAGATGGAAGGCCTGATTCATTTCAAGCATCATCATCACCATCATCTCCATTATTGTTGTAAATAGAAATTTTTCTTGGCATGTCTAGCTAGCATAGATTTAGACAGATATGTTTTTAACGCCATTTCCTAGTCTGTTATCAAGGCTTTTTCATCTTCTACTCCCATTTTTTCCTTGTACAAAATGTCTCTAACATGTAAATTAAAATGCAGAATGTTTTACATAATCATCATTGTGAAAGACGTGGATAGTTTTAAATCTGTCAGAGTTTTGTTAAATCATACATAGCACAGTGGATTTATTTATGTTAAGGAGGAGAGGGGAAAAGCATTAAGGATAGACAACAAATGGAAAGTTCTACTATGCCTAAGATAATAGAAGAAGTAGAAGAGGTTGAAAGTAAACTCTGAAAGATTTTTATCAAAACACTTCTTGTTTTAATTAATAGTTAGGTGGCACAATATTAACAACTTCTTCATGACCTCACCTAGATTTCTTTTATAAGAAAAAGGCTTTATTTTCACTCATTCATGATGAATTATGACCTTTTTAAACAAAGATAAATCACTTTTAAATGGTTATGTTAAAAAGAGATTCTCAGATCACGGTCGATAAGATGAGTTTGCACTAGCCTGTTTCATTTATTTAAAAGGCTTCAGCTCTGTAAAATACTTTTTATTACATCTTTAAAAGGCTAAATGTGCCTTGGAGAAAACATTGTAGCTGACAGTTCTCCATGACTACATAGAGGTATACAGTAACACTTTCTATCTTGGATTCTAACCAAACATTTCCAACACTGAAGTGAACCCGTAGACTTTTGAACAATCGAACGGATTAGCAATAAATTAAGTGAGAAGAGACAGTTATAAATCAAATCCACAGTTACGGTTTACACAGTTCACCACCGTTTCCCTAGGGTGCTAAAATTATTCGGAGAAAAATATGTGATATGTTTGATTAACGTAAAACGTAATCAAAAAGGCAAGCATACATAGGACCATATACTCATCATCTCAAACAATCAACTGTTATATTAGTATTATTCTCTTCGGTTCCGAGTGGAACGTAGAGATTCAGTAAAGCATCTACACTTCGTTCTATTTGGTAATGTCCTCTCCAACTAAGCCCGCGATTGCCTATAGTCTCTCATCTCCGCTTTGCCACATGATCTCCTCCATGTCACCCTCGAAGTGATGACCCACTCGTCGTTTTCCATTGGGGTTCCCCTCGAGCTATGGCCTGGCGTGCGATGTCACTCGACAGTCTCCTCAACGTATGCCCCATCCATCTTCATTTTCTTCTACATATTTTTTGAGCACTTAGTTCTCGGTCAATCAACCAATTAGACACCTTCAATGCTAAGACAAAGCCATTGATTTCTGAACAAAGGAATGCATTTACAATAAATTAAGTAGGAAAAACTTATGCATGTTTTCATTATACGATTTCACTTCATCAGTCCTGAAACTGGATATTTGTTCAGAATCTCTATTTAATAATCACTGATACATAATTACGCTGCTATGGGAAAAAAAAGTAATTATGAACTGTATTCACTTACTGGATATAATTATCATTCATATATATGAAAGTTTGATGCTATTCAAGTCACCATGATACCATAATTTATCTGCTTATCTCAAGTTCACGAGTTAATTAACTCTATCTCTCTACTGATATGGAGAGATTACTTATGGTCATTAGAAAGAGTTTATTTGGAGACTGTTAATGTTTTTTCTCCATAATATGCATGAGGACAATCAGGATAGATCTGCCCACCTTGTTGAATGCATGTAGATATACATCAAGTGATTTTAATTTAATAGCAAAATATAAAAAAACGTCAACAACACTTAATCTTATGATGAAAATGGCGCCATAGACAACAACTAACCTCTTGTAACATAATTTATTCACTTTAGATTTATTTAATTGACTGTTTTGATATAAAATAAATAATAAATTAGGCATTTTCTTACAATCATTAATGGAATGATTGAATTATTATTATCATTATCATGATTAAGGCACGTCATGTATAGAATTTTTGGTTGATGAGCACGAATGGTATAATGTGTAGATTTATTTCCTGTCTTTTTTTAATAGACAGACTGACAAGATTGGAGAATTCTCTCTTTTCTCTGTAAACTTCACTAGTAAGACTTATTAGTGTGAGCCTACCGGAGGCAGTGCATTGTATCAGGCGGCATTACTGCTTGTTTGCTTTCTGTGACACTGGTTCTCATATATATATAGCCTACTTAACTACCGGTGGTTACATCTAAAATGACTGACTTACTGTTTTACTAATTTTGTTTCTCATCTCCAAGATGAATTCTTTGTTGACATTACGTTAAAATTATTTCACTAGCGAAAAATAGAATAAAACAATGACAGTAATTGAACTAATTATATGTGATCAGCATCATATTTCATGAGTGTAAACATTGATATGGTGTACGGTTACTGTTGATTTGCTTACTATCAAAGATTTCGAGTAATTCATTTACACAGGATGCAAATCACTACTCATAGCAATCCATAAAAACTCTAGGGAGTTCACAATGCAGATGTGAGCTCGGAAATCATTACAGGACAAACTTAAGACAATAGGCAACTTATTAAAGGTTGCTTTCTCGCTAACTTGGCAAAAAACTGTTTTCATAATTAGTTAACACTAACCTACAAAAGCACTAGGGTATAGTGAGCACCTGGAAACGGCATTAATCTACTTTATTTCTTAATTGTATATAATCATTACGTCACATGGCCCTGTAATCAACCCTTCATTGTTCTGGTTTCTGATTTTTTAAAAATCACTTCTCATGACAAAATAAATATCTTACGATGTATGACTAGCGAAAAAACGACAATCTGGTTGACTAATTTACGGAATCAGCGGAAGTATATTACTTAGAATTTCCGCTTCAAAAAATTGAGTACTATTATACTAAGCATATTTTAGTTGTCAGAGTTACATATTCGAATTATGGTAGTAACTTAAGTTTTTTTCAAGATTCGCCTTGCTGGTGACTATTAATTAATTCTATTCTAATTTCGATTATATCTTGATTCCACACCATATTTTTGGAAAAAGTATGAAGCGTGTGATATCGGTAGCCCAAATTTTGCAGGCCGACAAATTGATATTAGGTGTGCATCGGCAGGGGATCGAACCCGGAACCATGTGCATTGCCGGTGATAGTCGTAACCGCTGTGCCAACGACGCATATGGACAGAACTTAATTTATAGTGAGTCATAGCACGTTACAGAGTTGTCACTGCGAATCCTGATGTAACTGCATACTTTGTTGGCAGATGCACTTAAGATGAAGTGGCTACTAACCTGTCAGTATTTGGTGTGAAATGATACTTATCAAAGCCAACCAATTTCATAACACTGTAATTGTGAGTATTAGTTAAACCAAAGACATTAAGATCTGCATTGAATATATGTTGAATTCAGTTTAGTTTCGTCAATATCTAAAGTCTTCTTCTTTGGGCCTGCACACCGACTAATTAATACAGTCTGATGATGTGATAAATTACATATGCCTGACTGACAAATTAAGATTAAAAACTTCAGATTAATTTGCATCAGTTTAAATCAAGAAATATCAGAATGGAACATAAAACCAATGTAAAGGCATCAGTTTAAGAAGAAGTAATATGATGTGAAAATTTTTAGTATAAAATTAATAGTTCCTAACCTTTGACACATTGATAAATTCATCCAGCAAACGAAATGAGCCTACATGATTCACACAAACATTTACAAACTCTATACTTCGATGCGACTTTCTGATGTAATCACTCAATTATGTTATAATCAAATCATCCTTTAGCTACCTTTCTCAACCAGAAAGTCATCTCAAAAGCTTAAGACATATTTAGTGGAGACACGGAATCAGTAGAACGAAAGAATCTGTTTCAATCAAAAATTCGTAGTCTTCCCATAGTTTCTACTTTCAGAAGCCGTACATGACAGCAAAAAAAAAACTACGACCAAAGGAGCTTCTGCTCACTATCTATGCTCTCTGTTATTTCCGACCACTATTGTGCAAAGAATATAATGAATGCAATGAGATTAGACAGACCCAAAAGTTAACCATTAACGATCTCTCCTAAAATTACCCCCTACACACAGTGATATTAATTTGAATCCAACGGGTTTCCTTAATAGTTACAGATACGCTTAATTCTAAGAGGGATACCCCATGCAACACATTTTTCCAATTTTGCATATTCTTCTGATCAAAAGGATCCATAAATTATGAAGATTTTAATATAGATGGGGATAAGTACGGTCAACAATATTTGAATAGGCGAAAAATGCTGTAAAAGGAAGAGAGAATAAGTATTTCAAAGAGCTGATAACCACTTTCGATGACTTTACTTCTTAAAGCGAATCAACAGTTGTTTCAGAATATTAGATTAAGGATTATATATATATATATATAATGGGTTAATGTGATTTTTAGAATAGATCCTTTAAAATTAAATGTTCCTCTCCACTAAATACTTTTAGATATTTGTCTAGGAGGGGAGGGGGGAAAGCGATAGGTATTCATGATTAGCGAACAGCTCTCTATGTAATTCGTTCAGAAGTCTAATCCTGAAATAGATGGATTTCTGTGACATGGAATGAATAAACCATTGAATACACACTAGAGTAAATTTAGTTAAACAAATTTAGGTAATAATAACAATAATAATGGCTTCTTCGGAATTCTTCAAAATATAGAAAGCTGAATAAAGTCGAAGAAGCAAAAATGACAAAGAGGCAAGTTAAGTACTACTTGAGTTTTGATTGTTGATTCATCAGTAATTGCTACATATAGGCAAGGGAGGGGCAAGAGAGATTTCAGAATAAATACAGAGTAGTGAAGAAAACTTTGTTACAAAAAAGGGTCAGAGCAATTTATTAGTTATATATATATATATATATATATATATATATATATATATATATATATATATATATTAGCACTTATAGCTGTACACTTGTTTACCTCTTAGATGTGAAGTAATTTTCTAATGTAGTTATACTATTTAAGTTGATGTTTGTTATTTTCCTTTAACAGAGTAACTGGCTGCACTATTTTTTCACTGCTATTTTCTTTCTCTTCTCCTCTCGAAAAGGAGCCAATTAGGTACAACCAACTGTCAAGGGAGTATTAGCTAAGGGGAGGCTGAGATCACTATGACTTTTGCCAATCAAATACTTTTATATTAGTCACAAAGTATTGGGAACGTCTCATAAGTTTTTTCTTTGTTACCAAAACAAACTGATAATGTTTAGGGATTAAGAGGCAGTAAACTAACGCTGCATCGGTTTCGCTGGTACATTCGACAAGTGAGCACATTTCGGCTTCTCAGTCGTTCTGTTTTTTACTGAGTCTTACGGCTTGAATTTAGCTGTTGACATTTATAAGAGTTGGTCAGTCTTCAAGGAGTCTTGAGATAGGAAAGAACCTCTGCCCCAGTTTTATTGATTGCTTGCTGATTGTTTCACTTCCATTGGCTAGTTAAGAAAATCTTCAGTTTAGTACTACAGTGGTTACTATCCAAATAGTGAGATGATCACCGAAACCTTTGAATGAATTTAACGTGTAAAATTACCGTGGAGAAAAGATTCAACAGAGAAGTTATTTGAATTGATATCATTACGGAAATAACTTCTGACATATGGATCTTCCAAAGTTACAAAAATATATATGTAAATACAGCCAACTGTATACTTCTGAAAGCTATTATTTGGTTGAGTAGCCAGTTGTCTGTCGGATTCTATAGTCCAGTAATAAAGTAGAAAAACCAAGATGTAATCACAAAAGTTAACTAACTATTCCTTCATCTTATTTAAACCATTTGATTCAAACTGATTCTACTATCACAACTAAAGCGGCTTCAGTACTATAGGTAGGATGTTTAGAGGAAAACTGAAGTGGACACGGTTTAAAGTAGAGTGTAAGGTTGATTCAGCCATTGGGAGTCAACCTACTGGGGATAAAAAGTGTTTTATTTGTTCAAGGCTTCGTAACCCATAAGTGTCAGTTTCATGCATTAAATGTTTTAAGTCTCCCGTATTTATCTTAATGGAAAGCATCACTAGTTAGTAGTGTTCAAGCAGGCTATTTTCTGACTGTTAATTCTTAATGATAACATTAAGGTTTTATTTCAGATAATCTGTGAACACATAGTGTAGAAATTTTCAGCCTTTCAAATTATTTCATCTTCATACAGTATTTACATGTAAAGTAATAATCTGAAGTATGCCATAATGACACAGGTGTTGTATATGAAGACAGAACAAATTCTGTTTTTTCCCCTTCTTTCCTCCAAGAATTTCACGTAGTTTTGTTGATGTTATCGTCACTAACATTTTTCATTTGGGCTCCAAGTGGAACATAGGGCTTCCAAAAACCATCTACACTTTATTCCATTCTCTGCTGTCCCCTTCATCTGGGCCCCCGATTGACCTTAATCTCTCACCGCCTCCTCTACACACGACCTTTTTCATGTCATCCTCGAAGTGATTACCCACTCGTCGCTTCCTATTGAGGGCACACTCGAGCTATGGCCTGAACTGTGCGTGATGTCGCTTGATGGCTTCCTCAAAGTATGCCCAACCCATCTCCGTTTTCGCCTGCATATTTGTTGAAAGATAGGTTCTTTATTAGCTTGTCCCCATAGTTTCTTGTTGCTAATTCTTACTGGTAGTTTTGTTTTCAATATACAGAGAAGGTTGTTGTTGAAAGCTAATTAAATATGACCGTGAGTTCACTTAGTGATTACGTGATATAATTAAAACAATAAGAAATGCTGAAGAGCATAAGCATTTTCATAGATGGAAACTCTAGTAGCCCAGTGATTTAGGCAGGCCGTCTTTCTTTTATAGAATAACGTTCAACTTGATATTTAATCCTCATACTGACTTTCACATACTGATAGCTTTCAATGATAAACAGGTTTTGTTTCACAGTAGGAAGAATCACTGTTCAACGCCCATTTATCTATTCTACTTATTTCTGTATTCAGCCGTCACTTTGACTTTTTGGTTTCTATTTACCATAGAATGATATGAAAATAAAACTCTGCGTATATCATGGCACCTAAATAAGCCCAACAAACTTTTCAGACTTTCTTTATGATTATCTGGTATTTCGCCTCTTTTTTAATCTTTGGATTATACCAGTGTCGTATAAGAAAAACCAGAAAACAAAATTATCCTAGTTCACTTTTGCAGTTAAAAATTAGGTAAACTATTCTGCATCGGTAGAATATTTAACATTTACTCGTCTTATAAGAACAGACTTTCAATGCTGAGTACACAGTATAAACATTTAATTCAAACTTCATGGGGTCACAGTAGCCTTACACGTTTATACTTCCTCTGCCTTTATTATTACATACATGAAGTGCTTTTTTTACTGCAATTTAAGACGATATCTCAATAATGATCGTGAGAATTCTTAAGATAACAGGTAATACAATGAATGAATATGGGTCAATTGTGAAACACACACACTTGTTAAACAAAAATTAAACTGTTCTTTATGAGTTATGGAATAACTGTTGACCTATTTTTATATTTTTTATTTTATGTATTTCTTGTAAGAGTTTATGAATTATAATTTGAGTCAAGTGACTTTCAAAGTGAATAAATAAAATTAATTGACATGCAGACTATCTCACTGCAACGAAATTATTCATAATTTAGAGTTAGTTCCTCTGCATATTCTTCACCGCTTAAGTGTTCAAAATATAATAAAGCAAACATATCAATGTTGTGCCCTGATTCCCAAAGGTAAACGCCTACTAGCGGTAATAATTTTTTATATATCACGACCTACTTATATAATTATTAAGTAGTATAAATTGTATGTAAATTTTATATACGTAGTGATAAAGGTGACACAAATGTGGGATGCATCACGTTTTATGCCGACTTTATACCGTGAGAATTATGAATCTGCTCAGATTTTGTGGGGAATTTGTTGGGATATAATTACCTTAACCCCTACAGTTGTACCTATTTAGTCCAGTAAGTTACAACCTACACTCCACAACACTTAACATTGACAATGGCATATTATATATTTATGCTTATAATAACTTATGCATCTTTCGTGAAACAGGGTGATTCCATTGTGATGTTAACAATTCAGTAATATTTTTAAAAATGCCAATAGTGTTGGTGATGACTATTCTAGAATATTTTGTACATACATATATACATATATATGTAATCGTATTATTATTATTATTATTATTATTATTATTATTATTAATGTAGTCAGAAGAGGAAATTTTCGAAAAGAATATTTTTTGCTCAAATTTTCTTTGTCCTCTAAATGTCTGAAAGAGTATTGCCGCTACACTTAAAGTAGATAAGTAGATGGATCTGATGAGTTTACAATCATCGGTTGACTCACAAGTGTGGATAGTATGCAATTTCATTTTAGATCAAGGTAAATAATCCGAAACTAATAAGAGTTTCTTTTCTGAGTCTGTTGAATATAAATATATCTCTTCAGAAGACTGTTTGCAGGCCAAAGTAAAAGTATCCCATTTTGACAGCAAACAAACAGTTGGATACTACTGCAACGAACACAAACAAATAAAAATATAGACTTGATTTTTAAGTATTTATGCTCTTAGCAATTAAATAAGAGTGAGAAAAAATTACCTGACATTGTTTGAAACTGTTATGCATATATACAGAAGAGCCGACTACTTCTCATACAATCTTTATTACTCTCATCCTTCTAGAAGTAATACCTCTGGGTACAAATTTCTCAGAGCAGTGTATGACTCATCTTTTCGTTCTAATGTCATTTTTCGACATAATGACACTAGAGGACATTAATATGATTTTTCAGTTAGTAATTGTGCATAAACAGACCATAAGATAAAAGTGTATATTACAAGAGTCAACAGAAATATATCATACTAAAACTTATTGTGTTCCATCCAACTAAAAATATACTGATAGGGTAGGTGGTGGGTTAGTTTGACATTCCAATGATGCTTACAATTCTTTGTTTCACAATTATGGAACTGTCAGCCACTTAGCTCACTTAGATTGTATCAGTGAATGATTGCATTACGACACATAAGTTACATTTCATTTGTACAATCTGATTGTAATCTTCTTTTTTTCAGCTATCAAAATTTAATAGTTTAATGTATGACTTTGTCATTACTTCGGTCTTCAGCTGATAATGGAATAGTCCAGTGTATTTACACTGGAGGAACCCTTGGGATTCTTAAGTAAACAGAGGAAGGAAAAGTAGGCAAGCTAGCATACACAATGTAATCAGATCTGCGCATAAATGAGGAATTCAGTTCCAAATACAAACTTTTTTGCTTAACATACTGGGATTCGAGCCAGCAGCCTCCGAATTATTAGCTACTTGCTCTTCCAGTTTAGATAAGAGGCGCAGTCACTAGCCAGGTTATCGCTTAAAGCAACTGTCATGTAAATGAGTGATATTCAACTGTTATTTAATCATTAGACTGAATGAGTAACCAGGCCTCCTTCTATTAGTCGAAACTCTAAAGAATTAGAAAAAGACATAAATAAACAATTCAGAAACCATGTTACTTTAAGCTGTCTAGAATTTCGTAATGGTCCAGATTTACAGTCATTTTTCGTATTCCGCCTTCAGAAAAACTGTTGGTTATCCCCATCCCATTCAATAACTTGGGAGTGCTTATTATCAGTGAATAACTTCAGGGATTTCCACATTTTTTATCGCCTTTATATCACTGATTCTCTTGTCGAAGTAGGTAACATAGAAAATAAAAATAACATAAGTTGAGTTGTCTCTTTTCTTTTCTTTGTGTTGTTTTCTGGGGGAGAATTATCTGCTCCTTTGTTTCAGGAGAAAAAGTGGATTTAAAACCCAACTTGTTATATTTTACAACAATGTAGAAAGCTGAACGAATGTTTTTTTTAAAAAATTTTATTTTTAAGAATGCATATCCAGTATGCGCTAGGCAGAAGTAAATGGCGTATACACAGTGTTGTATGTGTAAAAATGTAGGCGAAATGTCAACGTAGAGATTTGGCAGTGTACGCGTGTGAATTTGTGTGTGTATTTGTGAGTGTGTGTGTGTGATAAAAGTAACCAAATAGAAAATTGGCTACCTTGCCTGATGTGTCTGTCAATGTTTTAATTCTATTGCTATTATTCATTATTATTCGATGTGATGTATAGTTAGTTGACAGGTTTTGTTGAAAAGCATGTTGGACATGTGCCATTCTGTGCACTTAAACTAACCTTTCTTCTTTAGAAAAAAAGAATAACGTTAATGAACTGTTTACCTTGAAAACAATAGCACACACATACACAAGCAGTCACATAATGATGACTTTACACAAGACAATACGAGGAATATATGCATTTCTCCTCTACTAATGAAATGCACTGAAAAAATTATGTTACTAATAAATTAGGTTACAAAAAATTAAAATAAACTAATCGTGCATTCATTTCCCCCTTATGTGCAATACGAATGCACTGAGATGTATTCACAAAGATTTAAAAAAACAGAAGACTACCATAATAATCGTAGGAATTATCGAAAACTTCGCCACTGTTTAATATTCTTTAAGTATTGGTTTTTTCTTTAGTAAATGGCAATTCTATGGGAAAAAAGTTCAACGAACAAAGATGAAAATCAAGCAGTGTAGTGCACAAAAATGTCATTTAAATGTCAGGTATACTTATTAAAAGATTGAATTCTACTCATCAGGTACTAATAACCCACAAGTTAAAATGATAATTAAACTGTGGTAAACATATTTGAAATGTTGACATAAACATGCATCAAAATAAAGATTGCTTCTAAACAAAATATTTACTGAACTGTGGTAGAAAAGAATAGCAAGCAGGTTTATCATGTACTGAGTTAGTCTTTCTTAAAGAAATGATAGTAGAATATTGATGCTTTGAGGACAAGCCTCTTTCAACATTATTGAACAATACCTTCAATTTAAGAATGAAATAGTGCCTCCTTGTAAATTGAGATAGAGAGCTTGTTTGACGACCCAAGTGGAACAGTTATGAGCAAGGTATAGTGACTCAGCTCTCACTCATTCTTTCTACCAAAACGGAGACTCCACCGTACAGCTACATTAACTTTCTCCTCAAGGAAGACTTTATTCCAGTCTCAAGCTTTTCTTAATTGCCTACTGTATGATTTGTAAGCAATGGACACTGTCGACTAGGTAAAAATGGTAAACAGAACTGTACTACTTACTAATATTCAGTAACGCTATAAAGATGCGTCTAAATAAAAACTTTTCATAATGAATCACCATCATGGTATAAATAGCAAAAACAGAAGCAAAAAAGGTGGGTAGACATCTTCCTTTAAATGATTCCTACTGTTTTATGCAATGAAAGACGGTAGAAATGTTGTTAGGTTAAATTAAAGTACTATGCATAGGGTACTTTAACAATAGTCATGAAGTTCTGTATATATTTTCCTGTTTAATAAACTCTACAAAGTTTTAAAATTCTTGTTATAAGGGTACATGTGTTCGTTTTATTCTTGACTGTAGCTCAGGATCCGTCTAAGGTAAATTTTGAACAAGTTTACTAACAAGACTTCATTGATGAGACTAACTGAAATAGTAATAATAATTATAATCATGGGTTAGTCAGCTATTATTGACGCAGCGGGTGAAGACAAAATGAAAGTCAAGCTAGTGGCAAGATTCGAACGGCATACCATCCAGATGTCTACCAGCTATGGTGAAACTGTGTGCTTCCATGTACTCCTTTTTTCTCATATGAGGAACTGCTTACAACTCATCCAGTGAAACTGAATCTAGAGGGAAGAGTTTACTCATACGTTTTACAGCTAAATAATCTGAAATGAGCTGCTACTTAATCACAACTAGCCAATGCCAGTTGCCAAAATGTGTCATGCCTGACTGTTTTGAGTGGTGCAAGTGATTGGTTATTCAACAAATGAGACTGAACTAGACCGCTACTAGCTAACGCTTAAAAGTAATCTGATGCTCTGTAGTGAATGATTATACGACGAAGTTGCCCGGAGTTCTAATGAGAAGTTTTGACAAGCGGTGTCCATCAAATTGGGTGTGAAGACAAATATTCGCTGATGACATTGGCTGGCGATGAGGTGCTACACATCGCGAATTGGCAGAAGTTAGAAATCAGGGACCATAGAATTATGTCCCAATGGTTGAGTGGTATACCAGCTTGCCATGTATACTGAAGGTCCTAGGTTCAGTCCCTGATGGGGGCAGATTAGGAAAAATCTGCTGTTGAGTACTCCATGGTTTTGTTGCGTGCATTATTTGACTAAATCAGCGTACACGTATTTCCTAGTACTTCTTCACGTTTATCAATGCGCATAGACATTGTGGCTACTCGACGCCCACAACGTAAAACCAAAAGGTACTTGCGAAGAGTACGATTGTGTATTATAGCCGTAGCAAAATTTTTAAAATTGTGTCAAGGTGATGTTCAGCAGTAAATTGACTAAATGTTGTCGAAGTACACATATAAAATCGGTCTTTGTAAACATATAATACAAGAATACAAATTAGATTAAAAAGCATGTTTACAGTTGGTATAGGGGTGCTACAGTTTTCAATGGTTCCCCAACTGATATCAGTCCGTGAGGGAACTTGATACTGAGCGGGTTGGCAGACGCACTAAGTGATAAATAGTATGCTAGAGGGATTACTACCGGCAGAATCCAACCTCACGCACACAGTCTGTCTCTGAAATGATGTCAAGATGCAGTACAACCATTCGTCAGTACATATATCATGAAAACCCTTATTAACAGCTAATGAATCTTTATTTCCAGGTAATTTGTACATAACACATTCATCAGACAAGAAATCCTCAGAACGAGAAAATTTTAAATGTCATTGGGCAGCCAATCAGTTTTCACCAGTAGATTTGAAGCTGTGTTTCTTTTTCAAATGACACTCACAATTACCAAATGTAAGTGATCTGAGATCGAAATGAAGCAGTACCATTGAATGCTGTGTCTAGCATCAAGGTCTACCGAAGTCGCAAAAAATACTTAATGATTCCTAATTGTGATCCACAAAATTTGTGGTAGTCCCTAGTGGGTCAGATATTTTCATCCCGCTATACAGCAATGTCAAGCAAGCTCTAATACCTTAATAATCAGTGTACTTAACTCATGTATTCAGTATTTTATTTTACTTGAACTTTTGAACAAAATTAATAGGTCTCATAAGGATATTTTACTGGTGAATGCAGTTTATAAATAAGACCTCTAATCATATAAAATTCTGTTCTATAATGTTAATACTTCAGATGGAATTTAGTTTTCTATATATTCGCATTGATTACACGATAACACTGAAGACACTTGTTGGCTGTCAGATATCAGTGACAAAATGCGGTATTAGGAAAGTACATTCAGTTGTGAGAAGTGACTGTGTCAAAGTGTCTTGAGTTTTTCTCGTATTATTCTATGTGGTAATTAACATACAAGAGTGCATATTGTCAAAGCAAAATCTTTTCCAAGAATTGAAGTGTATTTTGAAATTAAAAAGAGATACAGAAAAGATATCAAAGCTAAAATCTTTAAAAAATAGTTCTGTTTATACCATTGGTTAACTTGCATGTTGTTCAGACTTAATTTGATTGGTAAATCTCAAAATTGTCATGCGGCTTCCTGATTGGTTGATTTAGGACAGTTAGTCTAAACTCTATTCCTCGTGTTTGCTACGCTTAATTTTTATTTTATTTTTATGCATACACTGAAGCCGTAAAAGTCTATGAATTCCCATTTCAACTCCACTCTTTAATATGTTTACTGAGCATTCAATTAATCCTCAAATTCTCTCACATTCGAGTTAATAAATCGCTTGGAAATAACACTCATCATGTTTCAAAGATTTCTTCTGATTATAGCTAAAATTCTTCTGACTCTTTCTTATCCTTTTCTAGCCGATTCACAAAAGGATTTAGTACAACCAGATGAAACTCATTTAGAAGGTGTTCCTTCTTTTATCCAACATCCTAAACCACAGTATTATACAATGAAAGATCATCCAGCAACAATTGAATGTGTAGCTGAACCAGTTTCACATGCTGCTATTAAATGTGCCGACCAGACAATACCATATAAAGGTCCCGGTGAATCGGGAAGATTACAAATTACACAGTTAAATTCAGACAATCAACCAGATCCAGAGGGTAAACGTTGGGTGTTACGCATGAAGGTTAAGGCTAGAGATGTGGAAGAATGGTTCGATTCATATGTATGTCACTGTGAAGCTTGGAATAAAGTAGTCGAACTGCAGAGGCCAAAGAAAGTCATCAGCAAACCAACAGTAGTCAAAGAAGCATGTGAGTTTTGAAATTGTTAGCATTATAAATGATTACACTTTCTTCTCTTTTGAAGTTACATAATGCATTAATTTTACAATTATACTACCTCATATTCTTGAAATATTAGAAAATACAGTGACATATAGATTGCGTATTATTGTAAACTGAGTTGGTTTCTTGAAGTTACCTCAAAAGTTGGATGGAAATCAACGCAGCCCTCTTAAAAGTCTACCTAGATGTGGTTCTGCATGTTCTGCATTACTCTCCTATTAGATAAAGCTGTACTGGTTATAAAGTTATTGGAAAAATAGTACAGTGAGATAGTAACATGTAACCATCAAGCATATTATGAAAACTTCATTCAAAAGTTATGGGCTCCTTAATGTAGTCTGAATAGCATTATTACTATTGTTATTAATTCCTTAAATTCCGAGTGGAACAGAGGTATATCTTCATTACACTTGGTTTCCCACCGTCAGTTTCAGCTCGGTTTACGACTTCGCACCTAGTCTCCATCATGTAACTCCCGGACACGTAACCTGTCACTTACCATTTGGGTTTCGATCGAGAACTTGGATGTATGATGTCGCTTGAAGGTCTCTTCAGCATATGTTTTATGGGCCTCCACATCCTTCATATAAACCATTATTTAACAGAAACATAAAATATAAGTGAAACACTTGCCAGATCTATTCTCTTCTCTTAAAATATTTATTTACTGAGTTACATGATCATATATAGACAGAAGACACTACTGATCTAGGGATTCCCTAGCTGCGAAAAGTTTTCTGCTGACAATAGTGAATAAAAGATGATGATACAATGTGGTCAACCGGTGTCACAGTTAGTACGCCTGAAATATCTATTTAAACATGGAATTCGCCGAAAAGAGTCTCTTCACTGAACTGTTTGTTCTTATTTACAATGATAACAATCTGATTAGGATCATTGTTCCTCTCGAAATTATCCGAAACGTTTTTACCTGTAGGGATTTCTATCTATCAAGTGTTACTTTTTCTTAATAATACTACATTTGGGTTTCTTTTTATCTGTCATATTAGTTTACTTAGAGTAAAAACTTGATTAAGTCACCGATTAGTCTTCTGTTTACCTAACAAGTAAATAGATAAGATTTTAAGTTGACTTTCAAAACAACAACAACACACACACACACACACATAAATTTCTCTGTTTGTTTGTGAAGCAAACCACTTTATAGAATAGATATTGAAATGAGGTAGGATAGAAATTAAAAGATGTTTTGTTGCTAGCTAGGAAGATTTGAATTAACTTTCAGTTTAGTGTCAACTGGGAAAGATCTCGGTGTGCAAACTTTGATGGTGTTTAATCAGGCTGCGATACACCCGATAAAATGGACACTTGACTTGTAGGGAGGGAGTTACAAACTGCTAGCTAAAACTGAAGCATGATAACATATAAACATCATTCATTTATGTGTCTATTCAATAGTTACAACTGCTGAGAGATCTAAGACTATTTTCACAAATACAAAATTATAGACTTTTATATTAGACTTGTATTGTAGCTCTGAGCAGGCGTGTCTATTCAATTTACCGCTTGTAAAATGTTCAGTGTTCATAGAAAGTGAGAGTAGGGCGAAGTTAATCTAGCATCTGTATAATACCTTCATTTGTTTCGTTGATTTCCTAGCATAGGGAAACAATGTGAAGCATCGTTAATTCGAACCGCACAACGGAAAAATTACTATCGAAAGAAAATAGATAAATCTTTGTTTAATGACTGAGTTGACTTAAATTTATTTATTTATTCAAATAAAATGATAACTCTTCAACAATAAAAGTGAATTGTGTAGTATCAATCTTTTAAACATGCTGCCTGCAACTGTATAACCTGTATGTCTGATAGGGCAGTAAAATTAATTTACATCTGTCTTATATAAATAAACTCAGTATGTGTTCATTTATATATGTACATTGTGTCAGAGTATTAAAATAGATCACCTGTAATCACCAATTAGCACAAATGTCCTTAACCAATCCTGATGAATTGCTTACGGTTTATCAAATATATTTATGTTTTCTAGATTAGAATGGATCAAAAAGTAATGGTAATAAATTTATAAATGCGTAAAAGTAGCATCCGATTCAATAGGCCACAATGAATTATTCTGCTCGTAAAATAAATGAAATCGCAATTAGCGTTATTTTTTATTCCTAAATGATCCCAAGCTACAGGCTTAAAGTTTCGTTAGCAGTGGTGCTTTTTACTTTTACGGGATGGGGTTGCTAGCCTCGTGCCCAACCTTCCCTCTTTTACCAGTCCTATTAATAACTTAGCGAAGTAAAAGAGTGCGTCGGTGGCCGGGGTTGGAACCCCGGAGCACATGCTGTGCCACGGGCACCAGAATTAGTTGTTCGCATGCAACAGCAAAGCGTATATTAGATTTTCGGTAGAACAATTTTACATACCCTACATATCGAAAAGTGGCCCACTGACTTAGCGGACAGTCTTTGCGGGTCAGTGATTTGCTAGTAGAATGCTCTCCAACCACATACGAAGTCTAGATCTGACTGCTGACCGACTCGTTCCTAAACCTCACCTAGTCGGTAGTAAATCCCAAAGAGAGTGGGAGTTGGGTTTAAGGCTAGCAATCCCACCTCGTCAAAAAAATTCAAAAGCTCTAGCTTGAAGTCCTTTGTTCTACTGGGAAGGTAAGGGAATACACTGTCTCTCCCTAAATATGTGTATATAGATATACATCACAGGTATAGAACGCTTAGTTCATCTTACGTTTAAGGAGCATACTTAAACATGAATTTTAAGTTTATGAGCATACGGAATCCTGACTTGATGGTTTGAAACTAACTCTAGGCATCTACTGACATACATACATGTTTTCAACTGTTCCCTTGTCTAGTTCAAGGTTTTTGATATATGATGTGAGATTTACATTTTTTAAATTATAATCTTCAGATATTCAAGTTCGTCACTTTTACTTGGTAGTGTGAAATTGCCCCATCTGATTTTCTTGAAAAATTCAGCTACGACTGTCGTGTAATACCAGCACCTGACTATGAAAGCAAGCTATCTGCGCTTATCTATATTATAATATCAGTATAAGCTTTGACGTATGATATACTTGGACAATTCTCAGTCTTGCATAATCATGGTTACCGAGACCAAATGTATCTGCCTTTGACAGAAACTGCGATAAATATGGATTTGTATAGTTATCTAAGCAGGTAGTATGAGGTTCAACAAATGCACCCTGTGTAATAGATAGCTGAAATGTATCACATCTACCAAAAGTACAATTACCCCTAATAGAAACCTATAGAAGTGTCTCTTCCATTCACGAACTTATTTTTGATGTTTTGGTTATCTAGAGATTCAGAATTAGTCAATAAATGCATAAAATGGAAGTATGCATTCTCGTTTGCGCTCATCTTAGTATTTTAAGCTTCATTCTATAGAATTAAAATCAGCTTGTATCTCAGAGGTGTAACTTAGAGTTTTACAAAAGACCTGCTACTCATTTGAAGATTGTTGCAAACATCATGAAATGTATTAGTACGAAGGTTTCCGCTCTAAATCTTGGCTTTGTACCTTTAAAAAATTATTCTTTATTTATAGTACATGGTCAGTTCGGCTTAGCATTGTTCAGTGTTCTGTGAATGCATTCACATCTTATGTTAGTTACATCTCTGTCTTTCTGGTGAAGTTTACAATCTGCGTTTGATACAATGCTAGTGAACACTATTTAAATGGTGACTATATTTCCCGTAGGCAGTACTGACTGATGCGCTCTATTTATCTACCGATAAGCAAACCAAGATCTATTCGTAACCGAATTCACACTAAATGAAGTATTTGGAGCATTGTAATAAGTTAGGGGGCAAATAAATCCTACGAATTCCAGTCTACTGACATCCATATTCGCTGAACATTTAAAAATATCGCTCAGCTTACTGACAACTCCGAAGAACATTTGTTGTAGAACTAAAAATATAGCTCCTAAACGATCACCCTTCACCCACCCAGAAAAATATTCAATAATTCAGAAAGCAGTAAGGTAGGCAGGAAGTTGCAAGACGGTAAAAGCAGTTTCTTTATTCAAAGTAAAATATTTCATGTCCCGTTTTCAAATAGGTTTGCCTTTTTTATTCACTGCCTACTTTAAACCAGAAAATTAACTTGCCAAAGTTTTCAAGCACCGCTCTAAATAGTCAAATCTAAGAGTAAGCAGATCACGGAATTAATTTCTTCTCCACATTATATTTTTGTCTTGATTTAATAAATATGGGTGAAGAAAAGACTGGGGAAAAAAAAGGTAGTTTTATCTATTTTTGGCTATTCTCAGTGTCCATTTTCTCCAGTTTTTGTGACATCTTGACAGTGGACAAGTACCACCTATTAATTTAGCCTACTACAGCTTATATAAACATAACGTCAAAATGAAACTAGTGTATATATGCGTGCATGCGTGAATTATGATAATTATTTCTTTTTCTTATTGTGATTCTCCCCCCTCCCCGTTTTGACCTACCTACTTATTATAATGTGTTGTTTATCCACTAACCATATGGCTAATATTAACAAAAGAAAAATACACAAAATAGAAATGTAAATCCTAATTATTTGTTTCTCCAACATAACATAAAAGTGTATATACTTGATGGCTCTTTCCTCCTCTCCCCCCTGTATTTAAAAAAATCATCTTGTTACTTATTTTGGTGGCCCCAACAAATACCTCTGTAACTATTTTAAAGTAAAGAGTTCTCTTTCAGCCTGTCAAGCGTACACACACACATACACACACGCATTTGTGTTTCATATAGGCAAAAAAGAAAGGCTTAATAATGCCGACCCATTAACCGCTCTCTCTCTCTCCCTCTCTCCCTCTATCTCTTCCCCTTTCTAATTTTTCATTTTTGCATTGGTATCCCTCAGTTTTTTTATTTTGGTTTTTTTTTTGACAATGACTTGACTTCTTAGAAGTATTTTCACCTTACATATATATTTTAAGCAAAAGAAAAGTAAACAACCACACAAAGATAATAAATGCTTTGGGGAAAAACTGAGAAAAAATAGGATAGATGTATATTTATATATATTCTTTTATGAAAGTTATGTAGGATGTCAACTATTGTTTATCAGAAAGCTAATTATAATAATAATAATAAATGAGTACACAGTGTCATTTAAATATGAAGGTACATGTTTCGTTTGTGTGCATCAGCGTTCAATACACATATATGTTCAAAAATTAATTTCTCTGTTCATAATAGTAAAATTGTAGTGCACATGAAATCTATTTTTTTGTAACTCACGTTGATAGACTGCACTTGTTTTTCAGCAAATCAAAGTGACTTTGTGAACATTTGAGTCAAGCGTATATAAAACCTTAGACTCACTGTTTTCTCTCTGTGTGTATGTGTGTGTGTGTGTGTAGGGGGGAGAGAGAAGTAGTCTTAACCCGATTTATTTATTTAACATTTGTCTAAGTGTCGGTTAAATAAACTGTCAAAAAGCTGAGATCACATGTTTTATGTAAATAACCATAGATGGAGAAAGTACATTTTATCTACCAAATAAATATAATGAAGCTTCTTGAAGTGGAATGGCGATAACAATTACTATAATTTTATCAATGTCTACTTCTCACTCAGCGCTCAATTATTTTGCAACTATCCGGTCAAATCTTGATCACAGTTCATATGAATTAATATCATTCATAATGTACAAATAGAAGTTAATAGAATTCAGTTTTCTCTTGCTACCTAGTCGAAGTTCTTCACAGGTTAGCTTTGAAAAACCTACGAACACAATCATAGGATTGTTATTTTTAGACCAGACAAGATTTCTGATATTGTAACAATGAACTGCCAGGATTGTATTCTTAAAATGACAATGCTACTGAGTGACACAATGAGATTACATGCGATGCAATAACAGCTATCGGAAAAATAATGAACATGCACCTTAAGGACCTTCTTAAAGAAGACTGGCTGAATGGTCAAAAAGCTTGACCTGCAACCTGAGGGGCCTGGGTTTTACCCCTGGGGGGGGGGATCATGGACGCGTAGCAAACTAGAAAGAAGCAAATGTCCAGTACGCCCTGGTTTTCAATAGTTCGTTAAGTGAAATGAATCCTTGATTAAACTTGAAGTAGAGAGGTTCAAATGATACTGACATGACTTTGAAAATTAAAAAATAACAACTGAAAATATTTACGGCATAGAATTGGATTTTGTCAAATAAGCTAATCAACAATACTACAGAATTACTTAAAAATCTGTAGATACTACAGGCCTATTCCAGTCTTCTGTAGAATGACAACAAAGTTTTAATCCAAAAATCTGTGAATTTATGGTCATACTTCACCTCTGTTTCCTCCAAGTTCTCCGTAATAGAGTGATTTTTGTCCAACCATTTGTGATTTATGTAGAGATTCACAGGGTAGGGGAATAGCCCAGTCTGATGGACAGTACACCAATACATCCTGATGACAATTTTTTGGTCTTACAACATCAAATCATATAGGTGAAAAACAGTACTGCATATTAAGAACTGTCTAAGTACATGCATTGGCGTTACCAGCAGACTTGATCTTAGGATGCATACGTTCAAGGGTTTAATAACTAGTAAGCGGTTGACTGGTGATATCTTATACCGAGTACTGATTGCCAACATATACTAATGCCTCTTAAACTAGTTTAATCGTATTTTCTAATGGTCTTTAGAAAATATGCACCAACCACACGGTTAAACATTTTCAAAAATAGAGTTATTGTTACAGTCCAAAGACAATGGCTGAATACACGAAATTTTTGACAGTTTTGAAAAGATCATGTATGTATTAAAAATGATCTGTGTAATAGGATAATGACAATAATAATAATAGTAATATCGCTACTAAAAAAACTGCATACATCTTCCTGTCTTTTCCAAAGTTTGATTAATCGTTTTCCATTCAACGCTGAATGATTCTGTGTATAGCATTCAAGCGATACAAAGTTGAAGAATCTTACTGCTAAGTGGGTGTGCATTTTTTCCTCCACTTTTCATCTCCCTCTATGTATGTATGTGCGTATCCTTGTCTTCCTTTATGTGTGTGTGTGTGTGCGTAATTCAGGGTGGAGTTGAGGCTGGCAGTGTATACCATATTATTCTCACCAGTGACGAAGATTAGACGAACAAAAGTATTTATGCGATAGTAACTAAGTCAAGCGTTAGGTGGAGGTTTTCTTTCTTGATCAACTGTTAGTTTATAACAACAACCCAAAAAAATTACCACTGTGACAAATTAACTTACTGATAGATAATGCACTGTTTTTCTTGTCTTTCTTTGTCTACCTTCGTCTAAGTTTTTCTTTTTTTTACTATGATGTTTTTTCATGTACATTAATGTATGCATTAATGGAAAAAACAATGAACGAAGAATTTTATACACATGCAGTAAGTATAGTATATTGTATATTAACTTTATAGAAATCATATATACAATTTAAACCTAGAAAAATCGATTAAAAATATGTAAATTAAAAGGCTATTGATTTGCTGTTCATAATCTTGAGTAAAAAGGAAATAACTTTATTCGAACGACGACAACAACAAGAATAATAAGACTTGTTCATATTTCGGTGTTAAAAAGTCTACTGTACGAATAAACTATGCACTGAGAGTGTATACATTGTTTTGATCCAGTACAGAGTACAGATTACAATTACTACTATTCAGTGATTCAACTATTGAGTAGAGTCTTCTCAACTGAGTTTACAGCAGGCAGACTATAGGTGAATAAAGATATTCAACTCTCACCTTCAAATGATTACCCCTGACTCAAATATGTGAACTACTTGTACGATATTTAAATTTAAATACTTGCTTTGAAGTAATTCTAGTGATCATTGAGTTGTGTTAGTTCTTTCAGACCTAGTTAATTAGAAGTTTAATTATTAGCATACATATATATATGCATATTATTAATCCTTTTGTCAAAATGTGATCCTTGATTTTGTTCTGTATTGCTCGAGATAACTTAATATTACCGTTGGATAGTTGGATGCAACCGGCAGGTAGCTGTGAACTTAGGTTTTGTGCTTGCTGGTATTCGTCAGCAAAGTGTATCTGTAATCCCAGAGGAACTCTTGTCTCTTCTGTGATTCGACCTCAGGCCGTTTGTTTGGGGCAGACTGAATTCCACCATTCAAGTTTACAATATAGCCATTATGCTAAGTCAGGCATTCCCCACGCTGATAAGTGCCAACAAACGCGAAACCTAGGACCATGGATTCTTGCAGTTCTCCTTCAACCATCTAGCAGTCAGTGAGAGTGTATTGTGATGATGAGGTATCTAGCATGGTGGGCGCACTTTAGGACTGACTGATACAATTCAGTCTGCAGGAAAACCATGGACTAGGCACTTGACATTAGCTACTGTCTAGTGTTCAACCAAAATAAATCTGTATTGATTTTCTTCGTTAACTATTAACCCATTGACACTGTTTAATTATTGTTAACAAACTTATCGCCACTTGATTGGCAAACTGTTGTATTGTAATTAAAATGCTATATATATTAGAGTAGAGCCAAAGATGAGGATCTAATCGAAAAGTAAATATTTCTTCGCTCAATCTTTCTGTTTTTAAAATAATTAGGTATGTAGCTTCGGCATACTTTACTGCAGCAGTGCTATCATTTCAGTCAACAGGGGTTAGAACTTTCAATCAAGTAGATTTTTAAGAGCAAACTTGAAATTTATAAGACCAAGGAAGATCTATTAGCTTTTATCGAAAGCTGATATATGAATGTTACTGAATTGACAGGAAATATTCATGTCGACAGTGAAACTATACACAGGACTTATTGACAACATCTGTCCATAGTCCGTTTATGGTTCCTTCCTAAATTATCTCTCACTCACCGAAAGGCATACATGAAGAATAGAAGCGTCTTATGCCCTCCCTGAAATTTTAGCTGGAATTGCTCGTGATGAGAAACTTTGTCAGTAGGTTTCTGGCAAATAAGTGTTAGCCACAATAATAAAACCTTTTTAAGAAGATCAGTTGTAAGGATTTATTCTAAAGTCGAGTGTACGTAGCTATCCTTTTTTATACAAAAGATTTTATATTTATAGCTGGAATACCGGTTAGAAGTTGTGTTGTAGTTATCTATCGACTTATGCGGCTGAATAGTTTGAACGCATTGTTATTATTGTTACTTCAAATGAGTGTCGACTAAACCGTGCAAGATAATTCATTTCTGTTGTCCGATGAATACGTATTAGCTGAAATCTAGTTAAAATTAGATCACTCGAAACTGATGTGTAAAGTGCAGTGTTGAGGGATGAAACACAATGCATAGTCATTCCACACCAGCCTCAGATTTCTTCTACTTCGGAAATGGAGAAAAATGTTCACAGTAGCCAGCTTGAACAACTTCAACACACAGACAGACAGTAAGAGTTAAAGGATTTCATCATGAGCTGAAATTGGTTAGAGATCCACTGGGAGACTTGCTGAGAGTGCTAAACAGCTCTTTCTTGCTAGTACTTGGGACTCTTCACCAGTATGCACCCAATGAGGTTCGAATCTAGGACCTACTGGTTACAAGGTAACCTCATAGACCATGAGTTCCCAATTCTACCGACTCTCGTTATGGCGGATAACTAGTAGTCGCACTATATAGTGAATTGATAGAAGTAGGAATTCATGAACTGGCAATTGGATCGGATCCCAGGTGGCTTAATGGTCTATGAGATCGCCTTGTAACCGAAAGGTCCCGGTCTTGGGCCATGATGGGTGCATAGTGCTGAAGCCTCACAAGTGCTTGGAAGAAAGATCTGTCCAGTACTCCCAGCAGGTTTTCCAATGATTCTCTAAGCGATATAGTAACAATAGCTTTATTCTGAATAATGTATATACAATGTATAGGATTTTCGGCAGTTTATTGCATCGTATTTCCTCTTCGTCCATGACCTTCAAATCAAAGATATACTGACAGTAGGTCGTGTGACACAGTTCTATCGGACCTGAAGCGCAAAACAATCCATCATTCTGATATCTCTTCTTCTTCTACGTCGAGAAACAAACGACGTTTTGTTGAATGACAAATATAAAATGCTCAGGTGTGTATTTCGTGAACCAAAAGAACCACGAAGGAACAGTCACCTCATACTTACTTACTTACTTTACTTCGGCTATCTCCTACGGGAGGATGAGCCGGCTTCATGAACGTCTCGAATCATCGCTGCCCAGGCGCGGCAATTTGTAAGAGAGTTCATGAAGTTTCATGGGAATTTGGTACGAGTGATGTCCCCAGCATCGCTCGGCCTTTTGTTTGAGAGTGCAGCTCTAGCCTTTACACAGCCAAGTATGACCTACAAGGCAGTAGGAGTGGAGTAAGGAGTCCACTATCCATTGGCAGCCGGTGACCGGAGTTCGGTTCATACGCCTTTTTGAATGGGGCCAGACATCCAGGACATCCAACAAGCCCTTTGTCCATACGTCTGCCGGTGAGCTCCAGTGAGCTTCATACGCCAGTCACCTCATGAATCGGGATAAGCTGCCATCCATTGAGGATAATGCTTTTTCTCGTGTTTGTTAGAAAATTGTGAGTCATAGCAGGTTATAAATATTTTAAATACTCGCCAAAATAAATGCTACTATTGGAGGTTGTGTTTTAGTAGACTTAAACAAACTGGATAAGAGAAAGTATATGGCGTATATTGACTGAGGTTGTTTCCGGTAGCCCAAGTTTTAAACACACCACCACAGATGATATCCTCATCTCATAATGAGATCCTGTAACCAACTGAATCACTGCCAACCAGCACTTGAAGGCGGTAGGAATTGTTACGATTGCATTATTCACTATCCATTTTGTAGGCTTCAGCCAAAATATTAGATAGTCACATGCAGACATACATGCAATTATGATAACAATCATCATAAAATCTAGCTAGACAAAAGTGAGAATTAAATGACAAGCTGGAATTTATTTATTCCTTATCTGTTATTTCATCATCATCAACATCATCATCATCATCACTAGTCGGATTACAGAAAAAAAATAGTAGAAAAAGATTGGATATGTATACGCTTCGTATCTCTCTCTCTCTTTCTCTCAAACACACATGCACATACTCACACAGACATTAACAGACATTTCTTATCAATACGTATGTACGTGGACATGAAATTTAATTATCAAGATGAGAAGGCCATTGTGAATAGAAGCAGATTTTTAATAAGCCTTATTTATAAGCGACATTATATATATATATATATTCACTGTTACACAAGAATGAGTCACAAAATATTAGCCGCTAAACATCGCCAGATACTAGCTTGCTAGGCTACTAGCTTACTAGTTTTCTCGCCGGTCCCAAGCCCGGGTAAAGAGGGAGGGTTGGGGCGTGGTGCTAGCAACTCCACCCCTGTAAAACAACCAAATCGCTACAGAAACTTCAACGAATAAATATATTAAAAATTCTAAAAACATAAGCAATAGCCTTACTTTTCGCTGGAATCGGGGAAGTGAAATGACGCAGGCTGGTGAAAGCCTTCGGGAAGCCAGTCAGCCGATGTGCCTTCTTTCGATGAAAGCAAAAGTAAGGATGGGTACCTGGAATGTTCGTACAATGTACGAAACTGGAAAGGCTGCCCAGATAGCCGCTGAAATGAGAAGGTACAGAATAGAAGTGTTGGGAATCTGCGAAAGCAGATGGAACGGAACTGGAAGGTGCCAACTACCTACTGGAGAGACAGTAATCTATTCCGGCCACCTAGAGGACAACCATGAGCACACCGAGGGAGTGGCCATCATGATGTCACCAACAGCAACCAAAGCTCTCATGCAGTGGGAACCAATCTCCTCCAGGATAATGACAGCCAGGTTCAACTCAAAAGGAAGGAAAGTTACAGTCATTCAATGTTATGCGCCTACAAACGTCTCAGAACAAGAGAAGAAGGAGGCGTTCTACAGACAACTACAAGCAATAATGGACAACGTCCCAAATGGCGATATCAAAATCCTGATGGGCGACATGAATGCGAAGCTGGGACGAGACAACACAGGAAGAGAACTCACCATGGGTCGTGAGGCCCTCGGTGAAATGAACGACAATGGTGAACTCTTCTCAGACTTCTGCGCCTTCAATGATTTGGTGATTGGTGGTAGTGTGTTCAAACACAAGGATATACACAAGACGACATGGATTTCACCAGATGGAAACACCAAGAACCAAATAGACTTCATCTCAATTTCAAGAAAGTGGAGACGGAGCCTACTGGACACAAGGTCAAGGAGAGGAGCAGATGTGGGTTCAGACCACTATCTAGTAGAAGGGACTTTCAAGGTGAAACTAAAAGCCTCGAGGATAGCTGGGGATAGGCCACAATGCAAGTTCAACACTCAAACTGAAGGACACAACCACAAAAGACACTTTCACTGCAACTGTCAGAGCAAAGCAGGAAACACTACGCGACATCACTGAAGAATCATGCGTGGAAGAACATTGGAAGTCTCTGAAGGCGATTCTCAACGAAACGTGTTCAACGGTTCTAGGAAGAAAGAAGAGACAAGACAAGGAATGGCTCTCAACGGACACTTGGAAATTAATAGAAGAGAGGAGAATGGTGAAAGAGAAAATGATTCAATGCAAGGACGGACAGGAGAAGGAGACGATGAGCTCAACTTACAAAGCATTGGACAAAGAAGTGAAGAAAGTGCTAGGAAGGACAAAAGACGATTCTACGACAATCTAGCTACTGAAGCTGAAAGGCAGCAGGCAAAAGGGACCTGAGGACACTATATCAGATAACCAAATCTCTATCCGGGAAGAGATCAACACAAGCGAAACCTATAAAAGACAGCCAAGGGAACCCAATTACCAAGGAAGAAAAACAGATTAAACAATGGGCGGATCACTTCAAAGGACTCTTGAACCGACCACCACCTGCAACCCGTCCAGAAATACCAACAACAGCGCGCACACAACTGCAAGTTGACACCAATCCTCCAACGAGAGCTGAAGTCTTGAATGCAATCAAGCTTCTGAAAGCTGGAAAAACAGCCGGACCAGATGGAATACCCCCTGAAGCACTGAAAGCGGACCCAGAGACGACAGCAGACATGCTGACTCCATTATTGCAAAAGGTCTGGAAGGAGGGAAAGGTGCCTACTGACTGGAGGAAAGGTTACCTCGTGAAACTACCAAAGAAGGGCGACTTAGGACTCTGCAAGAACTGGCGAGGAATCATGCTCCTATCGACGCCAAGTAAAATCCTGAGTCGCATCATCCTGGAGAGATTAAAGGACGCACTGGAGACAGAACTCCGACCAGAACAAGCTGGATTCAGGAAAGGCAAATCATGTACTGACCAAATTGCAACTCTACGCATCATCATCGAACAAAGCATGGAATGGCAATCAAACCTCTACCTCAACTTTATAGACTTTGAGAAGGCCTTCGACAGCGTTGATCGTGAAGTAATTTGGAAATTACTCGAGTACTACGGCGTACCCCAAATATTCATCAACCTTATTCAACAGCTGTACGACAACGGCACATGTCAAGTGATCCACAACGGAAGACTCAGCGAGGCGTTTGGAGTAAACACAGGAGTCAGACAAGGGTGCTTATTATCACCAATGATATTCCTAATTGTGGTGGACTGACTGGATTATGCGTCAGACTGTGGGAAACGAGAAGACAGGAATATCCTGGACCGACGTGAAGAACCTAGAAGACCTGGATTTCGCGCGTGGATGATTTATGTTTGATGTCACACACAATCGAAGACTTACAAGCGAAAACCGACAAACTGGTCGAAGAAGCAGCAAAGACAGGACTCCAGGTAAACATAGACAAGACGGAGGTTATGAAAATAACCAACCAACAACAGCAACAACATCCAACGTCAATCACCATCAACGGGAGGGATTTGAAAGAGGTTACTTCATTCACTTATCTAGGGAGCATTGTCTCAACTACAGGAGGAGCGGACGAGGATGTCAAATCGAGCGAGAATCGGGAAGGCGAGAAACACATTCATCAGCCTGAAATCAATCTGGAAATCTTCGTCACTCAGCATCAACAACAAAATTCGGATTTTCAATACAAACGTCAAATCAGTCAGTTCTTCTATACGGATCAGAAACTTGGCGGGCGGGTCACAAAGAATATTTCCAACAGCCTGTTGCAGACCTTTATCAACAACTGTCTTCGCTGGCTCTATACTGAAGATCAGATGGCCGGCGGGCCGGAAAGAATCACCAACAAGGAATTATGGGAACAAACAAACTAAACAAGAACCAATCGCCAACCAACAAATATGCGGGAGAAAGTGGATTGAGATGGATTGGACACTTGCTGAGGAGGCCGCCACTGGGTGACATCGCGTGCGCGTCAGGCCATTGCTCGAGTGGAACCAGGCCGAAAGGGAAGCGGAGAGTGGGATGTCAGTGCGAGGGTGACAAGGAGGAGATCGTGTGAGGAGTAGTTGAAACAGTATGGACTAACATGAATGCAGGTGAAAAGCACAGCAGAAGGAAGACAGAAGTGGCAAGTGGAGACGTGCAGTTGAAGCCCTATGTTCCACTAGGAACCCAAGGGAGCAATTATTATAATAATATCTTATAGACGTCAGAGTTGAACAAGATTTTCCAGTAAAAGAAACAAAATGCAACCTCCATTCTGATTTTGTCAGACTAACTTGGAAGCTCATGCTATAGTTTGGATCTAAGCAAGTTTTTAATAGGGCGCCAATATATTCTGTGATTGACTAAGTAGGTGTTGAAGACAAATATCTACCATTGGTGACGTTGAATAGTGGTCACATTTATCCTAAATTAGGCAAAACTACGGGGGTTTACCAGCGAACTGGTGATACGCCCAAGTTACTGTTTCTGCAGAGAAAAAATGATTGAAGGAATGAATATGAGAATCGGTTTGTTAACTTTCAACTTTTTAATTCTATTGGAACTATAGTAAAACAAAGGGGGCTTACCTGAAATCCATGCTGACAGTGGTAGTAAACATCGTGTGACCATTGTCACACGATCGTAGGCTTTTGTAGGGATTGGACTAATTACAATGTGGACCTCTCACAAACTGACACACAAGAACTATAAAGCAATGGACAGTTGCTTTACCCTCCTGGTTTGCGACTTTTTTGGAGTACCCACCAGCGACCCACCCCATCACCAGATATTGAACCCAGGACATTCAGGTTCCAAAACCTAGCTCACTCTAGTAGTGAGCAGCTTAGCTGAGACACCTGTATATATATATATATATATATTATTATTGCTCCCTTGGGTTCCTAGTGGAACATAGGGCTGAGATACCTGTAACAAAGATCTATTACACGAAAGGTGCACATTATTATTATTGTTCCCTTGGGTTCCTAGTGGAACATAGGGCTTCAACTGCACGTCTCCACTTGCCACTTCTGTCTTCCTTCTGCTGTGCTTTTCACCTGCATTCATGTTAGTCCATACTGTTTCAACTACTCCTCACACGATCTCCTCCTTGTCACCCTCGCACTGACATCCCACTCTCCGCTTCCCTTTCGGCCTGGTTCCACTCGAGCAATGGCCTGACGCGCACGCGATGTCACCCAGTGGCGGCCTCCTCAGCAAGTGTCCAATCCATCTCAATCCACTTTCTCCCGCATATTTGTTGGTTGGCGATTGGTTCTTGTTTAGTTTGTTTGTTCCCATAATTCCTTGTTGGTGATTCTTTCCGGCCCGGCCGGCCATCTGATCTTCAGTATAGAGCCAGCGAAGACAGTTGTTGGTTGATAAAGGTCTGCAACAGGCTGTTGGAAATATTCTTTGTGACCCGCCCGCCAAGTTTCTCATCCGTATAGAAGAACTGACTAGACGTTTGAATATAAAGTATTAGTAAAGCTTCAAACTGAGATGCATACTTATTTTCCTAACTAGACGTTTGAATATAAAGTATTAGTAAAGCTTCAAACTGAGATGCATACTTATTTCCTAACGTCTGTGTCTACCAAATTCATTGTATTGTATCTGTACCACTCCCCAATAAATCATAGTAATGGTATATTTATTATTCTGGTCAGAAACGATTGAAACTTTAGCATTATTAAATATATAAATTTTTCAAAACACATGATGGCGTGTATTCTTGTGTTTATCTATTCTGATTTTAATCTTACAGAACAAGAATTATAATACTGTTGCATATACGAGTGAATGAACATTTTCTGTCCACAAAAGTAAATATACCTAGTTGATTACATATGTATGCATAACTGACTGTGAACAACCTTAGGGGAATGTAATAGAATAGACACACAAAATACCTGAATTATTATGAATGAAAAGGGGAAAAGAAAAACACATGAAAAATGATTTATGACAAAGATTAGGTTGATTTTATATATAACATTTTTAAGATGATATTTTGTTTTACTAAGCAAATTGAACATTGTACACAGCATTATGAAACGGGTATTCTTTTCTTTTTTTTTCCGAATCTCTCTCGAAAAATGACAATATAAGTAGATGTATAAACACAAGATAAATGATGATGATAATAATAATAATAATAATTTGGATGTGTATAGTGCTGTGCTACAAAAGAATTTCTTTAGTTGCCAGTTTTTGTAGGCTCATAAAAAAAGGGTTGGGGGCGGGAAATCAGACTTATCATAGAATCAGTTGACAGTATTTGAAAACTAGGAGCCAGTTGGAATACCAATAGTAATAATAATGTACTGACGATCGTAGTATCGACAGCACATAAGACTCTGAGTAGTCACTAAGCCTGCTGAAATAAAACAGCTATTCAATGCTTTTTGTTTTTTTACTAATCCTCCGGTTTTATATCGTTGTGTAACGAAAAGGATGCTGAGATTTCTGTCAGTACCCTACAGTTAGATCCAAATTATAATTTAACAGTTTACCTTATTTCATGAAAATGATGGTGTTGACACTTTCCACTTTAACAAAATGAGCATCGATGATTATTTTTAAAACGTAGATTTCGCCAGGAATCAACACAACATACAGATAATTGAGAAACCAAGGGGAACTGGATAGCCAGTTTGTCCCAGTTTTGGACTCGTCAGCAGTGAACACCCACGACATCCAGCACCAGGGATCTAATTTAAGAAATTAAGGTTACGAGAACAAGCTCTCTGACCACTCGGTCATTTGGACCGGATTTCAATGACTTGTGATTTCTTACTTCGTCTCGTAGCTTTTGGCTCTCAGATTAGATCGCTGGTTGTGGTGTAGTGGGTGGGCTCTGATGCAGAGTTCCAAACTGCTGTTGGTTTCGTGAAGAAATTTATATTGGAATTAATCCCAGATCTTTTCCAAGAAACCCATAATCTAAATTAGTGATTACCTATAAATTCACTTAGCTTTAGATGTGATCTAAGCATGAATGGGATTTCCCGCTGCACATTATGTCAAAAAGAGTTTAGTTGTACGTATGTTCACACACACATAGAAAATAGACTTATCTTTCTTCTTTTAATGAGTAACATTCATACACGCATCAATCAACAGTCAGTGTTCATAACTTTTGACCTGAAAAGAAAAACAAAAAGCCAAAAGATTATATCTCATAACAGATTTTAAATCTCACGAATGTTTTAGATTTCCACTAGGGGTGTGTATGTTAAAAATCACACCTACCTAAAAAGTTAAAACAAGCAATAATCAGTCAGCACAGAATTATGTAATCAAGATAAGCATCTGATTTGACTGGGAGATGAAGAAATCGCCTATATTTATCGAGCAGTCCCACATCAGACCACATTATGTAGACACAGTTGTCTGAGTGTGCCTTTAATCAACAAACCATGTGATTCGTCTTATAGCCTATCTTGGTAGTGTGTGCACACATGTGTGTGTTTGCGTGTTCTTTGTGTGTGTATGTGTGTGTTACGATTTTCCTTTTCCTAGACTCATCTGTCATTCCGATGAAGTGATGTGGTTTTGTATATATATATATATATATATATATATATATAGGATTGTATTTTGAGGTTTAATTGAGATAGGAGGCGAGATGACGATGTCATTTCTAGTGTTGTAAAGCTTAATATATGCCTATCGGTCATGCTTTCTGAACGCGTTTTCCTTTGATCATTCTTACTTTGTGTTTTTTTTTCCTGACTGATTTACAATGTAAACCGACCGCCAGATAGTTAAAAAAATGCAGAAAAAGTCTTTACTGTTATTATTATCACCACTACTGGTACTATTTTTTTTTTTTCAATATCTTCAGAGTACTTCCGCTATTACTGTTTGAGTGTTTGGTTGGTTTCAGTATGTTTTTATAAAGAGAGAAAGAGTAGATTTAACGCTGACTAACGTTCATAACGTTAATGGATTGTTAAAAGGTAGAGTGTGAGAAAATCACTGTCAGTTAGTTAAGTAGGCAACAACAGTTAGTATATTTATTATTCAACACGAAGAACAAAGTGACAAAGTATTCTGTCAATTTCAAATTTCAGTCTTGTTGAACTGGAAAGGACACTTATATTGTAGCATTAATTAATTTATAATTATAAATGTAAGAGTGATTAAAGGAAATCCTACCAGGTTGGTATTTTTATCAGTAATAGAAAAAAGAGATAACAGGATACGAGAGACAGTGAAATATGCTTTTTTTTTTACAAAAAAAAAATAGGGATTTCAAGAGGGGAGGGGTCAGGATAAATTAATCAATGCACTGAGTATTGCATTTCCCTGCTGTCACATGATTTTATGCATGAGGTTTATTTTAATCTTACTGTGCGGCAATGTAAACGGCGGTAAGAGAATGAACGGTAAGAGAAATGGCGTTCAACTCATAGTGTTAGATTTGAATTATTTGTTGCCTGCGTTATTATTAATACTGTGTGATTGAAAAAAAGGTTTTGTCAACTGTAATTGATTTTGTCGTAATGTAAGCTTGTTTGTCAAATTTATAAATCACCTACCAATTAGCACAACAGAGTAGATTAAGTGAACAGCGAAATTTAAATGAGTTAGATTACAGCATTGTTACTATTCCCTTAGGTTCCTAATGGAACCAAAGGCTTCAATAGCACATCTGTTCTCCGCAGTCCTCTTCAGGTGGCTCAACGATTGCCCATAGCCTCTCATCACCTCCTCAAACAATCTCCAGCATGTCACCCTTTCATCGACGGCCAACTTGTTGCTACCCATTCGTGGTTTTCACTCAGCTGCCTGGCTCTTGATGTCACTCGACGGTCTTCTTAGATACATTTTCACTTTTTTTTCAACATAATTGTCCGACTGTAGACTCATTGTTGGTTTGTCGCCAGAGTTCCAAGTTGTTAAGCGTTTCCAGTCACCTGGTGTTCAATATACAGCATGGACAGCTATTGCAAGATGTCTTCAGTGACCTTTTGAAAATGCTTTTCGTTACACACACACACACACACACAAGTCTCTGACGTATATGGAAGTGCTTACTCATTAGAAACTAGGGTTGAAAATCCGAATCTTATTCTTTATGCTAAGTGCAGTAGATGTCTACAGCTGTTTCAGATTGGCGATGGTTTGTCGCGCTTTTCCGATCGTGAAAATACTGGAAGTAGTGAAAGTTAGTTCGAAGTAATCATTATGACTGAACCCGATGATCAAGTAACTTACTGGAGGATATTCAATGTTTAATGCTATTAGATTATTTGTGTAACTTTATGTGACTCAACTCCAGTGTGCCACATTAGCAATGCCTGAAGGTAATTAGTTCGAATAACTTTTATCTTATCACATGAAGACCTAATCTTAAAGCCTGTCAGTAGGCGTATGTCCATACGCTAGTTGTGTTATGAACGTTTCATTTTTCCCGCAACATCTTACAGCATTTCATCTAGTTTGTACATTCATTCGCCTATCGTAACCATCATAAATTTCTGTGTCACTAAACTGTGTTCACAGCCTGTGCACAAGTTGTATAACAAAAGTCAACTTCGTTATATTCTCCATTTTTTTTTCTTTTCATTAATCAACTAGCAGTAATAATGCATGAATGGCTTTCTATTGTCTACAAGTATTTCCGCTAGTTTATTTATGCACATCACAAAATAATACATGGGATAAAAAGTTTGTTTACGCAAGAGGATATTCTGGCGCCATTAGTTAGGCTATTCCACCTATGCAGTAATTTTTGTATCCAGATTATATAGAGTACAAGACTTTTACATTACAGATAAATAACTGTTTGTTGGTGACGTTAGCTTGCAAAAGACTAAGAGATGGTATTCAAAAGTAATGGTACAAAATTATATCTATATATATAAGCTGATATAAATAGTTTTCCAGATTCATGTTGTCCGCTCTTAAGGATGACGTGATTTTTTAAGTAAGCTGTCAACTAAGATGCTTGTAACTAATCCTTAATGTCTAAATAGATTTCGTGAGTCGTTCTTAACAAGATCACTTTGATAGCCTTTATTAATTTGAAAGCATCAGGTAGATGTGTTTATTACAAGTTGATATTAGTATTAGCTTACGCTGGATTCTACATGAAGCGTTATGTGAATGAATTACTTCGACATATAATCAGGCAGCGTTTGTTTCCACTGTTAGGACTGGGTTACATCTGATGCTGGATTCCACCAGCTTCGATGTTATTCGTTCATAAAGGCAAAGGCGACTTCAATACAATCAACATCGACTGAAGGTTTGATGCACACAAATGTTTTTTCTTCTTCATTTCTTTGCATTACAGGGATTTAAACCTTGCGCTTCTAAGCTTCAGTAGTCATAGTGTTTCTTTTTACGGGGTAGGGCTGCCAGCCTCACTTACTATCTTGCGTCTTTACTGGTCTTCATACTGGCTAGGCGAGTTTTAAGAGTGTATCAGACGTGAATGGAACCATTGACACACTATTCATTTAAATAATCACCAAAAATACATATTGGTAATGAAAATAACTCAGAAATGAACAAAATTTAAGCTTTCCTGATGTAGATGATTGGCTCTCCTATTTTTACGCCAAAAGCAAAACTAAAATATCGTTTCTTAGGCCATTTTTCTCATTTTTGTTCATATTTAATATTGAACTATTTCCCTGGACTTCTTATGATTGACTAATGCATGTTCACTGTGAACACTGTCCATCACTTAATAATATTAAAATTGTCTCACGTCTAGGTTCTCAATTCTCATAGTTTCTATCGTGAAGCTACGATAAAAATGTTGTGTCAAGAGGTATAAAAAGGCAAGTGAAGCAGAATAACTGAATTGAGACATTATTCAATATGCATTAGAAATATCTAACCTCACTGTTGTAACTGCATTTCCGGATGTAGTACATCTCACACTAATAATTGATGTTTTTCTCGAAAAAAACCTTTAGTCAACTTTCCTTTTGCTTTTTTTCTACAGACTTGGACAGGAAATTCCAACTGGAACCAGTTTCTACAGACTTGGCTGTAAGTAAACGGCTTGTACTCACTTGTCTGCCGCCTAAAGGTGATCCCGATCCTGAAGTAAGTTTGTATTTATGCATCGTGTAAATGGTCATTTAAACCTGAACACTTATTCCATCGAAAGATATTTAGTTCTTGTTTGTGCATGTTTTGGTCTCTTAACCGTTTTTTTATGTAAATACCCGTTTACTATATATATATATATATATATATATATATATATATATATATATATATATATATATATATATATTATATATATATATATATATATATATATATATTTCTAGTAATTTTCATAAACAAGCTTTTATAGCGTGTGAATTTCATTGTCATGGTCGTCATTTATCAGGTGAAAGACAAATGAAATGTATACAAGTGTCTAAGTGATACGTTTCATGTTATATGAAGTACGTTATTTATATATATGCATCGATCGGAGGTAAGGAGGTTTTAAAGTGTCCTTTACACATATACGCATAGATATGATAGAGAAGATTTGTAGCTCAGGTGGATAATTTTGATGTACGCATATTATACCTTAGATTTGTTTAACACTCTAGTTGATTCGCTGACAGTGGATCTTTGATTTTTTTGGCTGACAGATTGACGACTACAAAAATGACTTAAAGACGTGGTGTAGTGTATACTCATCACTGTAATACCATCTCCACACCAGTGAGGAGTTGTGGTAAATAAAACTGAGGCTGAAGAATTAGCCAAACAATGTTACCATTTATATGATTATTTTACAGAAATAGTGAATCTCAAGTTTAATTTATTTAACAATGAAGTAATAAATTATTAGTGACACGAATTCCAATGAGGATTAAGAATGTCTCTGAGCTCACTGAATAGTAATGTGCTGTTCTTTTCTGTTCTGTCTCAGTCTTCTGGGTAAGAACAAGTGAGATAGGCGCGACTGATATCTATGTGGTTAGCATAGCTTGACATCTTCACAAGTGAATCAAAAATAAACTTCGTATGAGGGAGGAAACTGAGTTGAATGATGGCTAGTCTTCTTATGTGTGAATATTAAGCCTTGTGACTGGGTGTATCACACCAGGCTCTTATCGTATGGTGTTTATGTTTTTCTCATCGGGTTATGCCAAATCATATCGCTTGATCTTTTTTGTCTATGTAATCACTGTTGAGTTAAATATCAGTGTATTATCCTACATGGTCTTCATTTTTAGCCCAGAAATTCTGACCTCGTTTTCTATTACAGTACTACTGTCCTATCCACCATCGAGTTATGTGATGGTACTATATTTATAGTTTTTTAAAAGGATTATGAAACCAAAAGGGTTTTGTTAACAAGAGGAAGTTTAAGATGATATCTTGCATCATTATGAGATAATCTGATTTCTGATAAAAGTACTTTTCGATAAATATTCAACGATAGGGGAATGTTCCACTCGTAAGTACACCACATTTAGACCTATTTTTCAAAAAAAGTTCCCTCAGTTATAATTTCCAGTTATCATTGGGAAGAACTAGATAGAAGATAGGAAATTGTGATGTAGCACCTCACTGGCTGGAATATACCCTTCATCAAGATTCCTTTGGTAGTCAGAAGAACAATAAACTTTCAAGTAAAACTTATAATCAATATTTTTCAATAAAATCCCCTTGATTGAAGACATTCTGATAACACTTTTTAATTTGCTAGGGTTATAGAAATCAAAGTAGTTTGGTGCAGCACCTATTATAAAAGATAACATTAGAATTATTTAGAAAAGACACGGACTAATGAAACTATTGGGTTCATTAAATGACATAAGAGAGTCGAGACTATTTATCTCTCAATCGGCAGAATAAGTCAACTGCCCAACAGGATGAGTTCCTGTGGGTTTATTATTATTCTACCCTTGGGTTCCGAGTGGAACATAGGGCTTCAGCTACACATCATCTACACTTTGTTCTGATTTCTGTCACGCTTTTCGGCTGAGTCCACGACTGACCAAGCTCTCTCATCTTTTCCTTACATGAACTCCTCCATGTTACCCTTAAAGTGATGACCCACTGGTCGCTACCCGTTGGGCTTCCACTCGAGTGATGATCTGCATTGCGCGAGATGTCATTTGACAGTCTCCTCAATGTATTCCCGATCCATCTTCACTTCCTCCTACATATTTGTTGAGCGGTGGGCTCTCGCTTATTGGTTTGTTCCCAGTCAGGTTTTCTTGTTTCTTTCTGGCCATTTGATCTTCAGAATGGAGCCAGCCAGTGAAGGCAGCAGTTGATGAGAATCTGAAACCTGTTGGAAATGCTTTTTGTGACACGCCGGCCAAGTTTCTAACCCGTGTAGAATGACCAACTTGACATTGGTGTTGAAAATCCGAATCTTGTTCCGTATACTGAGTGACAGCGGAAGATTTCCAAACTGGTTTTCAATTGATGAAGGTGTGCGTACCATGCCTTTTCGGTTCTGACTTTGAAATCTTCGTCTGCTTCGCCTGTAGTTGAACCGATGCTTCTTGGCTGGATAAGTGAAGGTGGCAACCTCTGTTAAATCCCTCCTGTTGATGGTGATTAGTTGCTGTTGGTTGGTTGACTATCTTCATTACCTCCGTCTTGTCTATGTTCATCCGCAGTCCTGTTTTCGTTGCCTTTTTTTTCTGTGGTCTGAAACAAGTATTGTGAATTTCAGTCTTAGTATTCCTCGATTTGTCTAAAAGCATCAGAATTAATGAAGCCGAACTGTAATTCGATCGGTACAGTCACTATGTAGCTGTAGAAGACAAAATACTTGGTAATGGAATGTGTATTTGTGATCTAATATATCTGTACATAAGAAAATTATGTACACATTATATAAAAATCGTGATTTTCACAGGTCTTTTGATGTTGTACTACTTCTGCTCTTCACATATTGTCTTTCTATGTCTTCTTTTCGTGTCTCTCGTGTTTTATTGCAATACTAGTTCATTCGCTCTCTTTGACGTCAAATCTGTCTCTCCGCTATTTGACAGTCAACGAGAGTTTCTTTATACACTACTGACAAGATTTATCAGTAGCATATATCACAAATTAAAGTGGATTTTCACGCCGACAGTCTTTTCAATGTATAATCGTTTGATCTCTTCTTGAAGTCAATGTAAAGGGTCAATGATGGCAGAAAAATATCATTCATCATGTGTTTTTGTATCGTATAATTAGTTAACTGTTCAAATAATGCTTGACTAATTAGTCAACCTATTCATTAGGTTATCAGTATAACTTTAGATCAAAGTTCTAATTCTAGCCTACGTATGTATATTTGATAATATCGAGACATAGGTTCAATGAAACAGTTAGTTCACTTCTTGTCGGTAAGGTATACTGTCAAAAAAAAAATGTAGATAACATTTAAGTATAAAACTAAAATTGAATAGAATTGTAAGTCACCAGTAAATCATAATTAAACATTTATTCTGTCAATATCAGTACACATTGATTGGTGTCATCATTTCTGGATGCATTTTCAGTTGATGATATTTGTGACACTTTATTGGAGGTTATAACAACTTGTACATGCCAGGTGAAATGGAAAAATCGACTTTTGAATTAAGCTGAATACTACTTTGTCATTTTTAAGACATTTTAAGATTTTGTGGCTGTATCTGATAGATTATGTATTTAAGTAGTAGTCGAATGGCGGAAAAATGCCACAAAGTAAATGTCTTCAGAATAACCAAGCTGGAGTTAAACAAGTGTTTGCCGACTATATCTGATTAGATAAACAAGTAGGAAGTAGGTTTTTTAATTCGCCTGCTCTTGTAGTTAATAATTCAGTGTGTGATTGAGTAATCGTCAAAAGACCCTGGAAGGTCTGCACTTTGCAGATGATTTTTAATATCTAATGGAACAAAGCCTCAAAGATCTACAAAGACGAGCAAGTTATCGGCTAAAACATGACTCCAGGTGAATATGGAGAAGGAAGAGGTGATTGAGATACCTAACTGCCAACAACGAAAAGCACCAGTCATTATCACCGGGAAGAATCTAAAAGAAGTCGTTTGTTTCACTCACCTGGGTACCATCGTACGAACAACGTTAAAACTAGCCATCCAGGATCAGATAGCCTCTGGAAAGCAAGACAGGTGTTTATCATTCTGATATTACAGTATGGAGATGTTCAACACTCAGCAAACACAAAAGTGATCCAAATTTTCATCGGTAATATCAAGTCACTTGGTACTTCTATGTAATTCAGAGACATAGCGCATCACCAAAAGCAATTTTAACAGGCTAATATAGACTTCCACTGGCAGTTACCCTCATTGGCTGGATAATCAATACCAGATAGTCAGAAAGGATGAGCAGCAAGGAACGCTGGTGGAGAACTAGCTAGGAACTTATTGCCCAACAGGTAAACAGAAGGAAATAGAAGTGGATTGGGTAGATGCTGAAAAGACACTTGAGTAACAACACCTGTCTGGCAGGTCCCAAATGAAAACTCAGTGGGAAAAGACAATTCTACCGTCCAAGAGTGACCTGGAGGAGATCGTACCAGAAGGAAATAAAAGCTCATGGGTAATCGTAGAGCCAGGTAAAAAAGACTGCGGAAGCCTTATGTTCCTCACATAACTCAAGGGATGAATAACAAAACTTACAAAAACTGCATAATTAACTAATTAATGAAAACTACTGACTGTTATACCGTTTTATAAGGTAATCTGTACGTCAGGTGAAGTACACGGGAAACACTGATCACATGGGATAAATGTGTGATCGGCTTCGTGAACTTCTCATTCCTCATCATGCATAATATAAAATCTGCAGAGACAGAGAAGCCTGTTTATGGAGTGTTGAACGGAATTCGCTGATGACTTGGATGAGTTGTAACTTCATTGTCCTACACCCTTATTCTCAATAATACTAATGGGGCTATAAATTAAAAAGTACTGGCTACTAGCTGTAGTATGGTAATTCTCACCAGTGAATTTGTAATACGGCGAATGACACAGTCCGTCTCAGACACACACACACACACACACAGGAAACAGTGTGTTCATAGTATAAGTCAAGTTAAGACTTTTACAACTAACTGCCTAACTTCTAACTCTACATAGAATGAAAAAGAAAAACGAGGCTGAACAATAATGCCAGAAATTATTTGCAAAGTCGTCTAGTGTGTAACTAACTAATCCAGCTGCCTTCAAAAAAAACCTTTTTTTATCTCAGAAAAATATCTACAGCAGTTAATTTTTAGTGCTACTACTACTAGTGGTAAAATCTGACAGAATTAAGTATGTGAATACCGCTCGTTGTTACCTGTCAAGGCATTTTAAAACTTCAGTTTTAAATGCATGAAAAACCTCACTTTAGGTAAGCAGAAAAGAAGTAGAGAGAGAGAGAGGCAGGGAGGCAGAATGAGGAGAAAAACTTGGGTTAAGTTATTATTATTTTTATTTTTCTCCTCTTTTTCTAACAATGATTGCACTTGTTAGCTAAAATAATGATTCATTTTTTTTCAAGTACTGAAGTTCATTACTGCGCTAGCGGGTATATTTGTGTGTGCGTGTGTTTGTGATAAGATCGGTTTTCAAAAACTTAATAACACTAATTGGTTGTAGTGGTATCGACTCTATCCAATTTAAGTACCTTCTACTTCATGTATTATTCATATGTGACTTTAGAAATCAAAATCAGAATGTGGATCAAACTTTCCTTTTGCAATTGGCTGTTTTCTAGGTGCATTTTGAGAAGTCTGTCACTTCATATAAGGCATCATTAGTTATTATTATTATTTTTCCCTTGGGTTCCTAGTGGAACATAGGGCTTCAACTGCACATCTCCACTTGCCACTTCTGTCTTCCTTCTGCTGTGCTTTTCACCTGCATTCATGTTAGTCCATACTGTTTCAACTACTCCTCACACGATCTCCTCCTTGTCACCCTCGCACTGACATCCCACTCTCCGCTTCCCTTTCGGCCTGGTTCCACTCGAGCAATGGCCTGACGCGCACGCGATGTCACCCAGTGGCGGCCTCCTCAGCAAGTGTCCAATCCATCTCAATCCACTTTCTCCTGCATATTTGTTGGTTGGCGATTGGTTCTTGTTTAGTTTGTTAGCGCCCATAGTTTCTTGTTGGTGATTCTTTCCGGCCCGGCCGGCCATCTGATCTTCAGTATAGAGCCAGCGAAGACAGTTGTTGGTTGTTAAAGGTCTGCAACAGGCTGTTGGAAATAATCTTGGTGACCCGCCCGCCAAGTTTCTCATCCGTATAGAAGAACTGACCGACTTGACGTTTGTATTGAAAATCCGAATTTTGTTGTTGATGCTGAGTGACGAAGATTTCCAGATTGGTTTCAGGTTGGGAAATGTGTTTCTCGCCTTCCCGATTTTCGATTTGACATCCTCGTCCGTTCCGACTGCCTTTAGTCGAGACAATACTCCCTAGATAAGTGAGTGAATGAAGTAACCTCTTTCAAATCCCTCCCGTTGATGCCGATTGGGGCTGGATGTATCTATTTGTAAAATGTGTTGGCGATAAATTTATGCGGCCTCTGTTTATGTACATTAAGACGAATTATTTGTTTTAGCCAATATCGGGTGTATTTTTCATAGAAAACCGTGTGCGTCATTGTTACTGAGTAATGTTCTCGTGAAACGGGATAAATTGTGTGTGGAACCGACGATTATATATATATGTACATGTTTGATCACGGGCTGATGTCAAGCTAGAGAAACACTGAAAACCACCGAGTTCCAGATAGCTGTTTCGTCCTAGTTTGATACTCCTCGATACTACGCACATATGGCCTTACCATTGACCGACCTAAGACGTTTCGGTTATAGGGCGACCTTGTAGAGCATTCAGCCACTTAGACACTACAGAATGACCCATAAATTTCAACTTCTACCAATCAGTGATTTTAGTACGACCACTAGCCAGTGTCATCGTATTTATCCTCACGCCCGAACTAGTAGGCCGCACTGCTAGAACTGGTAGAACCCCAGGCAATTTTATCTGTCACCCGCTAGTTTTATATATATATATATATATATATATATATATATACGTTCACAGCGGTTAGGACCCTCGCCAACCGTGTACATGGTCCAGAGTTCGATCCCCGGCCGACGCACACATATCAATGGTCCGGCTACTAAATTTGGGCTACGGATATCACATGCTGAAAATCCCACACTTCTACCGAAACACTGTGTGGGATCAAGCTATAATAAAATTATGTATATATATGATTATGAGCAGTAAATTGTGCTGGATATGTGATCCATTTATTCAATACAGTATCACTGTGCGTTATATCAAATGGCCTGATCTAATATGGAATTGGGAAGTCGTAGACAAGCATGAGCGCTTAAACTTTTGTTCTACAAAATTCTGGCTTCTACATATCACCTTATAGATCACATTTGACCCATATCATTTTGGTTTTTGATTGTACTATTTTCATCCCTCCCTCTATTAATTGTCTACTTCTTATTACCACTGTTGTTAATTTGACTCTCGTTCAGTTTTAGTTGAATTCAACTCATCCCTGTCAATTACATCAAGTCTTTTTATTTACTTATTTAATTTTATTTTAGTTTCTACCCTGTTGAAGCTTTCCATATCATTTTAAACAGTGGTATTATGTTAGTTTTGCCAGTGAAAATGTTTGACGTCATGATATAACTCGCAGTTCTCCACATGGCAGATCGAATCAAACATATATCACTTGTGATGAATAAAATGCCATGAGAACTAGAATTTTAAAGGTGTTGGTTCATAAATATCTGGCGTCGTTTTCAGACGATTATATGACATAACCCTTTTTTGAATTGGCGCCACCTTTATTCGATGGGTACAAGGGCCTTCCAATAAACAAGCCAAAATATACCAGCGTGATTTTATGAAAATTCAGTAATAAACGCTTAAGGATTTCATCATGATTAGAGAACCATTGAAAATCCTGGGAGTACTGGACAGCTGTTTCGTTCTAGCTTGGGACTCCTCAACAGTACGCTTCTAGCGGGGTTCGAACCCAGGACCTTCTGGTTACAAGGTCAGCTAGCTCGTAAAACACTAAGCCACTGGGACCCGATCCAATGGCCCATGAATTCTAACTTCTGCCAATTCACGACATAGCGCAACCGCTAGCCAATGTCTTCGGCGAGTATTTGTCCTCACGCCCAACCTTCTGCACCCTGCTGGTCACGACTTCTCACTAGAACCCCAGGTAACTACCTACATGAATAGGGACAGTCGCTAGTGAGCACCTCATCGATATTTAAGTGTAGGTTTGTAGGGCTTAATGGTATACGAGCTCGTCTTGTAACCAAAAGGTCCTGGTTTCGAAACCCGATGGGTACGTACTCATGAAGAGTCCAAAACTAAGACGAAACAGCTGTCGAGTACTCCCAGGATTTCTAATGGTTCTCTAACCAATGTCAGCTCATGATGAAATCCTGTAACCAATCAAATCACTACAAACCAACGCTGAAATAAACGTTTAACTTTTAAACCTATTGCCTCATTTAGTTCATTACAACCTTGCACAGATATCAGTATCAAGCAACATCTTCTGATAAAAGTACAGCAAATGTAACGCACTTCAACAACACAATGTTACCGATAATATGTATTCGGGAAAAAAAATTTCAAAAGTAAAATTTAATTTAAAAAGCATAAAAAAATATAATTTGTCATTGCACAACTGTGGCAATGGACTAAGACGTTACAATTAGTGGAGATATGCAGTAGAGTCACTCATCGTTTTCACCGTATGTGACAGTCAGGTAGTCTCTAATGTTTGTCATCATGTTACTTCGTCAGCATATCAGTTAAATAGCGCTTCCTGAGACTAATATATAATCTTTCTTAATACCTAACATGCCTGATTAGATAAGTGCACTATAGACAGTTGCGATGTTTTGTCAAAGAGCTGTAGTCTTCACTTAATTGCAAAACATGCGCCACCAGTTCGTTCAACATTTTCACAAGTCATTTAAAACAAATGGTGATCACACGAAAACGAGAAGATTTCTAACAAGATTTACAATGACACATCAAAATTTAGTGAATGGAATTCTATAAAGTTTTTGCTGCTTTGTAAGCGGTGGTTCATCGATAGAATACTCGCCAACCACCTACGTGGTCCCGAGTTCGATTACCGACCAGAATACTCCTTAACCTCTGAAAAGATGGAAGATGGGATGGGAGGCTAGCAACCCACTACCACTAATGAAACTCTACAAACCAAGCTTGAGTTCCTAAGTGCTCCTTTAGAAGCGCAAAGGAATGGAAAAGAGTTTTACTACCGAAGTTTAAAATACCAGAAACTTTGAGTAAATGTTTCTTACTGACTTTACAACAATCAGGAGCATTTCACATCCAGCATTTGTGCATTTATGCACTGCGGCTAATCTTACCCTGGTCATCTGTCATTTTATATTTATTTCCCCAGCCAAAGGTTTTAGCAATAACCAAGATCAGATAGAGATATAGGCTTTATACGCTTTCGCATTTAATTAAATTTAGGATTGGCGTTTTTCTAATTATTTACATCTATCAGGCTTATATGAATGCACTGTATATGACCTCGAATAGTCAGTTGCCTCTAATGCATCTGTCTAGAGGTAGACAAACGAGGCTACAAATAAAGTATAGATAAGGCAGAATGATACTTAACCCCTCTCCTGTCACATACACTAATCCTTATGGTATATACAGAGGGATGAGGGTGGGGATTTTGTAGTAGCTGAGATGTGAAAGGCGAGACGCATAAGGGGTTTTCAGTCAAGATTAACTCAAAGATAAATGTCCCAAAACTGCAGAAAACAATAATAATGCCTATGTCTCTTTCCCTCTGTGTGATATTTATCTAGGCAGGATATTGAAATCCTGTAGATAACAGATTGATGAATATGTACAAGTTTCCTTTTTCAGAGTAAATCACCAACTTTGTAAATAAAAAAAATAAGCAAACAAATGAAATGTTAAATGAAAATAGTAGTTAGTTTACCTTTTTCTAATATTTAATACAGAAACAGATGGCGGTCAACTTTATGTATAAGGCTGGATAAGAGGCGGAAATTTTGTTAATTATATCTACTTAACAGTGTATTTATTATTCTTTTGTAGTGTATACCTGTGACATGAAAGGGTTATTGTTTAACGTAACTAGAGAATGATAAGTATTTATTCTTTCAAGACTTCATCATGAACTGACATCGGTTAGAGGACAGTTGGAAAACCTGCTGGGAGCACTGGACAGTTGTTTCGTCGTAGTACTTGAGACTCTTCACCAGTACACACCCGACGCCAGGGTTCGAATCCAGAACTTTCTGGTTACAAAGCCAGCCCATGAATTCCTAATTCTGCCAATTCACGATATGACACTACAGCTAGTGAATGTCTTCGGTGGTGGGTATTGGTCTTCTCACTCGATCTGCTGCACCTGATGCAGTGTATTCAGACGTTAGGTCTCCTAGACTTGATAAATTTCACTGTAGATTTCGTGAAGAACTGACACCACTATGACAAACAATTAAGACCGGGGAATATCTGGTAGATGCTTCGTCCTCTCCTAGGATTCAGCAGTAATGTACGACCACAACTTTGTTAGGGGTCGAACCAAGGGCTCAGAGCTCACATCACTCAACCACCGAGTCGAAATCTGATAGCCTATAGATTTTAAATTTTCTCATTTTATATATACATATATATATATATATATATGATTTTCTTATAATTTACTAAAAATCCCATTATGATATGAAAGTTCGTTGTATATTTTGCAAGGTTTATGCCTAGTACTCAGCGGACTATAGACAAGTTATCCATAAGGTCTTCTATACTGATGTTATGTGGTTTCGTTTAATGCCTTTTGTTGATTAGCATTTTCCGCGTACCAAATCAACAACATTCTCGACTAAATGTGTGTAAATTTTAACAACTGGAGGTGTCTACCTACTTCCACACTAGTAATTCCACGAAATCCAAGAAATTCAATTCTCGTGTATTCCTGTCCTTTTACCTTCTCTCTTTAGAGTTCTTATTACTCTTTTAACACAATTTATTATTAACTTGCTTCATCTTTCTTTCTTTCACTTCCGCAGACATTACCACTTACTGGCTAGATATGAATTTTATCAACTTTGATTGCAAATGAATTTATGCAAGGGCCGGTGTTTCTCCTGATCATTTGTTAAGATTGTTAAGTAACCGAAACTCATTTTCTGTATAAAACCTGGAATACACTATGTGTAATCTTGGAAAGGAAACTAACTTCCTGTGAATTGATTAATGCATTTCAGATATATCTGGATAGATTCTTTCTGTATGCATTATAGCTGAAATTAATTCAAAAGAATGTGGAAATTTTTAGATAAAACGTCTGAAGTAAAAAAAAATTCCACACTTAGATGGTAATTTTTAGATAAAAGTGCTTAACGGTGTAACACTTTCACGTGGAATACACTTGACATTTCTATGCATGATTCTATAATAACTAAAGCTTATTTTGATTAGAAAAAATAGCAAGCAGGATTTCTGCCGATTGTTAAGACGTACACCGAAATGATTGCATGATTTTTATCAGCTAGCTGTCATACTTTGTAAAGGTAGAGTAGGAGTGGATCACTTATGAATTACATTCAGCTAACACATTCAGGTATGATGAAGAATCCTAAAATAAAATTGCCTTTTTAGATGTCCTGCTGACAAGAAGACTAGACGGTAGAATAAAAATATGATTTGGACTAGTCAGTATACACGTTTTACTCAGCTGATGGGGCAGAACTATTTGTTCAGATTATGTGATAGAAGATAAGGTTGTATACGACACGATAATTGAAAACAGCCACTCCGGAGAGTTCACTGTGAAACTCATGGACAAGAAAGTGGAAAAGCATTCCTCTGTATACGACAACAATTCAAAGGCGATATGCCAGATGAAATGATAATCAACAAGTTGAGAAAATCGATTCCAGGAACCTTTAATGCCCATAAGCTGCAGCTTATACTTTTTACACAGCCGGTCGTGATTGCGAAACTGGAAGATGAAGTACCAATGCTATATACCTTTAATTATATCGACCAACCCAGCTGCTCCTATGCAGCCAGTCACATTAGCCGTTGCCCTATGAATCTAATTTGTTGTGCTTGGGAGCACCTATCAGTGTGGTTAAATAAAGGTGTTGTTAAAACCATTAACACTTTCATATTAGATCCACTCGTCCAAACAGGCCACACCACTAGCTAGCTAGCTTACATTGAAGTGTCTTCCTCTACCATCTGTCGGGCATCGAATAAATTACCAAAGGCCTCGGGTAGATACCGAACACTCCAAACAGCACAGGCCATTGCTATTCGCTCAAATCAACTGGAAGTCTGTGTGAAAAAAGAGAGATCCAGCTAATACTGCCTCCTTGGCCTGCTGTGGAACCACAAATTCATAAATTTTGTGTTACTTCCCTTAATTTATATGATATTCAGTGTAGTGTCATATTAAAACATATTATCCCTCTCTTACTAATGGTTTCGAAATCTAATCTGTCGATACCATTGCTTCGATGTAATTTAAAACCTTGGTGTTTTTAAAGACAACAATTCTTTAATCACTGTGGTCATATAAATGTAGAACTTGATGACGAATTTGTCGAAAAGAATACTTAGATAAAGTAGTAAGAAGACTTAATTTGTCTGAATCGTGTAATGTATTTGCGCAACACATTTCGAACAATCTGATCACACTCGGAATACATATGAAATTAATAGAGTTAAGAGGTGAGAAAATAAACTACTAAGGTCAAGTTAAAAGGACATATTGAAGGTCAAAATAACAATGAAAAACACTAAACCAAATCTTTAAATATTCCCATTTATAATATTAGAACAAGACATATAAGCGAACAATATTGTTTCCAATTAGATCTTCTTCAGGCTTTACTCTAATTTACATAGACTTACATAGACTTTGGTCAGATGCCTGACGAATAGAGCAAGACGCATCTGTACAGATGACTCTCTAGAGAATGAGCTAGGATACACCCAAAATACGTTAGTCCAAATGGGTTATCCTAGTAGATTTGTCAGGAGACATGAATGCTAAGTACAATAAAGAGAAACCGACAACAGTTAAAAAGAAACAACTGTTCATCAAACTGCAATTTAATGGGGACGTGGCTAGTGAAGTCTTACATCAGAGATTATCGAGAGCGATAAAACGGACTTATACTGCCGCCACCCTCTGTTTGTCATTTTCCAGCCGGCCAATTTTGATTGCTCAAGTGAAAGATAAGTTACCTAGTTGTGCCACTTCCATGTGTATCTATAAATTTAGTTGCTCCTGTGGAGAAAGCTATATAGGCCGAACAACTAGACAGCTTAACAATCGCATTAATGAGCATCTTCCTTCATGGTTCGGAAAAGGTCAAATAAAGTCCATACGAAGTTCTATTTTGGCTCATTTGATTGATAGTGGTCACCAAGTGGAGAAAAATAGTGCTTTCAAAGTTATTTACCGCATTCCATCAAGTCTTTCGAACGGAATCAGAACCCGTTTTTTTCTATTTACAGCTTGATTCCACACTGTATTTTTGGTACAAGTATGGAATTTTCAGCATGGATATCGGTAGCCCAAATTTCGCAGGCCGACCATAGATATCAGGTGTGCGTCGGTGCGGGCTCGAACCCCGGACCATGTGCATGGTCGGCGAGAGTCCTAACCACTGTGCCACCGACGCACACTTAGCCGAAGCTATGGGAATTCGAGAGAACAATCCTAGTCTTTGTATACAAAAGAAATTTGTTCTACCTTTGTCTCTTCCTTGGCCTAGGTGAATTCTATTCAAAACCCTCCCACCCTTTCTTATCATCCCTCTCCTTCGTACTTTTATGATATTTCTTTAAACTCTGATTATCGTTCCATTTGATTTGACCTAATTTATTTATTTATTGAATTGTCTACATATATGCATATACTAACTTTGTTATTCTTATCACCTATATAAGCCATATTAACAATATTTTGTTATTATAATAATCATCGTTATTAACTTCGTTCAAAACATTTACCACATTATTATTACTATTATTATTATGATTATTATTATTATTATGATTACTATTATTATTTGATCCACTAAATCACCGTCATTGGTTAAAATTTTATATAAGTCTATGTAAATTAGAGTAAAGCCTGAAGAAGATCTAATTGAAAACAATATTGTTCGCTTATATGTCTTGTACTAAACCAAATAGCAGAGGTAATAGTACATCTGCTATGGTATCAAAACAAAATTTACCAAGGAAGGTTTAATGTGATGACGAATTGTTTTTGAAGGCATAACGGTGGTTTAAACTTTCTAATTGCTAGGGCTTCCACAAACTTTAGGATATGCCCCAAACACGTTTTATAGATAGGTTTGAAAGATCTACTAACGTCATTTTTATGTCCTGTCTCTATAGTATGTTTCGCAATAGAGGAGCTAGGTTCTGAAGATTCTTCAATTGTCAAAAGAAGAATGCTGTTTGTTCATTTTACCGTCTTTTAAATTTTTAACTTTTTCTATTCCTTTACGTTCCTGGTGGAACATAGGGCTTCAAGCTAGAGTCTTGGAGTTTCAGTAGCATTGGTATTTATTTTTACAGGATGGGTTGTTAGCCTCATTCCTAAATTTCCCTCTTTATTAATCTTATTACTGGCCTAGCGAGGTAAAGAGGAGCGTCGTGACAGGGGATCGAACCTCAAACCACCCGCGTGGCTGGTGAGCATTTTACCTATGTGCCACCGATGCTTAAATTCCTAATAGTCATCATATAAATGAAGTACTGAGTGTTAAGCTCGACATTATTTAAGCACTACACATATTCCTTTTGTGACTTTACACAGAAAGCGTCAAAATATCGATTTCACAGACTCATATGTAGGTATATTTCTGAACCTTTTTCCTCCATAACTGACTGAAATCGATACCAGTTTTTCAACTAAGTAGAATGAACATTAAAAGCATTTACAAGGTCAAAGCTAACAGTTTTCACGGTATTCTGTATTGCACTACCATTCCGGAAGACATTATCATCTTTCAACTGTTATCTAATAATGTATAAAATCTGAATCACTCCGTATACTAGTCGTTTCAATGGACAGAGCATTTACTATATATGTATGTAAGCTTTTCACTGTTAAGTTTCCCTTTTCATGAGAAATCTTGTTTTTTTACTGCCCTATGACAACAGATACTTTTGAATTAACTGAACAGATGGTATTAAATAGGCTAGGTGTCTTGAGGTTGCATAGTTTTTTAGAATTATATGAATGCAAGCAGTTTGTTGTACTGTATGTACTCTGATTGCTTTTTAATAATTGTATCAATTAGTCAGGATTGTGAATTCCTTGTCGTGTGAGCACTGAGTAAAGGATATATGTATATATATACTCATATGAATTTGTGGTTGTAATTTTCATTCACTGATTGACATTATTAGTAAAAGTGAACACACTCATAAATGACGGTTGAATATTTTTAGTTCCAGACACCACTACTTTAGTTTTTGGTGTTTGTGGGTATTTATGTCATGAAAGGAAGTGTTTAGAGGCTAATGTGTTTCCCCTCTACCTTTCTCCCTCTCTCTATCCCTCTCCTTATACTGGTTACTTTAAGTTGTTAGAATGAGATTATAGACAGTATTAACATCCACTTACACTATTTGTATTGTAGACTATTTACCACTCATAGTTTTATTCTGTTTCTTATTAATTAACTCTTATGGGCAAGAAATTAGTCTGAAAAAATGCAAAAATTTCATGTTTTGATGAATGCCATTATGAGAGCGCCTGCTTTCCTTCTCTGCATATATATATATATATATATATATATATATATATATATATATATATATATATAAGCATACTGGTTTAGTCTGAGTTCTTCCACGTACTCTGTACTGACACTGGTAATAATTAAGATTAGCAACAAAAGTGGTAACTGTTAATAGGCAAGGAAATGACTTTTAACAACCTGTAAGTTGTACAATTTAGCTGGAAACTTCAGGAAGTGAATACTAATCAGAGAAGTGTATATATAGTCAAATTAGTCGTTTCTACAGGCTACTAAACAACCATACTCCCACGTATTTATAAAACGTATCAGTAACAACTGTAGTCAACATGCATACTGTTTTGTGTGCATAACACTCAAACATAACAGTGTTAAAAACCCAAGAATTTAACTCTTTTATAAACACTGTTTTATTCAGAATTATAGAATTA